>OZ012737.1:24333516-24453516 GCA_963859935.3 Lathyrus sativus
CTTCTCCCGTGGGGGCCCCACCTTGCAGTGTTGCACCCTTCTGTCACTAATGGTAGGGAAATGTTTATATATCTAGCATTGAAATAATAATACAAACATAACAAATAATAAATTAGAAATGATATTTGTAAAATATAAATACGAAAGCAACAACATATAACAATTTCAAGTATACTTGTAATAGACTCAAATAGCCAGCAACTTGTCTGGTCTTAAAGACCATCGCCACTCCAAAGGCTGTATATAAATAGGTTAATGCAACACATCCCTAAGACCAAGTGTTGTCCTTAAGGCATAAGTATTGGGTATCAACATAAGTACGATACTTATTTACAAAGAGATTACATGCTACTATATATAACATGTACGCCCTAGTGGAAACCTCATACCTCCCAACAACTACAAGCATATCATATATCTTCTGAAGTTGATGCATACGAATGTGCATATCCCTGGTCTCACCAAACTCCTTCAGCACATCCGCCTCATATAGACTCAAATCACGTGACACAAATTGACAAGCGGTGGTGGTCACACTAAGAATCGGAGCCATCCAGAATCTGTCATCGATAGGGAGATATAATAACTCGAAGACATTATCCAAAGTGAGAGTCATCTCCCAAAAAAAAAAGATGAAATGATGATGTCTCATTGTGCCACATATCAACAAAGGAACCAAGCAATGAATCCTCCAACATGGTGAGTATAATCTGAATGACTTGCTCAGGCATCAGAATCGTCGAGAAGCCCTTCATCTTCGGCCCATGAGATGTGATATTCAGTGTGGGTTGTTCTTGTGACAAAAAATATAAACAAATTAGTTTATACTTAATTATGACAAATATAAATAAACAAAAATTAAAACTAAACATAAAAGATATATACCTCGCCTTGCCATAATCGTAAGGCCACATGTTCAACATACTTTATAAGCACAAATCGGTTGATGGATCCTTTTCGGAATCCTCCATCAGTGTGCGCAGAGGGCTCAGTCGAAGGAGGCATAACCTCTGTGTCAGTAGTAACCGATGAGTCTGACTCGCCAACAACAACATCTAGATCTACCTCCTCAACAGCCTCCTGAGCAACCTCTTGAACAACCTCATAAACAACTAGATCAACCACCTGCTCAACGAACGAGTCAACCACCGACTTATCGATGGGATCAACTGCAGAAATGTCTGGCAACACATAATTTATAGCCTACTCTGCCGATCAAACTCCACAATATTGAGTGGAACGAGATGCCCATAAATGACCCCGCTCAACCATTTGCTTCCAGTTTGAATCGGTGAAGACCACTCGTCCTACCCGTAGTTGGGAAGACACATCATCAACACCTCTGATAGCCTACCCTGATCTGATGCTCGATCTGCAACTCTCCCTGCAATAGTATTGTCTCCGCCTCTGAATTTCACTATAAAAGAAGAAAAATAAAATACTAGGAAAAAAATAACAATGGCAACTACTGGAAATTTTGAAATTTCCGGTATAAAACTAAATTTTTATAACTATCAGAAATTTCAAAATTTCTGGTACAAAATTAGGTTTTTTTGAATTACCGAAAATTTAGAAATTTCCAGTGAAAATATTTGGTTATGTACCAGAAATTTTAAAATTTTTGGTAGATAAAATTTTAGGTTGAAAATATCATAAATTTTAAAATTTTCGGTACAAAATACCGGAAATTATGAAATTTTCGGAGAAAAACTTACTTGTTTTGAAATTTCCAATATCACCCTTGAAATTTGAAAATTCTGCTCCTAAACTGTTAATTTGAAATTTTGGTGAAAAATTCTTTCAGAGTTAGTTTGGTCTTTTCATACAAATAGGAGGGGTGTGAGATTTAAGTGTATGGGTGACAAGTTAATTCCTCCTAAAACTAATATCATCATGCTCAGGCTCGACCCAATTAATTTTTTTTTGGATATATGTGTTTTAAAAAAAAGCTAAAAGTTTATTTTAAAATATAGAAAGGAAAAAGAGTGGACGACAATCGAGAACGAAAATGATAGAGATTATTATTAATTAGATATTTTAATTATTATTTTAATATAATTAATTAGTATTATTCTAGAAGTTTCGTAGGTCTTTGTGATTGTGCCACTTGGATGGCTAAGATATATTTAGAATAGTATTTAAAGTGTAGTGTTATATTTGTATGACAGTCAATGAAATCAAAAGTTATCTTTTATCTTTACTCTCTTAGATAGTTTATTTATCTTATTAGTTTTTTAGAGTTTTTATCATGTCTTGTTAGGATTCTAATTTTAACATCCTATCAATTGGTGCTTTCATTATTGAACATTAACACCTCCTATGACATACCCATCTCCTTCATCTTTCACCACTCCATTTTATCATCCCAACACTACTACTGTTACACCATCATTCCCATATTTTCCATGGGAAATTTGTACTCCATATTTCACCAATACTCATGTGGCAACTCCATCACCAAGTATGTATTTCAATCATGGGTATATACCACCTACACCTAACCCATATTCCCCATCTTATTCTTCATTCTCAATTCCTCCCTTTTCAACCTTCACTCCACACCAACAACAACATATAGTTTATGCTCCACCTAAACAATTATCCTCCAACTTTACTATTTCACCCACATCTCAAAGTTCCTATTCACACCCAGAAACATTCATAATACACTAGAAACTCTTCAATATTGTTAAAAGAAACTAATGAAATCTCAAAAAATCTATAGAAGAGTTGAAAAACAACTTCAAGCTTTTTCTCAAGAGCTTTCTGATTCACAACAAAAATTGAAAGAAAAATATATGTTCAAACGTAATATAGAAAAAATGTCCGAAGAAAAAAGGTAAATAGAAAATTCAGGTTCACAAATAATTTTTCCGGCGAAATTTCCAGCATCTTCTCCGGGGAAAATTTTGGCATCTTCTCCGACGAAATTTTCGGCATCTTCTCCGACATCACTTTCGGCAAGATCTCCGACGGAACCTCTGATAACATTTCTGGTGTCATCTCTGACATCACTTTTGAATACGTCTCTAGTGCCGGATCTACCACCATGTTTACTACCGGAACTCTCAGATCTGCAATCGGAACCACCATTTCCAAAACCACCAGATCTGTTACCAATACTACATGATTTACTCAAAGTTCAAACACCTCATTCATATTTTCTACTATCGTCTTTCTCTCAACCATCATTCATCAATCCAAAGTTTCGACCATTTCCAAAGCCATTGTTGTACCCTAAATTTTGACCCCTTATATTCTCATTATCATTTTAGGAGCATGCTCATGAATTACCTAACCCTAATCCAGTGCAAGTTCTTTGTTGTCAAGTTACAGATGAATCAGGGTTTCCGCACCGATAAATTCAAAATTACAAAGGAATGATCAACCAATGTTTTGGGGCTAATTCAAATCATGGAATGAAATCAAAGATAATATCAAAGTCAAATGAGAAGTCAATTTGAAGAAATCTTTTCAGAATCAAGAACGGTGCAGTCGGGAGGCCCCGATTAGGGTTTTTAACTAGTAAAAGTCAACTGTGGTTTGACTTTGATGTTGGAAGGTGTTTTAATGGTGGGATTGAGGTCCATGAAGTTCATATAGCTCATTAAAGTCTATTCAAGAAGTGTCAAAGTCTCAGGATGTCCAGAATGTCAACAGGCGACTCAATCGGCACCGATCGATCGTACGGTTGACCGAAAAGTCAACTCTTCAAATTTTAAGAATTGGACTTCAAGTTGTGAAGAAAAGTTGTTCCTTATGTCATAATATACTTGCATATCAATTTTCATGATCATTGGATCAAGGATGAGAGAGTAATCGAAAAATCGGGAAATTAGGGTTTCGAAAGGGGCTAAACCCTAACTCCTTAACCACACACTCAAATGAGTTGGTTCCAAGCTCATTGGAAAGCTCTTGGCAAGTCCTACAAAAGTTCCATACTAGTCCACAACCAGAAAATGCATACTTTTTGAGATAGAAGCAAAAACATTCCTAGAAGGGAAAATAACTTAGAAAAATTCTAAGTTATTTTCACCTTAAAAGCTTGTGTGCAGCCAACTTTGGAGGGATTTTTAACCTAGTTCCAATTGGAGTTTGATTTCTTGGCAAGCATGAATGTTGTAGAACTACATGAGGGCTTTTCAAAAAGTATTAGAAGTCCTCAAAAGGAGTTATGAGCAGAAAGTTACATAGATGCAAAGTTGAGGGTTTCACATGTTAAGTCCCACATTGGCCAAATTTTCAAAGTAACCTACTTCCTCAAATCTGCCATTTTTTCTTGATCCAACTTGTTATGTGTGACATATCAGATGTGTGTAGCATGAAACAAGAGCAAGTTATGCAGAAATATCACAAAATCAAAGGTTTAAGCCCATTGTCATACAAGTGGGCAACTTGCCAAGTTGAATTTTCCAAGCATGGGGTGGAAAGTAAAGCTGCACCAGCCCCTCCCCTATGGTTTCTAGGCTGCAAACAACATCATAAATTCAGTAGAAACATTGACAAATTGGCCTTGCATCAGAACCAATGAGAAAACCCTCTAAGGGAGGTTTTCTCAAAATATCTCAAACATTGCTTCATGGTGAAGAAAACTCCCTAGCAAGCACCTCAAGTCATTGGCCTATAAAAGGAGGGTGCATTCACCTCATTTGGGACACAATTGATCTGCTAAGAACCATAGAGAACCTCTGTCATTACCATTTCCTCATCTTGCATCAAATTCTCAAAATCACAAAATCCACAAAAACTCCAAAATTGGTCATGAAGTGAATTCTGCCCAAAATCAATTCTACCCTTTCAAACACCTCAACCACCCTCCACACAACTTCTAAATAACATATAGAAGGTGTGTGATCCATTAAACCACCAAGAAACTTCAAAAATCAAAAAGTCAACTTCCTTCCCACACTACTTTGACCAAAAGCCACAAAAATCACCAAACTTTGTTCTAAGCCTTTCCTTGAGGTTTTGATCATTCATACACCTCACCAATGATGTTTCTCAACTGTCAAAACCATTAGCAACCATTGGAGACTCATATTTTCTCATTTAGCATCATAAGTGCATTGTTGCTTAAAATTGAAGAAAGGTTCAAAGGCAAAGGAGTGAAGTAGAAGTCTCTGGTTTTCTCAACTGTTTTAGCTTGTTCAAAAGGGTCATCAAGAGGTATGTTACTTGTGCATTTTGTATCTTGTATCATTTTTCATGATTTTGGCATTTTGAGCATTTTGGTGCATTCTTGAGGTTATGAACACTTGTTAATTCTTCATGATATTTGGTATATGATGAATGGTAGATTTGTTGTGAGTGGTAACATAAACTTGTTCTTGCTAAAATATTGATTATGATGTGTGAGTTTATACCATGTTATCTTGTGAATATCCTACTGCCATATGGAGTGCTTTGAACTTGGCTTTCATCATTTACATCAAGGTATGTGGCTGCCCCTATTTTCTACTGTGATGCATATGTTAAGTCTAGATTATAGGCAATTTATTCTGTTTGTTGAAACCCTGTCATAACAGTTTGTTTGTGAATATTTCAACTTAAATTAAGTTTGGTATAATCTGGTATCTAGCATTGAGTTTAGGGGCTGCTAGCTGGAAGCTCATTGCCAGGTTTGCTTTCACCATAGTCCATTTGGTAGGGGCATGTCAGTTAGGTTTTGTTGAGGGGAAGATTCCATTGGATGCCTAAAATTGTTTTTGAACCTGAGCCTGCTAAACGCATGCCAATTCAAGGGAGTAGTACTTGGTTGCAACCTAAAACTTATTGAACATCTTTGCTGGTTTGCACTATGTTTCATCTTTCTACCAATTGCCCTTGGAGTTGATAAGTATTTGAGCTTTAAGGCACTGCTGTTTAGACTATTGCATTATAAGATTGTGAGTGGCATTTTGGATTTAGCACTTGCTGTTGGATTTTTTTGGTGGGCACTGGCCACTGTTCTATTGAGAAAGGAGTTTTTGGGGACTGTTCATGATTGGGTAGAAGTTGTGTACACAGCCAGCTTGATTTGAGGATCCTCAGCTTATTGCACTTAGATTGTGGAGCAAGAGTTTGCTATGGTTGAAACAATATTCTGCTGTGAGGACAGTAGGATCAGCTTGATGACCATCTTGGAAATTCTGGAGCATGAAGACCATATCCTGAGTGTGAGTTGCAGCTGACTCATTTTGGAACCTTTTAGTAGGAGCCACCATCATGATAGGGTCCCTTTGCATAATAACCACAAATGCTCTTGGGGCTTGGTATTGATAGCTTATCACACTTGGTCTTTTGACAGGTTTAGAAAGCTTTGAGGTTATCTTGGTTAAGGTGGGGAGCAAGCTGGCAGAGATTATGTTGTTGTTTTGTTTAAGTCACAATGAAGTACTGAGAGCATGCTAAATATTAGCTCTGTCAGGATTGGTTCTTGACCAAGTTCATGGATCTAGTTCACACAGCCTGATTTGTAAAACTTTGGTGTAGGCTGGGCTGGGCTGGTAAACAAGTGAATCAGTATTTACCCTACTTTCCACTGCCAGTAGCATAAGATGGTTATGAGTTGATGCTGGGAAGAGTTGGAGAGTCCTTTTTGTTTATGACAGTTTTGATTTACTAACTGTTTTACTGTCATTAATAGGTTGCTCATAGTTGATGTTTTTTATTTTGATTAGATGCTTTTGGCCAAAATGTGAAAGTGAATAGTTTCTGTTAAGAGCCTGTGGATAGCAAACCAAGCCTCTTTTGTTTTTGTTGTATTTAATCATTTGAAGGGTTGGATATCATCACTCATGCTGTGAGTAGGATAGAAGCTCTGGTTGGTTTGATTTTTTTTATTTGTGCTGTTAAAAAAGAACTTTAGAGGCAGTAGGAAATCTTTTTTGCATAGGCATTTGAAAAATCATCTTTCATCCCTTAAACATGTGTAAATATGCATTTGGATTTTGTGTGTATGTTTGTTTTCAACTGTTGGTGCATAAAGTGTGAAACTCATGTTCATACCAAAATCACAAAAGCCACTCACATTACCATTTTCTGCATAAACTGATTTTTCACTAAAGGCAACATTTCAAACATTTCATGACCATCATTTTGAACTGTTAGCATCATTTTGAGACCAAAAACACATTGCCATGAGATTCACACTTCAAAATGCACATTTTCACATTCTTGCATTTCAACATGTCACTTTCCATTTCTGCATGAACCAAGTTAATTTGAGTTGATAATATCCTTGAGAATCATGTTTGAAATCTGTGCATGTACTTAGCATGGTTTAAGAGTGTTTGAATTATTTGGAAAATCTCAAAATGCATTCAAAAGCACACAAGCACAGTTGCTATCGAATTTTTCACCATAGTGAGAATTTTGGAAAACTACCACCACCATCATCTTCCTCTTGATTTTCTACCCCAGATGCATATAAATTTTGCGTCATTCCGATAAACGGTTAGAAAGTTACACTAGAAAACGTATTTGTTTGGTTTATGTTTTTTGCCCAGCCATGAACTCATGTTACCCTTATTAATTATTAGGGGTGGCTTCATCAATGGATGTATAGCCACCCCAGTGGTATGACCATGCGTCTTGTACCCTCTTGTCCTGAGTTCGACCCCTGAGGAGGGCAACTCTTTTGTGCAATTTTGTGATTTTTTACCAAAACTTCAAAAATTCGTATCTCACTCATTTTTCATCGTTTTTCGTCCGTTCTTTTTTCGTTGTGTTCATATTTATGTTTACTTTCATGCCATGTCTTTATTTTTTATGTTTGCATATTTTATCACTTACTTTGATTATGTGCAAGTTGTGCGTGTTTTCACGATCGTTTACGTAGTTGCAGATAAATGTTTATGTGGTTCCTCATGATATTTTTCTTGCATCTTGTTTGAATCCATGCCCATACATGTTAGTTAACATTATGGGATTTATTTCTCGGTGGTTACCATTTTCATCTGTTAATTTTCATTAAGTGTGAACTATTGTCACAGTATCGATTATTTCATCTGTTAATTGTTATCATCATGTTTCATTCTCACCATTTCCCATTATTTACTTGGTTGTCACCATGAATATGCTTTACCTTGATTGTTATATTGTTTAGCATTTATTTTCTTTTCTCCCCAAGTGATGAGGCTCGTTAGCTTTCGTCTGTTTATTCCCCAGTCTCCCTCCAAAGGAAGGTCTGCCCACTTGACCCTCGATGTCATGGATAACTAATTCAATCACACCTTTTGACTTTGTTAAGTCATTTTTACCCTAGCTTAGAAGCCTTTAGACTTTGCTTAAGTCTAAAAGACCCACCCGTACTAGGAGCGTTCTTCAACTAGAACCCTAGGAAAGAGTTCGTCAACTCTGTGTAAGAATCATCGTCATGATTCCTTACTTTCCCCTTTTACTACAACTTAGATTAGGGAGTTTTGTCAAACTCCACACAAACATTGTCATGTTTGTTTTCCCCTTTTGAACCTTGATCGTCATCAAGTATTCTTTTCCCTTGTGAGGCGAACTACGATTGCTCTGATTCTATCCTAGTCAGGATACGTAGGCAAAAGATGCGACGTCTTTGCGAGCAAACTTAGAAAACCACTTAGGCCTTTATTTATTTATTTTATCTCAAATCCGAGTACAATTCACAAGCTTAGCAATCAATCAAACAAAAGGTTCCTGTAGAGTACTACAGATATTTATGGTGCTAATACCTTCCCTAGATATAACTAACCCCCGATCCCCGAATCTCTTAGCGTTGTTTACATCGCGAAAAAGGTTTTTCTTTCTTGAGACCTTTCCTTTGGATAAATTAAAGATCGGTTGTAAAAGAAATAAAGTTCGAGTTAATTAATAGCTTGCTATCCAATTTTCACCGCAACAGCCGTCATAAAAAGTCCCATTTTTACTTCCAATACTGTTGCCACCTCCTGAACCGCCAGATCTACAATTATCATGATTTGTAATTTTTTCTAAAATTTTATAGATTTTATTTTATTTGAAGAGTAGTAGAAGACCCGTACGTCCGCACGGGTAAGTCCATTCATATCTTATATGATTCAATGAGACTTTAATGTTGTTGATGTATAATTCTTATTATAAAATCGCTAACATTTACAAATATGTAGTATATCACCAACAGAGAAAATCCAATACGATTAATAACTGCAAATATTTACAAATATGACTGATAATTACAAATATTTATAAATATTTCCTTGAATATTTACTTATATATTCTTACATATTACATATTTTCTTAATTTGTTTAGCTCATCACCAACATGAGAAATCTAATATGAAAAACTCTTTCGTCGTGCAATTTTTTTTACAGTGGAAATTGTTACAATATATATATATATATATATATATATATATATATATATATATATATATATATATATATATATATATATATATATATATATATATATATATATATATATATATATATATATATATATATATATATATATATATATATATCTCCAACAACTATTTCAAGAGTTATCCATAATAACTCATTAAATGGAAATGGTTACAGTCTTTTAGACCTGGTAGAGTTTAAATAGATTTTGAACTAAAATTCAAACCCTTAACATAGTAGAAACTTAACAGCAAATGGCAGCATATAATTTTTCTTGTAATTATGATTAACCAAAATATTTTATTGAATTTGGTTTAACTACTGTGAAGAAACGACCACTTGTTCATTGTCATCATCAATTCCGAAATATAGATCTCCAAACTCGCCCATGCCCGGTATGACACAAAAATCTTCATTCAAACCAATCTTTATCTCAGATGTCACTATTTTAATTCTTGGAAAACTTTTGCTAGCCACATGAACACCTTTAGGAGCTGCACATGATGAGAAGATCATAAACATAATCAATTAAAAGAACACAAAAAAACACAAAGAACCGAGAGAATAACAATGACCTGCAAAGAAAAGGAGGAAATGAGGAATATCAATATAATAATTGAAAGTGCTTTTAAAAATGATAAAGGGATACAGATATATATTTTCACATCAAAAGAATAGTCAAACTAAGTAAATACCACAACACCCAATCCAAGAAGCAAAAGAAGAATCAAATTGCTAGCACATCAACTTGAGATTTGATCTTGAAATGTGTGGAGGGATGCATAAACATAATTCACTGATATATATATATATATATATATATATATATATATATATATATATATATATAATGATTATTTTGTCAAAAATAGGACATTTTTGTCACAAAATAAATGATGAACTAACCATGGGCTCATTTGGAACTGAAACCACTCATAGTGCCTCCCTAATGTACTCTTCCATAGTTGGTGTTATGGATGTTTGAGTCCTAACTAATTAGCATAAAGAAATAAAATGCATTGAAAAGTATTATATAATAGTTCTTTACTGAGAAAAAATGAATTAAGAAGTTATGTTATAGTCCTATGTTTGGTAGTTGGTTATGTAGTAGGAATATATGACATTAAAAATGTTAGTAGTGGTTTAACATCGGGAAATACTTTTTAATAGTTGTAGGAAAGGTTAATAAACATTAATATAAATAGCAAGTATAAGTCATGCACCTTTATAGAGTTCAAATTTAACATAACCTTGTACAATAAGTCAGAACCAACAGTAGCAGAATAAAAGCACATAAGGATTCTCAAAATAACTAACCAAACACACATGTGTTCCACCAACAATTAACCAAAAACAAATACAAAAGCCTCGACCGACAACAATTAAAAATTGCAACTGAAAACAAATAGGATGTCTAACCACCACTCACCAATCCTTGTTGCACAGACAAACCAGAGGCTCAATAATGGAAGCAAAAACCAGAGGATATCATTAAATGGAAGATGTAAAAAACTCTACCTTTGGCCAAAATACAGTCTACTCAAACTTCCATCACTTTGCTGGGAATATATAACTCACATGCTTATTTCTCAGACTGCTATCCAAAAAAGACGTACAGTATTCTTCTTAATCGTTGTCCCATTCAATCCCTAAATAGTTTACTTAACATTCTTTCAATATCAAAAACAACATAAGGCATTAAATCAAGTTAAGACATGGTTAGAACAAAAAAGTTTTCATTAAACCATAAAAGATGTGGTGAAGACAACTAACACTCTCCAAAACTCGGAGAAATCGCCTGCACAGGCATCAACTCACAATTAATCAACACATTTACATTAAAGAATGAGATAAATACAAAAAAAAAATTGTTTGTTATCCCAACTAACTTGTAGAACTTTTAAATGTCAACAACAAGTTCATTGTTAGCATCAGCAGCATCAATGTCAACAATCTCCTTTGGTTTGCTTGTCAAACCACAGGCAGTCTAATATATTATGAAAATAAAACATGTGAAGAATAAAAGTAAGAGTGTGTGATGATTTATTCCTGGAATTAACGTCTCCTTCCTTTCTGGTGTGCACAAACTTTTCTTTACTGCTCTCTTCTTCAGAACTTATTATATCAATTACTTCCACAAACATTGGTTTTTAAGTTACTCTCTTCTGAACAAGTTTAGGGGCCACTATCACTCTTCTAGCCACTGGAAATCCCTTAACAACAGTAGCATGAGGAACTCCCTTAATAGCATCAGAACAAACTTGGTTATTCAATTTCAATATGTGATAAGGTTAATCAAAACATTAGTTTCACATTACTATAGGCTAATCAAAGCAGGTCATAGTTTTAGCAGCTAATATAATACTATTTATTCAATATGCTAGAAACAATACATAAATAACGATAAATATATAGAACAGTATAGCTGAAAGTCTAAGTAACCAGCCTCACCCAGTCTAGACCTTTAGGATGTGGATCAACAATAACAGTAGGAATCCTCCCATCTCTGACCCGGGTAAATTCATTTGTTTCTTGTACCAGTAATACATGATGTAGAAAATAAGACCAAACTCGTAATGTGTTGCTTTACCTCAGTTATTTAACCCATGATTTAGATCTCTCTTTGAAGTCGCGGTGTCTAATGACAGTTCCAAAGCCACGGCCAATTATCAATTCGTCAAAATTCAACCCAATTTGTTGACTTTGTATGAGCAGCAGCTGAAAGGGCTTGGTCATTGTCAGCTTTCCTTGAGGATAATAGGAATACTTATCCAAAATCCATTAGTCATGCCTCAGCAACTCCCAATGGAGCTCTAGCTGCATCAATATGACCAACATCCATAGAATGTTCCATTTGTACATTCACCTGAAAAATAGAGTTAATCAATTATAGCTTAAATCAACACTGGTACAAAAAGAAGGTCCACAAGAAATCTGCCATATGAAATAGAATCATCAGCAACAATGATGTAATCTCCACTCACAACCTCAACCACTTGTACTATAATAAGATGTAGCAGAAAAATATAATTACAAAAAATGAATCATAAAATGAATATGACTCGATTGATTTAGTTTTTCAGTTTACAGCTAATGCAAAAAGAAATAATTATTGGCAGCATACCACTCCTTGAACATCTAGGATTGTGGTGCTTGAATCCATGTGCCTCTTGGCATCAATAGTGTGTATAGGAAACTTTATTAGAAAAGATTTCTAAAACTATTGCATGTGGTACCCATGATTTAAGACATTAGTTATTTTAGAAACCGATCAAGAACATATGAGGTCGTACCTGAAGGGTTCTAAGGCAAAAGACGACGATTCCAAGTGCTCTATGAGTTGAGTAGGTTATACTGGCCGATCAACCGCCTAGTTTTAGAGCAGTACCCCATCCAGCAATGCTGACTATGTAAGCAGTTGTTTGACAGGTAACATGAAGAGGGTCTGCAGATTTGAGCACCTTCAAATAAATTGCAATCATAGCTCCTAAGGGCTTTAAGATTCCCCTTCTCACTGTATTTAGTATTCCATGGGTCTAAAACAAATTACAAAAATATGTTATATCTGATATTAAGGCAGAGCTATAATCCATAACATAGCAATAAGAAATCAAGATTTCATCCATTTACAATGTGGATTAGGGAACAAAAACCTTCCTTTATCCAATAACAATAATAATTCAGATCACATCCTGACAAATGGTTAAGATCACCAACTGCATCACAAAAAACCGGATAATTTCAGAAACCATATTGAACAAAGTTGTATGAAATGAAATTTCTTAAAGCTTGGGGTTGTGAGCTTGAGGGTACGTAAGCAAAACCAACATTCATCTGGGTTTACCAATCTCAATTAGCATGTGACATATTCCTCATAGCAAGCAGAAATGTAATAAAAGTATCATCACAAACTTACCTTGCATTTCGGTTTGTTCAGCATGTAGGTTCCACCATACACAACACTTAAACGCGAAAATGCCTTCAAATAATCAAAGGTATTGAATTTAATTTCATAAGTACATTAAACATAAAAGGGAAAATAGATATGGAAAACCTGAGGCAAGTCTCTAAGTCCATATAGAATGAACATGAACCATGAGGAAAAAAAATTTGGTAGAATATACCTAACAACAACAAAAAAGTCTTCATGAAGATTAAGAAAGGGATGGAGCATAAGCTTTGCAAATGAAATCTGAATAATCAATTTTGAAGATAAAAAATCTAATAAAAGTGATGAAAGGGAAAGACAAAAGGCATTAGAAGTCATAAGCTTTGGACAAAAAATCTCGTGATGCAGTTCACGTCGAAATAATCAAAAGCAACCAGCACGCCACAATTATGGGTGTATTAAACAGCTTGAGTTGCCTTATTCTATAACATGTATGTATTAAAGCAACCAGCACGAAATATATTATATCATGTTCAACTTATAGTAAAAAAACTACTTTTCAAGCATCCTCACACAAAACAGAAATATTACTGATTTTAACAGCAGGAAACTTATACCACAAATATTACACATAAGAATGACATGACTTAATCTTAATCAAATTATATAATTACTTGTTGGAAGTATACACCAAAACCAACATACCTTGATTTTTAGAGCAGCAGTTGTGTCCCTCAGTTTGACGGTGAGCCACAAAGTTTAAAAATATGATTCAACTGCTCAACCTACAAGGAAGTAAAATAAATCTTATATACCTCGTACATTCATCAACATACCTGAAAAAATGAATCATAACCAACGTAATAACATAATGAATTATCATGTAACATTTTAAGCACACTAAATTCGTTTTCTGAAACGAAAATTAAGCTTGTCCATCCTCTCGAAAATCATCCTTCCAAATGTACCTTAAGAGTATATAACCTATCGAACAGAAGAAAAATGAAAGAAAAAAAAAAGCCCCAAATTCTAAGTGCATTATACTCGCATAATGATGTCAGTATTTCAGCACCAAACTGTTTCCTCCATTGTAGGATGTCAGCCCACATATGCTTTGCTTTTTCAATACCAAATTTCCTTGCTTTCAAAAATAAATATCAACAACAAAGTCCAGTAAACAAAAATTCAGTGCAAAGATTCTTTGAAGATATCTTGAGATGAGTGAATATTACTTTGTTCATAGTAACCAGAAACTCTTTGCTTGAAACCGAAACCAGGACCCACAAGTAGATCTCAATCTTCTTCTTTGTTTGAAATCAGACAAGAGAGAAGAAAGTATTTTTAGGTCTGAAATGTGAGAAGGGCGAATAGATCTTCATCTTCTTCTTGGTTTGAATCTCAGACCACAACCCACACCCAAATCTCCGTCTTTTTCAGTTGGAGTTGAAATCGGAACCATGACCCATAAGCATATCACCATCTTCTTATTTGCATAATGTGATTTTAAGAAGAAATATTGAGAAGAAAAAAAATAAAGAAAATGGAGAAAGAGATAGAGAGAGGATACGAGAAAGAGAGAGAGAGAATTCTGATAGAGGAGAAAGAAGGTACGGGAGGTAAGGTGAGAGAAAGAGGGTACGAGAAGAGAGAGAAGCTGAGAGTAAAAGGGAAAACAAAACTGAGAGGAAAATGGTAAGAGTTTTTTGAAAAACTTTTACCACTTGACAATATGGGGTCTTCTGATTGGGTAATGAATTATGATTTAGTCAATTACATAAAAGGGCTTTAGATAGTGTAAATGAAAATTTAGTGAAAAGGTATAAATGGTAGATTGTCGACAATGAATAATAATGGGTAGATAGTTGATTATAAAAAATAGAAAGACAAAGATGAAACAAATGAAAGAGAAAGAGAAACAAAATAAGGAGAGAAAGAAAGAATCCAAGAAAGAGAGAGAAAGAAGGAAAAAAACTGAAGAAAAAAAACTTGTGAAAAAAATATCTTGGGTGGAATTTTTTTCCAACATGCCACTTTTTTAGGAACAAATTTCCAAAATGCCACACTTTTCCACCTATATACCAAAATGCCATCTTTTCAAACATAAAAAAATTTGGAATAGGCATTGCCGCCCATCCAATGGGCGGTTGAGACTAAAATTTTTTTTTTTTTTGTTTTATTTTTTAATTATTTTTAATATATAATTATCATTTATCAATATATATATATATATATATATATATATATATATATATATAATATATTAATATCATTAATGTATACATAATTATTTTGTCACTTTTCAAACAAAGTTAAAGGACTGCCGCCCTTTTAATGGGCGACTATGTTGAAATTTATGGACACCCGTCCTTTCAATGGGCGGTAGAGTTCAAAATGTTATTTTTTTTTCGTTTTAATTTATTTAATTTATTTAGTATAAAAAAATATATAATTAATTAGAAATAATGTATTTAGTTTTAATAATAATAATAATTGAATTAGATGTAATGTATTTTAAAATACTTAGTTTTAATTATTTTTAATTTAATTAGTAATAATAATAATTGATGTAGAAATAATATATTTAGTTTTAATTAATTTAAATTAATTAGTAATAATTAGAATTGAATTAGAAATATATAATAATATTTAGTACACTGAAATATATAATAATATTTATAAAATAAATAACAATAAAAGAACTAAAATAAATATTTATTAATTTTTGAAATTTAATATGTACATTAAAATTCCTATTGACCCTTAACTAATTTCGACCCGATCGACGTAAGCGTTTGTGGGTTCTACAGTCAGGAGGTTGTACATTTCTGGTGGGCCTTCTACGATCAACCTCAACGTTTTGGGGCTGTGTAGATGGTCCTGCATCATTGTTAGAGTTCATGAATTCAGCGACCAAATCATCAGTGAAATCGTCGTCAGTTGGTATCGCCGCCGCACTTCCATAACTTAATCTTGTACCCTCGTTACTCCAACTTGGTGGGTTTAACGGTGACATTGTGTTAGTCATGTAGGGGGTGTATGGATGGGAACAAATAATCGTTAGTGTTTTTATTAATCATCATGTATTAAATAATATTAGTTAATGATATCAATTAATATAAATTATGTATTAAAAAATATAAATTCATATTATATATTAATTTATATTTATTATGTATTAAAATATTAATTAATATTATACATTAATTGATATAAATAAGTATTAAAAAATATATAATTTATATATTAATATATATATTAATAAATGATAATTATATATTAAAAATAATTAAAAAACAAAACGAAAAAAAAAAAAATTTTAGTCTCAACCGCCCATTGGATGGGCGGCAATGCCTATTCCAAATTTTTTTATGTTTAAAAAGATGGCATTTTGGTATATAGGTGAAAAGTGTGGCATTTTGGAAATTTGCTCCTAAAAAAGTGGCATGTTGGAAAAAAATTCTCTTGTGTTACTAAAAATGCGAGGGAGTGGAGTATTCAAGAAAAAAATTTTGAAATGTATGTGAAGTATGACACAAGCTCGTTTCTCAAACTGCCACGTGAGACATACTTTTTCAGAAATAAAGTCGCATGCATTGTTAATTCTTATCCATTGTCAGTTGTCCCACTCCTTAATAATACACTTCAATTTGTATGATATGATATTAGTTTTTTGTTTGTATCATTTTTCAAATCTATATATCATATCTCTTGTTTAGAATACATTAACCTCACCACTAC
Organism: Lathyrus sativus; assembly: GCA_963859935.3. NCBI lineage: Eukaryota > Viridiplantae > Streptophyta > Magnoliopsida > Fabales > Fabaceae > Lathyrus > Lathyrus sativus. The sequence goes on from OZ012737.1 coordinate 24,350,481, forward strand.
CATTATGTGTGAAGTAAAGCAAGCACACCCTTTGTTTTTTAATCATTTTCTAAACCATTTGCTCATTCTCCTTCAATAAACTCTCTTAATTCTCTTTTATTTTCAACTGACTTCTCGTAAATTTAATTTTATAAATGATAGAAGTTATTTTAAAGCTTTGAGGACAAAGTTCAAGTGAACCCGACGACAATGATAGAGAATATTATTAATTAGATATTTTAATTATTATTTAATATAATTAAAAGTAATGTTAAAGTGTGATATTGTGGTCCATGTTAAAAAATTCATAAATAAAATTTTTTTATGGAAAAAATAATAAAATTATTAATTATAAAGTTGTATTAAATTCAGAACACAATTTTCAAATTTCTTTTATTATAGTTATCTCTTTAATTTGTGCCCTTAAGGCACAAATTTGCATTATTCTATAATTAATTAATATTATTCTAGAAGTTTCTTAGGTATTTGTGATTGTGCCACTTGAATGACTAAGATATGTTTAGAGTAATATTTAAAGTGTAGTGTTTTATTAGTATGACAATCAATAAAATCAAAAGTTATATTTTATTATCTTTTATCTTTATTCTGTTAGATAATTTATTGATTTTAATTGGTATGTGTTGCGGTGAAAATAGGATATCAAATTATTAATTAATTTGAATCACAATTCTTAATTCACAACCGCTCTTTGATTTATCCGAAGGAAAATGTCAAAAGAGGAAAAACCTAATTTTGCATCGTAAACACAATGCCGGGAGAGACCTAGGTAAGGGGTTGGTTAAATTTAGGGAAGGTACTAGCACCCTAAACTTTTGTAGTACTCTACAAGAACCTTTTGTTTATTGTATGCTTTTTTTTATTTTTATTATCTGTTTGAAGTATATATATATATATATATATATATATATATATATATATATATATATATATATATATATATATATATGTATATATATATATATATATATATATATATATATATGTATATATATATATACATATATATATATATATATATATATATATATATATATATATATATATATATATATATATATATATATATATATATATATATATTGAGCTAAGGGATAAAGTGACCTAAAAGACATAAGGGTTAGTCCTAAGTTTACTCGGCAAGACGTCGCATCTTGTGCCTACATATCCTGACGGGAATGGAATCAGAGTAATTGTAGTTCCCCTGGAAAGGGAGGTTAGAAACTTCTTGACTCTGGTCAAGGTTTCAATGGGGAATAAACATATCTTAAGGACATGCTTACATGGAGTCTTAAAACTCCTATTTCTACATTGAATTTGTTAATTAAATTAGGGTTAAATTAGTGATTCCACGACGGGAAATTCTAAACAGAGTACGGTGACTCTTTGACCTAAAAGCTAGGGTAAAGGGCGTTTTCGTCCACGGTGGGACACCTAGGCTATTAGGGTTTGAAATGGTCCAAAGGGTTAAGACTATTGACTCGGCAGTCAAATGGCTAGACCTAATTCCTTCGGAAGGGAAAATCGGTGAAAACATGCAAGATGTAGCAAAATATTATGCGGCAGAAATAAAGTGCGGAAAGTAAAGAAAGCGGTAAAGAAAGCGTCGCGACGATCACTCGCGTAAATTACAAATCCCAAAAAATGAGAAATAAAAATAAACCGCAACCATGGCCTCGCGTAAATTACATCCAGGGAACAAAAACAAACAAATGAAAACATTTAGGACCTGCAACAAACAAACTAATGAGGGTTAGACGAAAATGAAACGGTTAAATCAAGAGTTTTATTTTTGAATTTTATTTAAAGAAAAAGTTAGTTTTTGCGATTTAAAAGGAGAATTTATTTTAATTTTTACTTAAAAAATTTTGTTTTAATTTAATTAAAGAAAACGTTTTAATTTTAAGATTTTTGATGGAAAAAAAGTTTGTTTTGATTTTTGTTGTAATAATAAAAAATGTTTTACTTTTAATGTTAAAAAAAAAGTTTTAATTTTTGAAATTTTGTTTTGATTAAGAAAATTGTTTCTTAAAGGGTTCTTAACTAAAAAAAAAGAAATGGTTTTGTTTATTTTTTAAAAAAGGTTTTAATTTTTGATTTGAGGTTTTTAAAAATAAAAGAAGCGTTAGTAATAAATTAAAATATAATATGATTACTAATTACAGTTAAAAAAAAGAAATAATAAGAATCATAATTACAGTTAAAAAAAAGAAATAATAAGATAATATAATAATATAATAATATAATAAAAAAGAGAAGAAATAGAAATAAAAGGAGTGGAGTGGTGCGGTGGGATTGTTTTTTGGTTTTTGGAGGGAAAAAAACCTTTCCCTTCTTTTTAGGGTTTGGGAAAAAAACAATTTCCCTTCTTTTTAGGGTTTGAAAAAAAACTATTTCCCTTCGGCTCCCCCATTGATGAAGTTTTGATGAAGTTTTGATACTTTTTCTTTTCCTTTTGCATGATTGTTCTTGCATCTTCTTCTTCCTTGCTTCGCCATAATTTTCTCTTTTCCTGTAAAAAAAATAAAATAAAATAACATATACTAAATGTGATATTGACGAAATCTTACGAGTTACGGTTTGTTGGTGATTCCGCCGGTGATGAAGCTTTGAAGGTTTTTTCAAAAATCTCTCTTCTTCTGATAAGTCGTGAGAACAGCCGCCGTTTTTCTCTTTTGTCTCCTTCCCCCTTTTCTCAAATATAACTTATGTTTATATAAGTATCAAATTATGGTTAACTTTAACCTAATGTCCATCTTAAAGCCCAACTTAATATTAGTTATAATTACAAAATTTAAATAAATTAAAATAAAATTGAAATTACTAATTCTATTTATTCATTTATTATTTTTTGTAAAGAATTTTTATTATTTCTAATAAAAATCCGTTATTTTTTCTTAAAACATTATTATTATTATTATTTTGATATGCAAATAATAATAAAAATTAAAACTTAGCATAAAAATGTATAGAATAAAAATAATATTAAAGAAAAATGAAATTAATTTAAAATGAAAAATAGAAATGAAATGAAATTATTTAAAAATGAAATGAGACTAAAATTAAAAATGAAATAGAAATGAAATTGATTTTTCTTTAAACAATAAGACAATGATTGATTTAAAAATGCAATGAAATTAATTTAAAAAACGAAATATGATGAATGAAATATGAACCAAAAAACGTGTCACATGATATTTTCCTGTAAAAATCAAATAACTACACGAACTTGTTAGTGACTGGTTAAATGCAAAAATGCAACAGAATGCGAGATGATTCGACTAATCTTAGGACAAAATTTGGGGTATTACAGTTGCCCCTATTTAAATAGCTTCACCGGATGATTTGAGCGGCAGAGGCTCGAGAAATCATGGTGGAGGGATTTAAATATAGATAACCGAAAATTTTGCCCTTAGATGCGGCGATATGCAATCCTATGGACAGGATGGAGTAGAAATAATGTTGACTATGCTATGATGCGTATGATGGAATGTTTAATGCAAGGATGTAGACAACACGATGACACAGGGGACAGACGCTACGAGGAAACACACTGGGGAATGTGACGCACTAGGACAACGACACGGCACTGGGGAATTCTTAAAGTGATGGTCAACTGGTGCGAACACGACCAATTGTCAATTTCAGAAAAGGGATGGTAAGAACGGGATCCTCAATGGAGATGGAACCGATGAGACGGCCTCCACTGGGGAAATTTAAGAGTAATTGTTCAACAGGTTCAGGCGTGACCGGCTGATACTCTAGGATAAAAATATAAAACTGGATCTGCACGACTGTAGGATCGATTAACAGGATGTTGGAGCATTGAGCAAAGAATAACATCCGAGCTTCTGCAAGCTTTCCCTCGTGATAGGATCAAACGGAATTTTCAGGAATCCGTAGAAAATATACAGGGTAAGGCTGGCTGTATGCCAAAATAAATGGACTTTAATGGGAAATTCCCTGATAAGCTTCTCGAGAGAGAACTGCCACTTATCGTTGGAAGGGACTTAAATGTCAAACTGGATAAGCTCTCAAAGAAAGAGGTTGTTTTTTATCTAATAAATAAACTTCTTCATATCTAAGGTCGGCGCCTTGGGCATATGATTCAGATTCTTCTTTTACTAAAGGGTAAAATAAACTTCTTCATACTTCAAGATTCACACTCTCCTGAATATGATTCTGCTCCTTCTTTTACTAAAGGGTAAACTGAACTTCCTCATACTTCAAGATTCACACTCTTCTAAATATGATTCTGCTCCTTCTTTTACTAAAGGGTAAACTGAACTTCCTCATACTTCAAGATTCACACTCTCCTGAATATGATTCTGCTCCTTCTTTTACTAAAGGGTAAATTGAACTTCCTCATACTTCAAGATTCACACTCTCCTGAATATGATTTTGCTCCTTCTTTTACTAAAGGGTAAACTGAACTTCCTCATACTTCAAGATTCACACTCTCTTGAATATGATTATGCTCCTTCTTTTACTAAAGGGTAAACTGAGCTTCCTCATACTTCAAAATTCACACTCTCCTAAATATGATTCTGCTCAAACCTCCCCTTTCTTCAAGATGATAAGGGAAATGGAAACCAAACTGCTCGCTGGAGATGGCCATTTGCTGCAAGTCATAACGAAGATAGGATAAGCTTATCGGGCGAGAAATGCCACTTATTTGCCAGAGTGGCAATAATAAGCTTCTCGGGTGAGAACTGCTTGTAGAGGTGGTAACAGGTAATGTAAATTGTAAAGAAAGTTGTGATGATGGCAAACATCTAGATCACTGAGTGATAGCAAATAACATAAATTGTAAAGAAGGTCGTGATGATGGTAAACATCTAGATCACTGAGTGATAGCAGGTAACGTAAATTGTAAAGAAAGTCGTGATGATGGCAAACATCGAGATCACTGTAATGTAAATAATGAGCTCCTTGTATGAGAAGATCAATTGAAGAGTGTATTGTAAAGTGTAATGCAGGTGATAAGCTCCTCGGCTGGGAACTGTTGCTTGTCTGTTGTGCAATATAGTGATAAGCTTCTCAGGCGAGAACTGTCGCATATCTGCAAAGGATTGTAAATGCTTTTCTTGAAAGATAGTGCAAAATAAACGCACGTCCAGGTATGTTCGGTGAACGACGGGACCGAAGTTCGATCTAGCATTGGGCTAGAAAGAACTGTCAAACAAGACTCTATTGAGGAAATGAACTCAAATAGGGATTATCTTATCCTAGTGCGGAAAGATAGCGGAAATAACCATCGTCCACGAGGGTTGAACTCTGTGGGGAAACCGGAAACAAAGGAGTATTTTATGCCTAGGGCTGACGATCTACTTGGAGAAAACGGACAAACCTAGACAAAGGATGACAAGGATAGCAAACATGCAAATGCTAACGCGTATATCAATGTGTATGAAAATTTCATATAATGAGTATGCTTATGCTCATGCTTATGTTTATGCCCATTCTGACAAAACTGACGAGATCGGAGACATGAGATGAAATAAACATCTCGACAAGAATACCCTGACGACTTCTGCAACAGTACATCCATAGGAGATAGGAAAAGTTGATGGTAGAACCGATTCTGGCTCAAGGTTCAACCTTCTCTGGGGAGAAAACAAACCACTTGGGGATACGGTATCACAGCTTCCTCATGGGGATATGACACAACCTTGCTGGAGAGTGCGATATCATGACTTCACTGGAGGGATTGCTATCATGAATCATAATCAGCCAAAGAAAAACTCTTAGGATCAGAGACTTTCGGGGATAAAATAAATATCCGATGCATGGGGAAGGTGTGGAGCTAGGCAACTTCATGGAGATAGTGTAGCAACTTCCTGGGAATAGTAACTCGACTTCCTGGGGAAAGGTACATCCGGCTAGGGATATGATAAATCAAATTTCCCTAGGAGTGTTCATCAGACTTACTGAGGAGAATTCACCAGATATTCTTGGGAAAGTAACTTGACTTCTTGGGGAGAACATGGCAATCTCCTGGGGAATATTTCCTGAGGAAAGTAAGGTAATTCCACTGAGGAGCAGATGATCCCACTGAGAATCGGTCTTCAAGAACATGGATCGTTTAGAGGATACCGGGAGGATCTCTGCAGCATCGGGAGTTACTGGAGAATTATCAGAAGAATCCAAATTGTTGTCAGCTTAAAGTCTCGTTGGGGACTATCACTGGGAAGATGTTGGTAAGATCTTTGTTGTCTCAAAGATCACTGGCTCGATTCAACCTGTTGTCAGTTTATAGTATCGCTGGGGACTGTGCTGAGGCAGTGGTTTAAAGTATTTCTGCAATGATGAGATTTACTGGGGAATGAAGACCACCGAGAGTAAAATCCACCGGGTGCCTGAAGAAAGTCGTGAAGCTAGTTTTGATCTTAATGGACTTTGTAGTAGTCTCCATTTTGAAAAACATGATCATGCCCCAGAGTACCTGCTTTGTGAGGAAAAGTCATCTCAAGATGATTTTACAGAGAACATGGAGACAGGTTGCCCCCACTGCTTTCAAACTCTTTGAGAGATTTATTGGATCTCGACGTAACTGGCTCAGATCAACGGTGTCATGACTGAGTCTTCCAGAAATAGCTCTTGAGAGAATCAGGCTTCCATCAACAAACGGCTTGTAAACCACCTTCCCCTGTTTAGCAGGATCCGTGACATCTATATGTAAGTTTCTAAGATATCAGGCAAAACCAACACGCGTGAAATGCTAATCCAGAAACTATCAATGCAACATATGTATTTGTCTTGAAATTTTTTTTTGTTTTGTTTTGAAAAATATATCGCAAAAACTCGTGACTGAAATCACTAGTCAGGATATAAGTTTAATTTATAATGCCAACATTAAATGGAGCATAACTCATAGGAGTCAGGAAACGTTATCTCGTCGAGTATGCTTTCAAAAGAATTCCTACTTCAATTAGGTCTTTTAATGGTTGTATCGTGGTTTGGTTCACGGTTTAAGAAACAAAGGACAAAGGCTCAAAGTTATTTGTACCCATCCATTCTTCGTGATGTTCTCCAATCCTAATTGAGCTAATCGGATGTGAGCACTTACACCTCAATCAAATTTGATATGGTCAAAAACTTATCAAGGCTTTGGACATGGAAGTCACTCACCTATTTCTATGGGCGATTGGTCACACGACTTTGTTCTTTATACTGGGGATTCTTTAAGGTAATCCTTGTTTTTATTTTATTCCCTAACATTTTCCTGGACGGCGTCTTTTGTATTTGACATTGGAGTCCAGCGGGATGCCCCAGTTTTGCCTAAGTCTCCTTCATAGGTTTTGACTTAGCGGGTTCTGTATTATTATTTTTTTTTGAACGAGTCGTGTGACTCTTTGGAAGGCTTGTGACTGCCCCACTCTTTAAGTAATCGAGGGATAGTCGTTGCATTTTGACTTCTTAAGATGCTAAGGATAGATTCTCGAGGGTTCGCTCCTATTTTTCGAAAGTCTAAGCGCTCGGTCAGTTTAACTGAAACTACCCTGCCCCAGGTTAAGACGAGGGTTTTGATTTAGAAAAGAAGAAAACTCTTACTTCAAGGCTCAAAGGGGTTAGCGAGGGGTTATCATCCTTATATCTCCAGTGTTTAGGATTTGAAACAATGCCTTGCATCATCAGTAGGTTTCAATCGAAAGCATACGACAAGAGATCTGACGTTTTTGGTTCATCATCCTCCTCCCAATTCTCTATCAAAGCATGAGATTGGGTAAAATTGGCATTATAAGTTTATGAAAAAATATTTTAATGAGTGAAACAAATGGATTTATTCAAGACAAACATGCATTGCATTAATTAATCAAAATAAACAAAGTTCGTACATGATAATTATGCTCAATCAAAGAAAACAGAATATAAATAAACAAGATGAACTGTATGACAAGTCCTTCAACAGGTGTTTATGAAGTCTTAGTGTTCAAGGTCGGCACAGTAGTGGTGGTTTCCTCTGGCGGAGCCTCACTGGAACAAGTCTTCTTGCTTGCCCCAGCTAGATCTGTCATTACTTCCTTATCAGTGTTCAAATCTTCGTTCAGAATAACCTTCCCATATTCTTGGTCGATTGGGGTCACATCATCTTCAGAACTACTGAAATGAACTGGACTAGGCGTCTGAAGAATTATCAGCTTTGGCAAATTCACAGGAGAAGTAACTGGCGGAGATATGTTGAAAACCCTGAGGGGAGTCTCGATCTTTGGCTGAGGATCTTCAAAAGACAAAATTTTATGTTCTAACATATCTCTGACAATATTCTTAAGCGCGTAACAACCTTCCAAATCGTGACCAGGCGCACCCTCATGAAATAAACAGTGAGCGGCGGCGTTGTAATTGACTGGCAACGGATTTGGAGGCAGACCCAAGGCTCGAGTAATAATCAGACCTCGTTGCACTAAGGAAGGATACAACTCGGTGAAAGTCATCGGAATCGGAGGACAAGGTTTGTACTGTCTCTTATTCGGACCATTCTGACGAGGTGCTTGCCTCTTAGGATGTTGATTGGCAGGAGCGTTGGGCGCTCGTTGACAATTGCCAGGAGTTTGTGCAGGCTGATAAACAGGAGGTTGCTGATTTACCAGATGCTGATAGACCGGAGCTGGTTGCACAGGCTGATAGGTAGGAACCTGCTGATTGAAGGGAGGTGCAACAGTAGCTACATAGGGTTGTGGAGCATACTGAACTGGATAACCTTGAACATAATTCTGCTGAAGTTGCCAAGATTGATGAGTAGCCATCAAGCGATTCCTTGGACGTGCAGGTCCTTTATAATGGTCAAAGCTCGGAGTTTTTCACTTTGGAGGAGTAACTCGTCGAACTGGTTAAGCAATAGTAGGAGGCACCGAACTGGATTGACGACTCTGAAGAGGTATATTCTCGGCAGTAACAACTGGTTGAGGATCCACAACAATATTGATACTCTCAGACACCACAGTAGATTGAGTCTCCATCTTTACCTTAAGAGCTTGTAGCATCTCCATAATTTTCCCCACACTTCCTCGAAGATCTTCGAGTTCATGACTAATACGGATGATCTCTTGGGTTTGTTCTTCCATCCGTTTTCGAGCTTGGGCTATAGTATTGTACTGATGGGAAGGACCCAGGGTGACGAAACTGGAAGGCGAGGGAACCGAGTATGAGAAACCGGGAGACACATGAAATGCAAAATATGATGCTAAATGCAAAGTGTGAATGAAAGGATTTCATGGAATTCAAATATTTACGAATATCGCGGAATATCAAAACTTTATTTATTAATTTGAAAATGGATTACAAATAATATTCTTAGAAAAGTCTTGGCATAATAGCTAAATAAAAGCTGATAATGACCCTAAGGAAGCTTCCTGTTCTGCCCCTTGCTCTGTTCTTCTAGCTAGGCCTTTTAGAGGAGTAGCCTATCTTCAAAAGGTGGATCGAGAGTCAGAGGAAAATAAATCCTCCATTTAAACCAAGCAAGGGTACACTGGAATAGTCTTCACAACTGTTGGTGATCATATTGCCCTTGATGTCGGATACCTTTAAGCATATGGTTTTAGCAATGTCTTGTTCTTTAGGGTTTACCTCCAAGAAAGGGAACGAAGACTCCTTCAGAATAGGTAACCCCACCAATTGAGAGTATTCTTCTAGGGTAGGCAAGAGCTGATACTCGTGGAATATAAGGTAAAGATAATCTGGATCCTAGAACTGTAACAAAGTCGAAAGAAGTCCTTCGTCTACTTGAAGTTTCAACAAAAATAGAAACTTTCCATATTTGTTTCTGAATCCTTTGTTGATCTTGAACCAAAGCTCCTAGCTTCCTTAGGTCATCTAACTTAAGACTTTTAAAAGAATATCTCAAAGTGTTTTTTTTTTGTAATTCATGGTATCCTGCAATATTCATAAATAAGGTTTGAATTCCATGAAATGTGATGCAATGTGATGCTTTGATGGATGCAATGCACATATATTCACAAGTCCTAGGTTAAAGGTATGTGCAAGGTGTAACACCCCACTTCCCATAATTTAAATAAAATATAAATAGTTCAAATAAACATCAGAATCACCACCTCAAGTGGGATATCACATCAGAAGTCCAACATCCTTTTCATTCAAAAAGGTTTTCACCACAAAACAGCGGAAAATATTCATTTGTTTATCATTCACGGCCATCCGCCAAATTATAAACTCATTCATTAGAAAAGTTTCATCGACATGATACGTTCACAGGAAAACATAAAAGCTAAAAAAAAACATAAAAATGCCCAAGTCCCGTGCTACGTATCATAGCATTCCTAGACTTGACTCGCACACTACTATCCAGCTAGCTAAGCACCTGGATTGTCTGTACTTCCGAGGAAGCACAGACCACAACAACAACAAAGGGGTGAGAAAACATGATCATAATCATCAATAATAATATACATGAATGAGGATAGCATTTATACCATCAATCATCACCCAATCAACATCAAACACGACCTACTGTCCAATTATCACAACAACACATAAATATGCACAAATGCAACACAACACCATGCATGCGGTACCGACTCAACATCACCGATAGACACTAGGCCATCAACCCTCCACAAGGGAGCACATTAAATGAACTCAGGATAGATCGCATACACTCTATCTGAGCAACGATCTATCCTTACCACGCTCCTCCTGAGCACGCGAGTGAATCACATACACTCCACTGAGCAATGATTCACCCCATCAAAATGCTTATGCAAGACTCAATGCACACAGCAATTACCAGCACCCACGGTGCACACGATCCATCCGATCACATTTATACATATCATACATGTATACTACAATTAAACTCAAGCACACTAGATGCACACGATCCTACTGATCACACCATCATACAACATCCATATATATTACACAACAAATAAACACAAGCACACTAAGTGCACACGATCCTACTGATCACCTCACCACACGTCATTCGTGCACAACCAACATCACCATACGTCATACACTTCACACTCACTAGTCATTTATATTAACTAAGTTTGAGATCATATAATTATCTCCTCTAGCATCAACTACGCTCTATTCATCATCAAACATCATTCCAATACCTATCAGAACCACCCAGGTCTTGCAGCACAAGAGCACAATACCAAAACAGCAAAATCCTCATTTTTGGTACCTCTGTCTGCCCATACGCGTATTGCCCTGTGCCATACGCGTATGACTTTTGCCCACACCAAGGCCATACGCGTATCACCTCCTCATACGCGTATGCCCAGAAGCCAATTTCCTCACCATACGCGTATCACCATGCCATACGCGTATTGTCTAGTGCCATACGCGTATTGCCCCCTTCCATACGCGTATGAACTAGTCCCATACGCGTATGACCAGCTCTGTTACGCATTTCAGCAAAACCCTCTCTTATGCAACTCCTGCTATGATTTCCATTCTTTTTACACTTCAAGTCAGTCAAATATGTTTCTATTATGGGTTCTAGGCCTATAATCTTCACCTATTTTACATTCTAACACTATTACCACTATTCAATCTTATTCTAATTCGTAACCCTATCAGTTTCTCTCTAGAACTCAGTCTCAGGTTCCTCAACAATATCACCATCAAATACACAGAAAAATCATCAAGAAATCACACCAATGTGTGTACGATTTCATTATCAACAACATCAACAACAGATAATCACAATACAGATCATAATCATACGAATTCCTACGGGGTTAAGGACTCCCCATACCCAGTTCATGCATATATTCAATTAAAACCAGTTTCTCCCCCCTTACCTCGATTGTGAACGAATTGCTGAAGACTTCCTGCGAATTTGACAGCTCTAACTTGTTCTTGATCCTCCTTGGTCTTCCTCCTTAACCTTTCTCTAAAACTGTTTTACCTTCTAATCTCCTCTTTTTACTAAATACTCTATTATCTCTTAATCCCAATTATTTTATTTTTAACCAAATAATAATAACAATAATACCCATAATAATAATAATATTAATATTAATAAAATAACAATACTAATATTAACTATTAAATTATTATCATTATTAATAACATTATATTATTATTATGCACTTATTTTATTAAACCATTCCTATAGTCTAAGGGCATTCGCTAACGCACTCAGACACACTCCCACACAAGGGCACCCAAAACAGGATAATGCCAAAAAGACTAAATAATTATAATGGGTGTTACAACTCTCCCCCACTTTAATTATTTTCGTCCTCGAAAATTTACCTGATGGAAACAATTCTGGATGCATCTCTCGCATCCTGCTTTCCAATTCCCAGGTCACACTGCCTCCTGCAGCACCTCCCCAAGATACCTTCACCAAAGGTATCTCCTTCCCTCAGAGTTGTTTCATCTTACGATCTTCGATCCTCAACGGCATCGTCTCGATAGTAAGATTCTCCCTGACTTGCACTTCATCTCTCGGAATCACATGAGATGGATCCGAGACATACTTCCGAAGTTGCGACACATGAAACACATCATGCAAATTCGAAAGCTCAGGCGGCAACGCCACCCTATAAGCTGCAGCGCCAATTCTCTGCAAAATCTGATACAGTCCAATAAACTTAGGATCCAGCTTCTTGGACTTCAACGTACGACCCACACCAGTCACCGGGTTAACCCTCAGGAATACGTGATCACCTTCACTGAATTCCAACTCTTTTCTCCGTCTATCATAATAACTCTTCTGCCTACTCTGAGACGCTTTCATTTTCTCACGAATCATCTGAATTGTCTCAGTAGTCTGCTGCACAATTTCTGGTCCTAACACCGCATTTTCACCTGTCTCATACCAACACAGAGGAGTTCTACACCTCCTACCATACAAAGCTTCAAACGGTGCCATTCCAATACTAGAATGGTAACTATTGTTGTACGTGAACTCAATCAATGGCAAATGAGTATCCCACGCACCACCTTTTTCCAACACACAAGCTCTCAGCAAATCCTCCAGCGACTGAATAGTCCTCTCAGACTGACCATTAGTTTGAGGATGATACGCTGAACTCAACTTCAGCTTCATACCCAGAGCTTCCTGCAAGCTCTTCCAAAATTCTGAAGTAAACCTCGGATCTCTATCTGACACTATACTCGACAGAACACCATGTAGTTTCACAATTACCCGAATATAAATCTCCGCCAGCTTCACCAATGGAAAACAAATATTAATCGGTACAAAATGTGCAGACTTTGTAAGCCGATCCACAATCACCCAAATAGCATCGAATCCTCTCGCCGTATTCGGCAACCCAATAAAAAAATCCATCGTGATACAATCCCATTTCCAAACTAGTACTTCCAACGGTTGCATAAGTCCAGAAGGTCTTTGATGTTCCACCTTCGACTTCTGACACGTCAAACATGCATAAACAAACTTAGATATGTCCTTCTTCATCCCGGACCACCAAAATAACTTTCTCAAATCATGGTACATCTTCGTAGCTCTCGGGTGAATACTTAAGCTACTACGATGTCCTTCACTCAGAATTGACTTCTTCAGATCGTCATTATCTGGCACACAAATTCTACCTCGAAATCTCAACACACCTGCGTTATCCAACTTGAAATCACTATCGGGGTCACTTTTGACTCCAGGCATCAAATCAACTAATTTCACATCTGACCTTTGGCCTTTTCTGACCATATCCAAGAAATCATTATTCACCTGTAACATGCCCAACCTCACGCTATTTGCCGTAGTCTCACAAACCATGCTCAAATCTCTGAATTGTTCAATTAGTTCCATTTCCTTCACCATTAACGCTGATATATGAATTGTCCTCCTACTCAGGGCATCTGCTACCACATTCGCTTTTCCTGGATGATAACTCAAACTGAAGTCATAATCTTTCAGGAATTCCAACCATCTTTTCTGCCTCATATTAAGCTCTTTCTGATCAAACAGATACTTCAGACTCTTATGATCACTAAAGACTTCAAATCTCGAACCATACAAATAGTGCCTCCAGATTTTCAACACGAACACCACCGCGGCCAACTCAAGATCATGAGTAGGGTAGTTCCTCTCATGTACCCTCAGTTGTCGCGAAGCATACGCTACTACCTTTCTATCTTGCATCAGAACTCCGCCTAATCCCATCTTAGACGCATCGCAGTACACTACAAACGGTTCACTCGGATTCGGTAACACTAACACTGGTGCCGTAGTCAATCTCTTTTTCAGTTCTTCAAAGCTCTCTTCACAAGAAGCATCCCACACAAAAGCTTGATCCTTTCTCGTTAACTGAGTCAATGGCAACGCCAAGTTAGAAAATCCTTCTATGAACCTTCGGTAATAACCTGCCAAACCCAAAAAGCTTCTAATCTCCGTTTCCGTCTTCGGTGGTTCCTATTGCAACACTGCACTTACCTTCGATGGGTCTACTGCTATACCATCACCAGATATCACATGCCCCAAGAAACTCACAGTATTCAACCAAAACTCACATTTGGATAGTTTCGCAAACAGCTTATTATCCTTTAACACCTATAGGGTGATTCTCAAGTGTCCTGCATGCTCTTTATCGGACTTAGAATAAATCAGTATGTCGTCAATAAACACAACGATGAACTGATCCAAATAACAGTGGAAAATTCTATTCATATACTCCATGAACACTCCAGGCGCATTAGACACTCCGAAAGGCATTACAGCATACTCATAATGTCCATATCGAGTTCTAAATGTCGTTTTCTGGATATCACCTTCTTTAACTCTGATCTGATGATAACCTGATCTTAAGTCAATCTTACTGAACACACAGGCTCCCACCAACTGATCCATCAAATCATCAATCCTTGGAAGAGGATATTTATTCTTAATGGTCACTTTATTCAACTGACGGTAATCGATGCACAGATGCATACTAACATCCTTCTTCTTCACCAACAACACCGGAGCTCCCCACGGCGACACACTCGGTCTGATAAACTGTTTATCCAACAAATCTCCCACCTGAGATTTCAATTCAGCCAATTCCACTGCCGACATCCTGTACGGCGCCATAGATATAGGTCTAGTACCAGGAACCAGATCAATACCAAACTCAACTTCTCTCGTCGGAGGTAACTCAGTAATATCATCAGGGAACACTTCGGGAAATTCATTCACCACTGCCAATTCTTTCATCGACGTTTGGCTGTCAACCAATAATGATGCAAATAAGGCAAACATCCTCGCTTCATATTTCAACAGAGTCCTCAATTCCTTATTAAACAAGGAATCTGCCAATGCTTCTTCTTCTAAAGTGAGGAACAACAACACTTTCCGAAAACAATCGATGTAGACTCGGTTGAACTCCAACCAGTTTATACCCAGAATAACATCCAAGGTACCAAGCGGTAGACAAATCAGATCCATTCCAAAGTCTCTACCAAACATAGTCAGCGGACACTTCAAACACACCAAAGAAGTAGTCACTGAACCAATAGAGGGTGTTTCAATAGTCATTCGTCCCTCAATAGTAGAAGGTACCAATCCTAACCTCTTCATGCAATCAACAGAAATGAACGAGTGGGTTGCACCCGTATCAATAATAGCAGTCAAAGGAACGTTATTGATAAAACAAGTACCTTTGATAGTATGCTCTTCACTAGCAGCTTGAGTCCCCGCCAAGGCAAACACTTTCCCACTGGTCTGAGGCTTCTTTGGCTTCTCACAATGCAAACTGATATGGCCTCTCTCGCCGCAGTTATAACAAGTAGGCACATTGGTCCTACAATCAGCTATCACATGTCCTGGCTTACCACACTTGAAACATTTCTTCGCATCATTAGGACACTCATTGGCACGATGACCCGCGACACCGCACCTAAAACATTTCAACTCACCAGTTGCCTTTCCATCTCTGGGCTTCTGATCTCCGACAACCTTACGTTTCCCCTTATCAGCATGCACGCTGTAAAGAGCACCGCTAAATCTCTGCTTACCCTTACGGTCATTCACAGCCTTGTAGTGAGAAATTCTAGCTCTATTGTCATTATCATAAATTCTGCTCCTACTTACCAGCTCAGGATAGTTCCTGATCTTCTGACAAGCAATCCCCAGCTTAATTTCTGGACGCAGTCCATTCTCAAACTTCAAGCATTTGGAGGTCATTGCTCCTTCAATATTATAGTGAGGACAATATTGCACCAACTCCTCAAACTTAGCAGCGTACTCTGCCACTGTCATATTACTATGCTTCAGCTCTAGGAATTCAATCTCCTTAGCACTCCTTATGTCTTCCGGGAAATATTTTTCCAGAAATCCCTTCCGAACTATTTCCCAAGTGATTACAGTTCCTGCCGCTTCCAATCTCTGGCGAGTGTTATCCCACCAGGCCTCAGCCTCTCCCTCTAGCATGTGAGTACCAAACCTCACTTTCTGCTCATCGCTACATTCCATAGCTCTAAAAATCTTTTCAATAGCCTTCAGCCACTTCTGTGCAGCTTCAGGATCCAAAATTCCTCCTTTAAAGGTCGACGGCTTATTACTTCGAGTCTGCGCCAAATCTCTGAATTGAGCGCCCGCAGCTTGATTCTGATTAGCAACTGACTGCGCCATAGCTTGCATAGCAGCAGCCAAAGCAGCATCATTCCTTCCTGCCATACTGCTTAATAACAACAATAACACCAGGTTAAAAATACACACAACCTCTATCCTACGGACAGACTCAACTACTACATTGGCCGGACGGACCGACCTGCTCTGATACCAATTGTAACACCCCACTTCCCATAATTTAAATAAAATATAAATAGTTCAAATAAACATTAGAGTCACCACCTCAAGTGGGATATCACATCAAAAGTTCAACATCCTTTTCATTCAAAAAGGTTTTCACCACAAAACAGAGGAAAATATTCATTTGTTTATCATTCACGGCCATCCGCCAAATTATAAAATCATTCATTAGAAAAGTTTCATCAACATGATACGTTCACAGGAAAACATAAAAGCTCAAAAAAAGAAAACATAAAAACGCCCAAGTCCCGTGCTACGTATCAGAGCATTCCTAGACTTGACTCACACACCACTATCCAGCTAGCTAAGCACCTGGATTGTCTGTACTTCCGAGGAAGCACAGACCACAACAACAACAAAGGGGTGAGAAAACATGATCATAATCATCAACAATAATATACATGAATAAGGATAGCATTTATACCATCAATCATCACCCAATCAACATCAAACACGACCTACTGTCCAATTATCACAACAACACATAAATATGCACAAATGCAACACAACACCATGCATGCGGTACCGACTCAACATCACCGATGGACATTGGGCCATCAACCCTCCACAAGGGAGCACATTAAATGAACTCAGGATAGATCGCATATACTCCATCTGAGCAACGATCTATCCCTACCACGCCCCTCCTGAGCACGCAAGTGAATCACATACACTCCACTGAGCAATGATTCACCCCGTCAAAATGCTTATGCAAGACTCAATGCACACAATAATTACCAGCACCCACGGTGCATGCGATCCATCCGATCACATTTATACATATCATACATGTATACTACAATTAAACTCAAGCACACTAGATGCACACGATCCTACTGATCACACCATCATACAACATCCATATATATTACACAAAAATAAACACAAGCACACTAAGTGCACACGATCCTATTGATCACCTCACCACACGTCATTCGTGCACAACCAACATCACCATACGTCATACACTTCACACTCACTAGTCATTTATATTAACTAAGTTCGAGATCATATAATTATCTCCTCTAGTGTCAACTACGCTCTATTCATCATCAAACATCATTCCAATACCTATCAGAACCACCCAGGTCTCGCAGCACAAGAGCACAACACCAAAACAGCAAAATCCTCATTTTTGGTACCTCTGTCTGCCCATACGCGTATTGCCCTGTGCCATACGCGTATGACTTTTTCCAACACCAAGGCCATACGCGTATCACCTCCTCATACGCGTATGCCCAGAAGCCAATTTCCTCACCATACGCGTATCACCATGCCATACGCGTATTGTCAAGTGCCATACGCGTATTGCCCCCTTCCATACGCGTATGAACTAGTCCCATACGCGTATGACCAGATCTATTACGCATTTCACCAGAACCCTCTCTTCTGCAACTCCTGCTACGATTTCCATTCTTTCTACACTTCAAGTAAGTCAAATATGTTTCTATTATGGGTTCTAGGCCTATAATCTTCACCTATTTTGCATTCTAACACTATTACCACTACTCAATCTTGTTCTAATTCGTATCCCTATCAGTTTCTCTCTAAAACTCAGTCTCAGGTTCCTCAACAATATCACCATCAAATACACAGAAAAATCATCAAGAAATCACACCAATGTGTGTACGATTTCATTATCAACAACATCAACAATAGATAATCACAATACAGATCGTAATCATACGAATTCCTATGGGGTTAAGGACTCCCCACTTCCCAGTTCATGCATATATTCAATTAAAACCAGTTTCTCCCCCCTTACCTCGATTGTGAACGAATTGCTGAAGAATTACTGCGAATTTGACAGCTCTAACTTGTTCTTGATCCTCCTTGGTCTTCCTCCTTAACCTTTCTCTAAAACTGTTTTACCTTCTAATCTCCTCTTTTTACTAAAAACTCTATTATCTCTTAATCCCAATTATTTTATTTTTAACCAAATAATAATAACAATAATACCCATAATAATAATAATATTAATAATATTAATAATAATAAAATAACAATACTAATATTAACTATTAAATTATTATCATTATTAATAACATTATATTATTATTATGCACTTATTTTATTAAACCATTCCTATAGTCTAAGGGCATTCGCTAACGCACTCAGACACACTCCCACACAAGGGCGCCCAAAACAGGATAATGCCAAAAGACTAAATAATTATAATGGGTGTTACACAAGGATTTAGGGTCTACCCATCCTAATAAGGTATGTACTAAGGTTAGTTGTACCTGCCGAACAAGGTTCTAAAAAGTGCCCAAAGTTATCAGCCCTTCTTTCGGATATTATCAACTTTCCGACTGACTTGGGGGTCGATAATATTCTCAAGAGAACCTCTTTTGAGTCTAGTATCGCGTAACAACTATTGTAGGACTACTCCCACATAGTTCCCGCACTGCGTCCTATATAAGGCCAAAGTGGTGTTAAGGTACTACGGTCCCCAATATCATAGACACCAATCGAAAATAGTAAAAGTTTTCATGACTACACTCGTTCAACCGAACCATTTTCGAAAGGGTCTCAACTGAGCGGTGATTCTCGAGTCAACTTGGTCGGGACTCACTCCCGGCAAGCCTCGTCGAATATCTCGCCATCCTATAATAAGGCCACTCAAGTCCGGGTTAGGACTTATCTCACAATAGAAGGATATTCCCACAATATACAATAATATATATATATATATACAGATAATTAATAAAAGAAGATTACCATACAAAAACAAAATAGGGCAACCCTTAAAAATTAGGAAATAGTCCCCAGTGAAGTCGCCATTTTCTGTTGCGGTGGAAATAGGATATCAAATTATTAATTAATTTGAATCACAATTCTTAATTCACAACCGCTCTTTGATTTATCCGAAGGAAAAGGTCAAAAGAGGAAAAACCTAATTTTGCATCGTAAACACAATGTGGGGAGAGACCTAGGTAAGGGGTTGGTTAAATTTAGGGAAGATACTAGCACCCAAAACTTGTGTAGTACTCTACAGGAACCTTTTGTTTATTGTATGTTTTTTTTATTTTTATTATCTGTTTGAAGTATATATATTGAGCTAAGGGATAAAGTGACCTAAAAGTCCTAAGGGTTAGTCCTAAGTTTACTCGGCAAGACGTCGCATCTTGTGCCTACATATCCCGACGGGAATGAAATCAGATTAATTGTAGTTCCCCTCGAAAGGAATGTTAGAAACTTCTTGACTCTGGTCAAGGTTTCAATGGGGAATAAACATATCTTAAGGACATGCTTACGTGGAGTCTTAAAACTCCTATTTCTATGTTGAATTTATTAATTAAATTAGGGTTAAATTAGGGATTCCACGGCGGGAAATCCTAAATAGAGTACGACGACTCTTTGACCTAAAAGCTAGGGTAAATGGCGTTTTCGTCCACGGTGGGACACCTAGGCTATTAGGTTTTGAAATGGTCCAAAGGGTTAAGACTATTGACTCGGCAGTCAAACGGCTAGACCTAGTTCCTTCGGAAGGGAAAATCGGTGAAAACATGCAAGATGTAGCAAAATATTATGCGGCAGAAATAAAGTGCGGAAAGTAAAGAAAGCATCGCGACGATCACTCGCGTAAATTACAAATCCCAAAAAATGCGAAATAAAAATAAACCGCGACCATGGCCTCGCGTAAATTACATCCAGGGAACAAAAATAAACAAATGAAAACATTTAGGACCTGCAACAAACAAACTAATGAGGGTTAGACGAAAATGAAACGGTTAAATCAAGAGTTTTATTTTTGAACTTTATTTAAAGAAAAAGTTAGATTTTGCGATTTAAAAGGAGAATTTATTTTAATTTTTACTTAAAAATTTTTGCTTTAATTTAATTAAAGAAAACGTTTTGATTTTAAGATTTTTGATGGAAAAAAAGTTTGTTTTGATTTTTGTTGTAATAATAAAAAATGTTTTACTTTTAATGTTAAAAAAAATATTTTAATTTTTGAAATTTTGTTTTGATTAAGAAAATTGTTTCTTAAAGGGTTCTTAATTAAAAAAAGAAATGGTTTTTTTTTTTTTTTAAAAAGGGTTTTAATTTTTGATTTGAGGTTTTTAAAAATAAAAGAAGCGTTAGTAATAAATTAAAATATAATGTGATTACTAATTACAGTTAAAAAAAAGAAATAATAAGATAATATAATAATATGATAATATAATAAAAAAGAGAAGAAATAGAAATAAAAGGACTAGAGTGGTGGGATTGTTTTTTGGTTTTAGGAAAAAAAAACCTTTCCCTTCTTTTTAGGGTTTGGAAAAAAACCCTTTCCCTTCGGCTCCCCCATTGATGAAGTTTTCATGTTTTTTCTTTTCCTTTTGCATAACTGTTCTTGCATCTTCTTCTTCCTTGCTTCACCATAATCTTCTCTTTTTCCTGTAAATAAAATAAAATAAAATAACATAAATCAAATGTGATATTGACGAAATCTTACGAGTTACGGTTTGTTGGTGATTCCGCCGGTGATGAAGTTTTGAAGGTTTTTTCAAAAATCTCTCCTCTTCTGATAAGTCGTGAGAACGACCGCCGTTTTTCTCTTTTGTCTCCTTCCCCCTTTTCTCAAATATAACTTATGTTTATATAGATATCAAATTAGGGTTAACTCTAACCTAATGCCCATCTTAAAGCCCAACTTAATATTAGTTATAATTACAAAATTTAAATAAATTTAAATAAAATTGAAATTACTAATTCTATTTATTCATTTATTATTTTTTGTAAAGAATTCTTATTATTTCTAATAAAAATCCTTTATTTTTTTCTTAAAACATTATTATTATTATTATTTTATTTTTTTGATATGCAAATAATAATAACAATTAAAACTTAGCATAAAAATGTATCGAATGAAAATAATATTAAAGAAAAATGAAATTAATTTAAAATGAAAAATAGAAATGAAATGAAATTATTTAAAAATGAAATGAGACTAAAATTAAAAATGAAATAGAAATGAAATTGATTTTTCTTTAAACAATGAGACAATGATTGATTTAAAAATGCAATGAAATTAATTTAAAAAAGTGAAATATGATGAATGAAATATGAACCAAAAAACGTGTCACATGATATTTTCCTGTAAAAATCAAACAACTACATGAACTTGTTAGTGACTGGTTAAATGCAAAAATGCAACAGAATGCGAGATGATTTGACTAATCTTAGGAAATTTTTTGGGGTATTACAGTATGCACTGATAGTGTAAAATAATTTTAAACTGTCAATCAATCACTCTCATGCATCCCGTTATATCATACTGCTGTAAATTTAAGTTAGCGGTATGACATGACAGATTGATATATTCCTATTGGATGACAGTGTAAAAATATTTAGCTTATTAGTTTTTTAGAGTGTATTTGTTTAAAAATATTAATTTAATTTAATTGGTATGTGCTGATAGTGTAAAATATTTTACACTGTCGGTACATATCAATTAAACTCTAATTTATTTAGCTTATTAGTTTTTTAGAGTGTGTTTGTTTGAAGATAAGTTGGTAAGAGAGAAATTGGTGAGAGAGAAGTTGAGGAGAGATATAAAATTTCTATTGTTTAGTTTGAGGAGAGATATAAAATTATAAACTCATTTATGATTTTGCCCATAAATATTTTTTTTTATTGATAGAATTTAAAATATAAAAAACGAATGTGTGAGTTAGATTAAATATAAAAAGATCAATCATCATGGCTATGATTGTAAAATTTAATTGAAATGCACTGAAAATATAAAATGAGTTAATTATAGACGTTGGATGTAAAAAGAAATTTGACTTTTATTTTAATAATTTATAAAGGAATGCAAACGGATGATTGTGATGAATTGACCGTGTAATTTATTTTAAATAAAAATTACATAAAAATTAAATAATTAGTTAGTATTATTTTTAAAAGTTAAACTTTTTTATATGAAGTTGAGTTTTTTAATTAAGGATTTCTTTTGTCATTTTAATAAATTGTCACATTTCTCTCTTCTCTATTTCTTTCTTCTTTATCTGATAACAATGAATACCTCTAGTTTTCTACATTTCTTACATCTGTCTATCTTTTTTACTCTCTCTTACCTCTTTCTTTCTTCAACATTTCTCTTTCCAACCAAACACATTCTTAGAGTTCTAACTTTAGCATCCTGTTTTAGACTGGGTCAGGACCTGCCCCTCAGCCGGGCAGGCCCAACCCAACATTGTGTTAATGAGGCCCAGCAAGGCCCAATTCTCCTCTGTCGGGCACAAGCCTCAACAAGACATACATTTTGGGCTGACGGCTCCCTTTACGGGGAAGCTCACGCGCTTCCCCCACGTTCTCCACGTGCTCCCCCACTCAGAGACACGTTATCAGACAACTATCCACCTCCGAAAGAATTGGTCAGCCCACCTTCCGAAGATCACAAGACATTTGATCTAGGGCGAAGAACGCATGCTGATCATCACTACGCTACGTAAGCCCTGGAAATTACTTGGGTTGGACTTGGCAGTCTAGTCCAATACAATGTAACAGTTGGTCCTGTGTTGGGGGCACACTATAAATACTCTCTTTCACTAGAGGGTCAGATAACTTATTCTCTACACCTAATCTTTGTGCTTACTTTCTCTCTAATCATTTACTCACTCAAGCATCAGAATGCCTTGCAGGTACATCCCCTTTCTCTCCACAACTCCGGTGAAAACAACAATCCAACGACGCGTGGCAGGCTATTGGTCCTTTCTGATCAGGTAAGATCAGTGGCACCGCCTGTGGAAAAATTTTGCTTCCCCGTCTCTTCTCCTACCTCGGCATAGCAGCCCAGAGACCAAGTAACGTCCAACATTTTCATCTCAATCATGGCCAGCCTACGTAAAGGCAATGTGTCGGGATCCGCCGTTACCGCCTTTTCCAACGGGGACGGCCACGACCCTAACGCTACCACCCACCACAAGAGGATCACCAAAGGGACGGACGCACTGCCTCCCCATCCTCTGAGGACGCGACCTTCAACACCGCCCAACGCTTTGACAGCCCGGCTGTCTACCAGCCCATTCCGATTCCAAAGGCGTTGACCCTACTGTTGCGGCTCTGTTCGCGGCGACATCGTCGCCTGATTTCTCCCAGTCCTTCTCCTTCCTCAAGGAGACACCGTCGATGGACCTCGTTCAGTCTCTCTCCCCAGCGGAGACACCATCTTTAGGCTTCCGTCAATCCCTCTCCTCCCCTATGAAAGACACGGTACATAGAAGATCCCAGGAGCCCATCTCCCCAACCGACAGGGTGCCGCCCCCGGCTAGAGCGACCCCAACCGACAATTTCTTACAAGAGGAACAGGTCACCTCCTCGAGAGGAGCGACGCTCCCCGACTCAGAAGAAGACCAAAGCCACAACAGCTTCCTCCATACCAAGGGTCCGGCCAAAGAGTCCACACCGATGCAGAAACCACCTAGACTCAGCCTCCCCCTCGTCATCACCTGTCCGGAGCAACGAAGATACCCAACGCTCACCACTGTACAGGGCTATTAGGGGGCGCCATTTCCCATTGGGATGGAAAAACCCCCGACCCTGGAAACCTATGACGGGACGTTTGACCCGAACAACCACATCGAAAGCATAGACGCAAGGCTGGATTATAGAAACGTTTGAGGAGCCATGAAGTGTAGGTTTTTCCCCACCACCTTGAGGAAAAGGGTCATGGCATGGTACAAACGCCTTGCTTCCGACTCCATCGCCTCATGGGGCGAGCTGAAGTACCAGTTCTCCAGGAATTTCACAACGTCTCAATGCTATTCGAAGATAGAGGCAGCCCTGGAGGCCATTATCTAGGGGAAGAACGAACCTCTTAGAGATTACATCGAGAGGTTCAATCTCAAGGCCGTCCAAGTGTCCACGATAGACAACATGAAGAAATTCCTAATTCAGAGGGGCATAAGGCCACACTCTAACTTCGCCAAAATTGTCGGCCTCACACGTCCCTTCACCTTGAACACCCTTCTCCACATGTCCTAGTTACACATCGAGTATAAGGAGATAGAGGTTGCAAACACCACTCGAGCCAGGCGCAAATAGGAAGCCCGCCAGACCGCTGACGACCCTCAGCCCGTGGGAGGACTTCTCGGCCATAATGGTGATATCCGGTCGGGGGCCCAGCCAGTTGTTGGTTGGGTCTGTCAAGAGAAAATTCGAGGAGCTCATCAACAAGAGCTCGAAGATAAACGCTACTGTAATACCCCAAAATTTTCCCTGAGATTAGTAGGTTCATTTTGCATTCCATTGTAACTGACCGCTAACAGGTTTGTGTAGTCTGTTTTGTTTTGCAGGGAAAATCACACAGTGCGCTCTTTAAACTATGAAGGACAAAATGGTTATTAACTAGCAGTTTGGCGACAATTCATGAACTTGAGCCGTCATCAGGGGTCCTCAAGTGATTAGGGTTTCCATTTCTGAGTTCTGTGATTTATGTGATGATGAATTGAATTTACGGCGGTTTTGACGTCAGAGTCCTCGTAATACAATGCGTTCTATTCAAGGACCGAGTTTCAGTAGTCAGGCGGATTTCAGAAATACCGTTTGAGTAATAAGCCATCTGGAGCTAAATGTGTTGAGATATCAGTGGGTTCAGGTCAAGTAGGTGTGAGAATGTGCTTTGAGGCATTTGTTTGACAGACGCACGTTTTCCTACTTTCTGCTGGTCATCAGTCGACTTTAAAACGGTGGAATTACGGTTCGTGTGGAATTTATTCGAATAAGCTTAAATCGGAAGATTTTAGTCATTTGAATTTAGTTGAACAAGTGGGATTTAATCGATTTAATTTATTCGGATGAATTTAAATCAGAAGATTTTAGTCATTTGAATTTAATAGAACAAATTGGATTTATTCAGATGAAGTTGTTCGTTTAAGTTACCAGATGAGTTATTCGGAGATTTTATCGGAGATGAGATTTAATCGGATAAATTGGATTGAGAAATTCAAATTAATAAAAAAAATAGAATTTTTATTTTATTATTTTGTTACGATATCCAAATAATGAAATAGAATTTTTATTTATGCTATTATTTTGTTACAATATCCAAAAGGAATAAAATTTATAAATTAAATTATATTTTTCTAAAATTTCTAAATTCCTAAAATTATCCTAAAAAGTCTTCCGCTTTTGATTCTTCGAGTTTCTAATCTTTTTTTCTTTGAACCTGCAAGTCAACAACAAACAAACAATTTTAACGGTTAGAATTAAAAGTTGGTTTTATCGGTCCCGAAACCCTCAACTATATTCTCATCATTGGGTACGTCGGGAGGGCAACGACGAAGTCGAAGCCGGCTCCCGACTTTATTTTCTTGACCCAGCACAAGACTGGCAGATTCTGTTCTAAGTCCAACCAAGAGAAAGTAAAAGAGTTTAAAAAAGTGATTCGCGGAAAAAGTGATTTTGAAAAGTGCTTTTGGAACAAGCACTTTTTCTTGAAAAAAATCATTTTTGCCAAACAGAACATTAACACTACTTTCCAAGAAACCCTTAGTCCAACGGATCAAACATGTTACCACCAAAATTTGTATCAACAAACAAATCTGAAAAAGTCATAAAAATAGCCGTAAATCATGCAAATGAATCCATAAAATCGCAATAAGTCAAGAAATTCGCAACCAAAAACTTCCTGAGAAGTAGTAGCCAATTCTGCCGTGAAAATCGCGGATCCAAGCCCACGAAGGGAGGATAATATAAGAACATCATTAGTTCATGAAAATGGGGGGACATGTTTTGAAAGTTTTTCAGAAGATCTAAAGATCAACATCATCAAAACTGAAAGAAGAAAAGGAAGTTTTTTTTCGAACAAACCCAGAACATCATCGTCGTTCATAAACACACGACTGTGAATCCTCACCGAAGATCAAAATCCGCGAACGAAAAAGGGGGAGGCCTTCAGGGTAATCATCATTGACCAGCCAAAACCCTTGAAATTAAGCAAATCCGTCGAGACCTCACAAAGAATAACCCCATATCATCATCAAAACGTAAGATCTCAAGATGCATTAACGGTTGTGTTTTTTTTGTTTTTGTTCTATTGTTTTTTTCAGATACGAAAAGAGGAAGAAGACGAAACAAGCAAGAAGAAGCTTCATGAAAACGGACAAAGCAAGCCGCCGCAGCCGCAGTGGAGAAGATGAAGGGGTCGAAAAAACCCTAAGAGTTTCAGCGTGTTCAGCAAAAGACGCTCCCCTCTCCATTTATTCCAATTTACTGCATTTTCTTTTTTTTCTTCTTTTTCTTATATTCTGGCATTATTATTAGTATTAATTTTATGATTTAATATAATTAGAAAGAGTAAAACCTTTTCTTAAAATTAGTATCTTTTGTTAAATAAAAATCATGTTCTAACATTAAAACCTTTCATTAAAATTTAAAACTTTTTTTTCAAAATCAAAATCTTGTTAAAATTAAGATCTTCTCTTAAAACTGAAGTTTTAATTAAAACATTTTTTTCCAATTTAAAACCATTTTTATTTAAAATGAACCAAAACCTTTTTAAAAAAATATATATATATAACTTATAATTAAAACCATTTTTTATAACTTATAATTAGTTTTTTTTTAATAACTTGAAATTATATTTTTTCTAATGACTAATAATTAAAAACATTTTAATAGCTTATAGTTAGTAATTCTTTTTTTTATAACTTATAGTTAGTATTTTTTTTTTAATTTATAGTTAGTAACCGTTTTTTTATGATTTATAGATAATTTAATTTTTAATAAATTGTAAATAAAAAAAATAGATTTTTAGTTTAAATTAAAGTTTGTTTCTTAGCTAAACATTTTTTTTGTTTTATTAAAATTCACTTTTTTTCGGAAAAAAAAAAAACAAAATTAAACTTTTCTATTAAACACATATTTTTACACGAAAACATTTTCTTCCTAATTAAAGTTTTTCTAATTAAAATAACTTTTAATCAATTAAAACTTGTCAGGAAAGAGAATTTTAACATTTATAAATTTTCTATTTCATTAAAATTAAAAATAGAACTTTTCTTAAAAGTTAAAATCTTTTTTAGTAATTACTAATAATGATTTTTTTAAAAATTAAATTAACTCTTCTTTTCAAAGTTAAAATTAATTTTTTTTAATAAAAATTCAAAAATAAAGAGTTTTCGTCTGACCGTTATTTTATTTGTCTCTGTTTGCTAACTTGGGATTTTTTTTTTGTATTTCACCCTTCGGTTGTAATTATCCGAGGCTATCGTCGCTTTATTCAGTTATTTTTTTTATGGTTGTAATTTACGCGAGTGATCGTCGCTTTGCACTTTTTTTACTGCTTTCATATTTTTCTCTATTTCAATCCTGCCATATTACAAGTTTGTCGTTCATCGTTTACCGTTAAACCCTCCGAAGGATTAGGTTTAACAGTTTGACCTCCGAGTCAATAACCTTAACCTTTGAATATTTCAAAACCCTAATTCGCCTAGGCGTCTCTCCGTGGACGAGTATACCCTTCACCCTAGAATTAGGTCAAAGAGTCGTCGCACTCCATTTTAGGTTTCCCGCCGTGGAATACCTATCTTACCCCTTTTTCAATTCAACTATTTTCAACGTAGAAATAGGAGTCGCCGCACTCCACGTAAGCGCTTCCTTAAGAACGCTTATTCCCCATTGAAACCTTGACCACAGTCAAGAAGTTTCTAACCTCCCTTTCAAGGGGAACTACGATTACTCTGATTCCATCCCCTACCTCGGATACGTAGGCATAAGATGCGAGTCTTGGCGAGTAAACTTAGGACTAATCCTTAGGTCTCTCAGTGTCTCTAACCCTTAGCACATATACCTTGAAGCAGATAAAATAAAAATAAAAATAGTAAACTTTAAAAAAAAAGGTTCCTGTAGAGTACTACAGAAGTTTATGGTGCTAATGCCTTACCTAAGCTTAACCAACCCCTTACCTAGATCTTTCTCCACATTGTTTATGATGCAAAATTAGGTTTTCCTTCTTTTGACCATTTCCTTCAGATAAATCAAAGATCGGTTGTGAACTAAAGATGCGATT
This sequence comes from Lathyrus sativus, assembly GCA_963859935.3. Classification (NCBI taxonomy): domain Eukaryota; kingdom Viridiplantae; phylum Streptophyta; class Magnoliopsida; order Fabales; family Fabaceae; genus Lathyrus; species Lathyrus sativus. The sequence continues at coordinate 24,379,214 of OZ012737.1, forward strand.
CAAATTAATTAATAATTTGATACCCTATTCTAACCGCAACAGCTACCTTCGACAGGTTCAAAGGGCAATCGAACCTGATCACCTTTTACCTCGAAAAGCTTCCTAGAGGGGCGTCCAACGCTAATATTCCCCTCATGAAGTGTGTCGACGAATCCCAGGTGCCAGGCATACTCCAAGAGATCCACGAAGGGATCAACGCCCAACACTAAGGCAGAATAACACTCGCTCGCAAGACATTAAGAGTAGGGTACTACTGGCCTACCATGCAGCACGACGCCAAAGAGCACGTCAAGAAGTGCGATAGATGCCAACGACACCGGGACATGCACCTCATCCACCTAACAAGCTGAAAACACTTTCATCACCATGGCCATTCGCTTGGTGGAGAATGGACATCCTCGGACCCTTCACCAGCGGGTCCTATCAAAACAAATATTTGATAGTCGGCGTGGATTACTTTACCAAATGGATAGAAGCCAAAGTTCTAGCCAAAATCACGGTTCAAAACATACTACGATTCTACAAGTGAAACATACTTTCCCGGTTTGGTGTGCCCTATGCCGTAGTCACCGAAAAAGAGATGCAATTCACCGACAAGAACTTCAGGACTTTGTCGGCAGATTAGGCACGAAACATCACTTAACGTTGGTCGAACACCCGTAGACGAATGGACAGGCCGAAACAGCGAACATGGTGATTCTACGCGGGCTGAAGCGTAGGCTAGGAGACGGCATGAAAGGGTGGGTTGAGGAGTTGCACAGTGTCCTCAGGGCTTACAGGACCACTCCACACTCCACGGCCGGAGAAACCTCATTCCGACTGAACTACGTGACAGAAGCAGTGATCCCTATCAAGATAAGAAAACCCTCTAGGAGAACCAAATCCACTTGCCCGAGGAGGCAAACGACGAGGCACTCATAGAATAGCTCGACCTGGTTGAGGAGATCTAGTCGGGAGCATCCCTACAAGAAGCTTCTCTGAAACAAAGGATAAATTTACACCATGACAACAAAGTCATCAGACGCGAGTTTCAAACGGGCAGCCTGGTCCTACGAAGAAACAAAAAGGACTTGCGCGAAGGCAAGCTCGCTACAAATTGGGAAGACCCATATCTCGTTCGGGACAAGACGGACAACGGGGCATACTACCTCGAAAGCCTACAAGGGAACAAACTTGCTCGACCATGGAATGCAGAAAAACTTAAACAGTATTACAATTAAACACTTCCCGCAACCCGTCAGCGTTGCGAAGTAGGGGCGCGACATGGTACCACCACGAATCATAATTTTAAAGCAAAAAGACAACAGTCAGCCCTTTGCGTGTGCGGGTACGACCCTTGCTCCAGCGGGGATCCCTCAATCGGGCTCCACTATTATCGTACTAGTAGGGCAGAACACCCAGCTCGCGATAGGAGGTTTACGCCTAGGGAAATTCCTTTTCCAAGGACCTTAACCCCTAACCATCCGGGTACCCTCTCCGACCATACGATTAGTTCCCACACAGTCAGTTACGCTGAATGTCGAGCAAGTAAACAAATAAAATTCATACATAAGAAAATAATAAACATGCAAGCACACACAATAGAAAATATCAAAATATCCATTCAAGGAAAGCAAGCAGAACCCATTGTACATATTTACATAAAAAGGGCACGTCGGCCCGAAAATACATCACAAAATGAAAACAGGCGCGCAAGCCAGAAAAATCAACACGAGCACGCATGCCCGGAAATACTGAAACAAAGCCTAAGAGGTCTTCTGCCCCTCCCGCTCTTCCTCCTCGGTCACCAGGTTGTAATCGTCATCCTCGGTCCCAATCGCTACCATCTGTTAATCAACGACCTGGTGATAGGGTCCTGTCCCTTTAGTGATGAGAGCAACCTTGGGGTTCACTATCTTGAGCTGCTCCACGACGCTCTCATAGCCAACCTCGACAACCCCCCCAGCAATCTTGCTCGAGCTCCCGAATCCTCGCCACTAGCTCGGCCCGAGACTTCAAGAGCTTCTCCTTATCGGTCTTCTCCTCAGCAGGATGAAGGGAAACCTCTAGCTCCGTGATACGCACCTGCAACTTTAACTTGTCCTCCCCGGTGACCTTCAACTGCTCATCTGCCTCGTTGTTCCGCTTGCGCTGAGCGGCGTTATCCTCCCTGGCCATGTCCAGCTCGGCATCCAGTTTTGTCATCTTCGACTCAACGGCTGTGAGGTCCCCTCGCAGTTTGGCAAGGTCAGCAGAGGAGCATCTCCTCCTCCTTGCTCGGTACTAGGCATTTGTTGCACCTGGGCAACCTCCCTTTGTCACCCTTCGTCCCGCCTCTGGTGGCTGCCAGTCGCTTCACACCTTCCTGCATGATCGACATATTCCCTGCAAAACAAAAGAGCAAAAGGTTAGCAAAACACAAGAGTAACAGAGCCCAGAACGGGCCAGGCAGAAGACGGCCCATTACCTAACAGACTCAAGGCCTCCTTGTCAGACGTACATTCAAGCAAAAACTTCGTATTGATGAGTGTTGAAGCGGTAAAGCAGCAAGCAAAAAATATTAAGTACCCAGTTTTGTCATCTCCACAGGGATTAGTGCGATATGAATGTCGTTCAACGATTTCCATATTTATAAGCTTATTGTTTAAAAATTTTGATTTAAAAGGTTCACGGAACCATAATTAAAAACAAGAAATACAAAGTAAAGACTGAAATATAAACGGAGCCTTGTTGAGATTGGATTTCATCAATTGATAACACATGCATTCTTCTGATCAAATTAAACACAACACAATCATTCGTCTAATATCCTCATGTATCACTCACGACAAAGCTTATCTCTAACGCGGCGTCGAGAGAACAACCATGTTGTCTCATTGGTGATCTCTCACCCAACAAAAACATACACAGAGCATTAAGAACTGATACTCAAGCAAATGTTAAGCCTAACTCTATCTCTAGCATTTAGGACCTAACAAGTAATCATCCTAGATCCAGATCCGAAAAGTATATCTCTATCACGATTCAAATCAAAGATAAACAGGTAAACAAGGACGAAACCCATATCAGATAAACGATTATTTTGCATAAAACACAATGATCAAAATACTTACACACGCTTAACCCTTTTTACATGTATTCATCTAATCTGCCAAATGTCGGTGAACATCATTCTTCATCACTATTATCACATACCCACACAATATCATATTGATCCTACCCATGCTACCCATGCTACTTAATCAACACAACACATAGAAGATAAAATGAATATCAACTTCAAAACCATGTCAAAAGTTTGTTCATTGATAGAAGAAAATCTGAGATTAAAGATGTGAAATGATTTTGTCAAGACCCACAAATACACAATCAAAGATAAACAATCAATAGAGAATCCAAACTAATTCAAAAACATAAATTAGATGAAATATATAAGGTATCAAAAGATTACATCCAAACCCCAACAAGAGATCAAAGATCTTACCTCCTCCCTCTTAGGGTTTGTGGCTCTCTCTCTAGAATAGATGAAGAGAGATGAGTTCAGATGTCTATATGAAGGTGAGAAAATACTTAGAAGGGGGGGTTGAATAAGTATGACAAATAATCAAAGATTTGAACACAGTTATTTTTATCCTGGTTCGTTGAACTCAACTACTCCAGTCCACCCTCTCAAGAGTGATTTGCCTTTCTCAGTCAAGGACTTAATCCACTATTTAATCAACCTGATTACAATAGTAACACCTAAGAACAACCGTTCTTAGTCTTCTCAAGAGCTACTGATCCCAACTGGATCCTCTTAAGGAAAACCTTTTATAATCAATGTAAAACTATTACAAGAGTAAGAATGCTTCTAATAAGCTATTTATCACAACTGTGATATTTCTCTTAAGTTAAGAACAATGTTACAGCAAATAAAATAATAAGAGCTTTTGAGAGATTTGCTTGTTATGTGTTTTTGTCAATTGATTCGTTGCTGAAGAAGATGGATTGGACTTCCTTATATAGGCACATAGATCCATGAAGTCTTCTCACGTTGGAGGCTGTGCTGAAAAAGCTTGGAGCCTCTTTGTCTTCTCTCTGCAGAAACTTTCCTAGGAATGGAATGCACAGATAAAGCCTTTTTGTTTGTGTTCCTGTGTCTAGCATAAAAGAGGAAAGAGTTGTTGAGATATTCCAACGGACATATTTTAAATCTTCTTCACTAAGTAAGTTCAGCTGTCAACATCAAAGTCTTGGATCTTCAGAATCTTCAGAGTCTTCAGAGTCTTGATCTTCTGGATCCTCAGAGTCTTGGGATGTTCTTCAGATTATGTTGAATTAGAGTTTATGCAGCTTGTGTGCTTTGAGCGTGTAAATCTGTCAGAGCAGAGTCTTCTATATCAGATTCTCAATACTTTGCAGCGTGTAGTATCTTCAGAGTCTTCTGATGACTAAGCTTCTGAACTCTCAGAGTCTTCTTATTCTATAGAGGCTTCTGCTTCAGAATCTTCCGTAACACTCAGATTCTTCTAGAGGCATTGTTCAGATCTTCTTATAAGATGCTCTTGAACCTTTGAAGCCTTTCATAATTACATTGTTCATATCCAAATTTGCTCTTTAAGAAAAATTTCTTTAGTACCTGTAGCAAACAGTCTAGAACAAATTTAGAGTATATAATTCTTGAATACAAAATTCATAAGTGTTATCATCAAAACATAGAGATATAACTAAGACACAATCTGTGCTCTTACAATCTCCCCCTTTTTGATGATGACAAAACATGAGAAATTTTGTTCAATAAAAAAATATGAATTATAACTCCCCCTGAGATTAATAATCTCCCCCTGAAATGAATACTCTGATAGAAGAAAAATACTTCCCTTTTTGATTGAGTATATTTCAGATTCAGAGTCTGATTTCAGATGCTAGAGTTTTGACTTTTAGAATCAGAGCTTGATGCCAGAAACTTGTGACTTCCTTTAGTCAGAGCGTCTGGTTATCATCTTGCTTGAGTTATCTTTCAGAGTTCAAGTATCAGAGTAAGATATCAGAGTTGATTTACTACTCAGATTTTCTTTGAAAGATCAGGTTCTGGATGAGTAGATCTCAGGATAACTTCAATGAATTATGTCAGATAAAACAATATGATCTGAAAGACTTATATTCAAAGTAAGTTAATAAAATTTCTAAATTTCAGTTTTAGTAAATGCTTATAGTTTGAACAATCAGATTCTCCTTTTCTCCCCCTTTTTGTCATAATCAAAAAGATTTTAAAGATAGTAAAGATACAGAAGAAAAAATACACAGAGAAGCATATAGAAGCAAAACAGCAACATTCATTCAACAAAATAGAGTACCAAAAACATATTCAGAGATAAAAGATGAATGCCAAATATCCATAACAAAACAATAAGACATCAAAACGAAACATTCAGAGTTGAAAAGCAAACAAAAGTAACAACATGTGCAAAAACATTAAGCAGGAACTAAGTCTGGCGTGATGCAATGAGGGTCAGAAGCTCTGTCATTTTAGCAGTTGACTCTTCTTGCTTTGCCATCCAGGTCTTGATTTCTTCAGTTGTCTTCTCTTGCTTTACCATCCAATCTTTCATTTCCTTTACATCACTGACAAGCTCTGATGGATAGTTTCTCTGATTTCCTCCAGAGTAGCATCTCTTGAGCTGAGTCTGACTTTCTTCACTCCTTGTTTCTTCTTCCTTGGTACCTCAGAGTCTTTCCTTTTCTTCTAAGCAGCAGCTTCTTCAGCTTTCCTCTTACTGCGCCTTTCTTTCATCTGTGGAGGCATTTCTTGTTCTTGACTCTGAACCAGATTAGCTGGTAGAGTGATTCCATCCTTTAGACAGTCTGCAACATAAGCCCAGACAAGACTCTTTGGTTCCTCTGCATTGAACAAAGGAAAATCTTCCACTGGAATCCTCCTGTCACTAACCTCCTCAGAGTTTAGCTTTCTTAGATTACCAGTTACTTCTGAGATAATCTTCATTCTTTTCAGAGTCAATCCATTGATCTCAGATCCAATGATGTATGACAGATCATCTGTCAGATTGGCATCTTGGAGATTTTTCACTAATTGATTCTTAGTGAGAATGTCAGAAATAAGCCTTCCCAGAGGAATCCAGTTTCTAACCTTTCCAGTCTTGGTTCTGACCTCTTCCCTAGTCTCTTTGACATGAGTCAGAAGATGACTGAAGATTAGATAAGGCAGATTTACCTTAATGTTCTGACTGAGGCAGTACAGGAAGTACATATGCTCAGTACTTACATAATCAGATGAATTGGATGATCTCCTATGGAATAAAGTTCCCATGAAGATTTTTGCCCAAATCCTGAACATAGGCTTCAGATCTTTCACCTTACTTGAAGGTGCTCCAGAAATAGTTATAGCTTCATAAATCTTGGCCAGATCAATACGTGAAGAGGCTAGACTTGTTACACCATTAGTTTCTTTGTAACTGAATAGTTGTCTGATGAGTTTCTCAGTTATTACAATTTCCTTCCCAAGGACAGAAGAGTGAATAAATTTAGGACCAGCATGAGCATGGATCTAAAATTCCTTTACCAAAGTTGGGTAAACTGGACCCATCAGTCTGTTGAAGTAGTTTTCCCATCCTTGAGCTTTGATGGTAGTTTTTAGGTCAAACCCATTTTCTTCCAGAGATTCTAAATCAATGAAGTTTTCACAGAGAACTTCAAGATCTTCTACAGGGGTGTAGAGAGTACGTACAGGCTCTTTGTACGTACCAGCATTGTTGTTGTTGTTGGAGTTCTCAGCAAGGTTTGATGAAGTGGAAGCCATTGAAGATGAAGAAGGTTTTGAACGAGGTTTAGGGTTTTGGTAGAGATTGAAGAGTTGACAGAAACGCATAAGTGTTTGTGAATGTGAAAAGTGTGAAAGTGGTGTGTTGAGTGGTATATATAGAAAATTAAAACCAAGTAATAAATTCACATAGGGCACATCAATAGTCACACAAGCACGTTTAGACAGCATTTAATGAAAAACAATTATGATACAGCATTTAATGAAAAAGTAATCATTTTAATTAATGATATGACAATTGGGGGGAATTCAAGAAAAATTGAAATTTTCAAAGCAATACCTTAAACGTCAAATCAGTAGATCATTCCATCTTTTCAGATTCTGAATGACACGTGGTTGCTTACGTGTGCATCTGATGTCTTTCAAGAAATGAAACGTTTCCAACTTTTAGATTTTTTGAGTTTGTTAGTTCAGAGTCTCACACAGATAAATCAATTAAAAATAAATGAATAAATAATCTGATGAGTTGCCTCTGATGAGTTCAGAGTATCACACAAATTATCAGAGTCTCACAATATAATACTTCAGATTATTAAACATTTGCATCTGAGAAGTTGCCTTTGAGAAATATTACTCTGGACAAAGATCCATACAAATATTTTTCAGAATGAACTTAAACCTATCTTCAGCAAGGGGTTTTGTGAAAATATCAGCCCATTGATGAACTGTATCAACAAAAGCTAGATTTATTACACCCTTCTGAACGTAGTCTATGAATGAAATTATGTTTAATTTCTATATGTTTGGCCTTAGAGTGTAAAATTGGATTTTTTGACAAACATGTAGCAGAAGTATTATCACAGAAGATAGAAAGATTACTCTCATAGATCTGATAGTCTTCTAGCTGACTTTTCATCCAGAGCATCTGAGTACAACATCCAGCAGCAGCAATGTATTCTGCCTCTGTAGTTGATAGTGCAATAGTGGGTTACTTCTTGCTGTACCAAGAGATCAGATGACTTCCAAGAAACTGACAGCTTCCAGAAGTGCTTTTACGTTCAACTCTATCTCCAGCATAATCAGTATCACAGAATCCAACTAATGAAAATTCATCAGATCTTCTGTAATACAGACCCATGTTAGTAGTACCTTTCAGATACCTTAGAATCCTCTTAACAGCTGTTAAGTATGATTCTCTAGGATCTGATTGGAATCTTGCACATAAGCAGCCACTAAACAGAGTATCTGGTCTAGAAGCAATCAAGTATAGAAGAGATCCTATCATACCTCTGTAGAGTTTCTGATCTACCTTCTTACTTACCTCTTCCTTACCTAGAGTGCTTGTAGGGTGCATTGGAGTCTTTGCCATTTTGCTATCAACCATGTTGAGCTTCTTCAGAAGCTCTTTAACATATTTGGTCTGATGTATGTAGGTGCACTCTGGAGTTTGATTGACTTGGATTCCCAAAAAGAATCTCAATTCTCCCATCATGCTCATTTCAAACTCTGCCTGCATACATTTAGCAAACTCCTTTCCAAGCATAATATTTGTTGATCCAAAAATGATATCATCTACATAAATTTGACAAATCAACAGATCTTTCTTAAAAGTTTTACAGAATAAAGTTGTATCCACTTTTCCTCTGATAAAATTCTTTTTCAGAAGAAAATTACTCAACTTTTCATACCAAGCTCTGGGAGCTTGTTTTAATCCATAAAGATATTTCTTTAACTTAAAAACATGATCTGAAAAGTTTTCACTTTCAAAACCAGGAGGTTGGTGGACATATACTTCTTCTTCTATAATACCATTAAGAAAGGCACTTTTAACATCCATCTGATAAAGAGTGATGTTATTTTGTGTAGCAAAAGAAATGAGTAAACATATAGACTCTAACCTGGCAACAGGTGCATAAGTCTCTGTATAGTCAATTCCTTCTTGCTGACTGTAACCTTGAGCAACCAGCCTTGCTTTATTCCTTTCAACTTCTCCCTTTTCATTCAACTTATTCCTGAAGACCCATTTTGTTCCAATAATGTTGAATCCTTTAGGTCTAGGAACCAGATCCCAAACTTCATTTCTGGTGAATTGGTTTAGCTCTTCTTGCATGGCAATAATCCATTCATTATCTTCCAAAGCCTCATCCACAGATGTTGGTTCAATTATTGACACTAAGCCAAACAATGAAGATTCAGATGTTCTGAGGTAGGATCTTGTCCTGATTGGATCATCTTTCTTTCCAATAATCACATCTTCTGGGTGAGATGCCTTGATTCTGGAAGAAGATCCTCTGACGTTTGATCTTTCAGAAATGTGTAAGTTGTCCAATTGAGAAGTTAAGGGAATATTATCTGGAGTTGCTTCAGATTCCTTCTCTTTAGCCTTTTCTACCTCTGAGCTTCATAGTCTGTGAGAATCACTTCTCTATCTGCAGAACTTTCAAACTGCTTTGGCTTTTCAGAGCCAAGCTTATCATCAAATATTACATGAATAGATTCTTCCACAATCTGTGTTTCAGTATTGAATACTCTGTACCCTTTAGAGCGTTCAGAATAACCAAGCATGAAACACTTCTGTGCTTTGGAATCAAACTTGTTAAGATTCTCTTTAGTGTTAAGCATATAACAAGTACATCCAAAAGGATGAAAATAAGCAATGTTGGGCTTTCTGTTCCTCCACAATTCATAGGGAGTCTTTTTCAGAAGAGGTCTTACAGACACTCTGTTCTGAATATAACAAGCTGTGTTAATTGCTTCTGCCCAAAAATACTTTGCCAGATTAGTCTCATTGATCATGGTTCTGGCCATTTCTTGCAAAGTTCTATTTTTCCTCTCTACAACTCCATTTTGTTGTGGAGTTCTAGGATAGGAGAAATCATGTGCAATGCCATTTTCAGAAAAATATTTTTCAAAATGTTTATTTTCAAATTCACCACCATGATCACTTCTGACTTTAATAATTTTAAGATCTTTCTCATTCTGGACTTGCTTGCAGAAGTCAAAGAACACAGAGTGTGACTCATCCTTGTGTTTTAGGAACTTTACCCAAGTCCATCTGCTATAGTCATCAACAATGACTAATCCATACTTCTTGCCTCTGATGGATGCAGTTTTCACTGGTCCAAACAGATCAATGTGAAGTAGTTCTAATGGCTTATAGGTAGAAACAACATTTTTTGATTTAAAGGAAAATTTTGAAAACTTTCCCTTTTGACATGCTTCACAAAGAGCATCTGGGGTGAACTTCAGCTTAGGAAGTCCTCTGACAAGATTAAGTTTATTAATCTGAGATATACGTCTCATATTAATATGTCCCAATCTTCTGTGCCAGACCCATTGCTCCTCATTAACAGACAAGAGGCATTTAACATTCTGAACTTTAAGTTCTGAAAGATTTATTTTATAAATGTTGTTTTTCCTCTTACCACTAAATAGGATTGAGCCATCCTTCTGACTAATAGCTTTGCAACTTTGTTGATTGAAGGTAATATCATAACCATTGTCACTTAATTGACTTATGGACAATAGATTATGCTTTAAGCCTTCAACAAGTAAAACATTAATTATAGAGGGAAGTTTACCATTTCCAACAGTGCCAGATCCAATGATCTTGCCTTTCTGGTTCCCTCCAAACTTGACGTCCCCTCCAGATCTAAGTTCCAGGCTTTGGAACATAGACTTTTCTCCTGTCATGTGTCGTGAGCATCCAGAGTCCAAGTACCATGATTGGTGTCCTGACCTTGCTGCTAAGAACATCTGCAACAGGGATTATCTTGCTTTTAGGTACCCAGATTTTCTTGGGTCCTTTGGGGTTAGTTGGTTTGTAGGTTTGTCTAAACTTCTATTTTTCAACATAACGTTTATTTAGACTTGCCTTAGATCTAAACACATGAATATTCTTTCCAGAACTAGTGTGTTTAATATCATTTAAATGACCAAATTTAAAATTAGAATATAAAGGAGTCATCTTAATGATTAGATCATCTACAGGTATTGGTTTTCCATCTTTCTCAAAAGAAGAAGATTTAAACCCAATTCCCTTTCTGTTATTCCTACTAACTCCATAGATCATAGAAGCCATCTTGCTTCTGTCTATGCTCTTAGTAAGGAATCTCTGAAAACTAGAGTCATATTTTTCTAAAATATTTTCACAAGACTCAGTCTCAGATTCAGATTCTTGTTGAACTTTTTCAAAGTCATTCTTGATTTTCAAATTAATTTCTTTTTGCTTGATCAGTGCATTTTTATGCACATTCTCCTATATTTTTACTTAGGCATTTTTTTACTTTATTTTAATTATTTTTATATTTTATTATGTTTTTATATTTTATTTTATTTTTGCTCTAATTTAATTTTCGCACTTTATTTTTCAGCATTAGCAGTCTGCACGAAAACGATCATAACTGGAGTTCTGTGAATCCGTTTGAGGCGTTCTAAAAATCGCCGGAAAGCTAAGAGAGCGAGCTACGACTTTCGTGTTGGAGTCGAAGTCAGATTCGGAGCTCAAAATTCCAGAATTTTGTTTCAAGTTACAGCCTTAGGAATTTGTTTTAGTTTTGGGTCATGTTTTGGGTCTGGGTTATATTTTCGACCCAGTTGGGTTATGACCCGAATTCTGGTTTTTATCCTCTTTAGCCTAGGTCTGGCCGTACAGCCAAAAATTCCCATTCACTATTCACGAAAAAAATATTTAGAAGCTTGTACTATTCGAATGGAGGACTAATCCAAAGAGTCAATATATGCTGTAATCGCGTCCCAACGCTTTGAGGTTTATACTTTATCAATTTAATTCGTTTCTCTTTCAATACTATTCTATGAATTGCATTTGCTTAATTTGTTAGTTTATAGAATTGTTTTGATTAAATTCGTATGATTGCATCCTTAACTTTTATTCGCTGTTACGTCGCTTTGTCGTTAATTCGCGTTTGTAATTCGTGTTTGCTTAATTCACGAAAACTTAATCCGTTTGCTTAATTCGGAATATAGGATTGTCAATCTAGTTTATGTCTTTTGCGCTTTTCAATTGACATAGGAATCGAATAGAGATCGAAGCCGCTTAGGAAATTGGTAAGGTAGAAACCCGTGATAAGCCGGAACCGAAAATAGTAGATTGACTTATTTTAATAATCATTTATTTTATAATCACTTATTTTCAGTATTTTTTCTCTTAATCAAAAATCCAAACCCCCCATAATTCGTTACTCTAATTGGTTATTTCGTTACAAGAATCCTTGAGAACGATATTCGAATTGTCGCTTCCCGTTACTATACTTTTACAAAAATACTCGTTTTTGATCCGCGAGCGACCTCGGATCAAATTGGCGTCGTTGCCGGGAATTCTTGTTGATTTTAGCCAATTGTAGAATTTTAATTTTAGAGTTTTTGTTTTTTTGTTTTTTGTTTTTGTGTGTTAATTTTCAGGGTTGAAGTGCAGTGGTAATCGATTCAGCCTATCAGGTGAGTTTGGAAGTTATTGTTTCGATTTGATCCGAATTTTTTCCAGAAAATCAGAAAAAAAATCGATGAACAATACTCATTTAGAATAGAATTCTAAAAGATTTTGACCCTGAAAATCGCAAATGCGTTATTTTTCTATTTTATTTGATTTATTTTCTATTTTCATATTTTCAAAAAAATCCGAAATTTTTTTTAGATTTTATTTTAGATTTTATTTTATTCGCTTTTCTATTTTTCCATTCTTTTTCTAAATAGGGACATTGTTGGTATTTTTCTAATTGTTGCTGCATTGCTGAATTAGTTCTTTGTTTTCTTTTTCTTTGTTGATTTTTCTATTAAATTTAATATGGCTAACCAAAAAACTCTCAGAGAACTTACTGCTCCTGATATGAATTATAATGATTTATGTATTATATATCATGTTGTTACTATATCTTTTGAATTGAAACCTGATTTAATACACTTGTTGCCAAGGTTTAATGGTCTTGCAGGTGAGGACCCGTATAGGCATCTGAAAGAATTCCATGTTGTGTGCTCTACAACTTTGAGACCTGAAGGAATCACAAAAGATCACATCAAGCTGAGAGCCTTCCCGCTTTCACTACAGGGAGCTGCCAAAGATTGGTTTTACTATCTTGAGTCTAATTCTGTCACAACATGGAACAATTTGAAGAAAGTCTTCCTACAGAGATACTTTCCTGCCTCAAGAGCTGCCTCAATCAGAAAAGATATATGTGGTATTAGACAGATTGACATGGAATCATTGTCCGAATACTGGGAGAGATTCAAACAATTAGTGTCCAGATGTCCGCAACACCAGATTACTGAACAATTACTTATCCAATATTTCTATGAGGGATTGCTACCAATGGATAGAAACATTTTAGATGCTGCTAGTGGTGGATCACTTTTTGATAAAACCCCGGCTGCTGCCAAAGCCTTGATTGAGAATATGTCACTCAACTCCCAACAATTTACAACTATAAATAATTCTGTCCAAACAAAAGGTTTGAATGAGATTCAAGTTTCTTCTTATAATAAAGCTCTAGAAACCAGACTTGATGAGCTTACTTATTTAGTGAAACAATAATTAATGTTAACATTACCACCACCACATAATCCTCCACAAGTAACCACCTCTGCACTTTCTGGACCTTCACTAGAGGACCTTGTCAAGCAAATGGCTGTAAATGATCTCCAATTTCAGCAACAGACAAATTCTAGTATTCAGACCTTACAGGAACAAATTAGACAGCTTTCCACTTCAATGAATACCATATAGCAAGCTCAAGGATCAAACCAACTGCCTGTCCAAATAGTAGTAAATCCTAATGTCACTAACCCTAATGTGAGTGCAATGTTCTTAAGTTCCGGAAAAGTTGCAGAACCATCCCTAGAAAAAAATAAAGAAGTTGTTGAGGTCACACCTGAACCTGAATCTTCCATTGTTATTGAGCTTAAAAAAGAGTATGTACCACCGATTCCTTTTCCACATAGAGTACTGAAAAGTAAGAAGATTGATGAGGAAGAAGAGCATTCTGTTTTTCATATTGAATTGATTTCTGAGTTGGTTGATGATACTTGTACTGATTTGTTTGCAGCTGATATTCCATCATTGTCTTATTTTGATGATAGTTACTCATATGATGACTGCATTGAAACTAACCTTTGTTCTGAGATTGAGGCTGCCTTGCAGGTTAACATTTTTCCTACAGATGGAGTTGTTGAAGTTGTTTATACAGATGAAGCTCTTGACATCCCGGCTGCCACAACCAAACATTCTATTGAGCAACCACCTTCTGAACCACTTCCTGAGGATTTATATTATTCATCAAAGCTTCAATTTGAGCAGCAAGAAAAGTTATTGCAGAAACATAAGAAGGGAATTGGATGGACCTCGATGGAAGTGGGAAGAAAAGCAATGAAGCAACCCCTTAACCCATTGATCTCTGATGTTGTGGAAAAGGATATCAAATTCACGTGTCCATTCGAAACTTTTATTTATCAAAGATTCTTCTTTGATCCTGGAATAAAAGGTAAATGCAGTAATAATAATTTCAAGTTTAATGAATGCTACCCAAAGCTATTGTATGAGATCCCTACTTTGGAAGAGGAGACTACAAGAAATCTCTCTTTGGGAAAGGATGCATATGTGATCACTTATCCACCTTGACTCGTCGGGTGTGTTCTTTCCTTTCCCTCACTCTTATTTTATATTTATGTCTTTTCATTGAGGACAATGCTTGTTTTAAGTATGGGGGAGAGAAACCTTTACTTTACATTTTATTTTTTTTGTTTTTTTTCAGTTACTATATTAAAAATATAAATTTTTTTTGCATCTTTTTGAAAGTTCTGGGCTATAGTCTAATTCGGGATTAGTTTGCAGAGACTTGGGAACAGTTCATAAGATCGATATCGTTTTAACACCTTGAGTCTCTCAAATATGGAAGTCGAGTTAGATAGTTGTTATGGCATAGTCTTGAGTTCTCGTCCTCTAATAGCTTTTAAGTAGTTTATCTAGCAGTCAGCACCATCTAGAAATCACATGCTAAGTAGTTGAGCTGATGCAAATAAGTGAATGATCATGTGCTTAATAAGAAGAAGAAAAAAGAAGAAGAAAAAGAGAAAAAGACAAAAAGTGAAAAAGAAAAAAAAGAAAAGACAAAAAAATGTTTAATTTAAAATTGTTGAGAAAAAAATGGATCATAGTCACTAACAAGCTCAGTTACCATGTGTGTGAATAGATAAAGAGCTTAATGTAATTGCACTAGAATGAAAGAGAGCAAAAGAGAGGATGAGTAAGTTAGACTTAGGCATAACGACATGATTTGGATTGGTTTGTATAGGAGGAAGCTTTATGACCGCACAATTGTGGATTAGTGTTCCTACAATATCCTTAGTGTGTAAGATTAGTACCTATCAATACAAACTTAACCGAAGAGGACTTGTAGTCTGGAATGAGTAACTATTGATGTGTGTGTGTTTTCTTTGTTTTGTTTTATTTTAATTTTGCTTGGAGTGCAAAAGTTCAAGTCCGGGGGAATTTGATCAGTGCATTTTTATGCACATTCTCTTATATTTTTACTTAGGCATTTCTTTAATTTATTTTAATTATTTTTATATTTTATTATGTTTTTATATTTTATTTTATTTTTGCTCTAATTTAATTTTTGCACTTTATTTTTCAGCTTTAGCAGTCTGCGCGGAAACGATCATAACTGGAGTTCTGTGAATCCGTTTGAGGCGTTCTAAAAATCACCGGAAAGCTAAGAGAGCGAGCTACGACTTTCATGTTGGAGTCGAAGTCAGATTCGGAGCTCAAAATTCCAGAATTTCGTTTCAAGTTACAGCATTAGGAATTTGTTTTAGTTTTGGGTCTGGGTTATATTTTCGACCCAGTTGGGTTATGACCCGAATTCTGGTTTTTATCCTCTTTAGCCTAGGTCTGGCCGTACAGCCAAAAATTCCCATTCACTATTCACGAAAAAAATATTTAGAAGCTTGTACTATTCGAATGGAGGACTAATCCAAAGAGTCAATATATGTTGTAATCGCGTCCCAACGCTTTGAGGTTTATACTTTATCAATTTAATTCGTTTCTCTTTCAATACTATTCTATGAATTGCATTTGCTTAATCTGTTAGTTTATAGAATTGTTTTGATTAAATTCGTATGATTGCATCCTTAACTTTTATTCGCCGTTACGTCGCTTTGTCGTTAATTCGCGTTTGTAATTCGTGTTTGCTTAATTCACGAAAACTTAATCCGTTTGCTTAATTCGGAATATAGGATTGTCAATCTAGTTTATGTCTTTTGCGCTTGTCAATTGACATAGGAATCGAATAGAGATCGAAGCCGCTTAGGAAATTGGTAAGGTAGAAACCCGTGATAAGCCGGAACCGAAAACAATAGATTGACTTATTTTAATAATCATTTATTTTAATAATCATTTATTTTATAATCACTTATTTTCAGTATTTTTTCTCTTAATCAAAATTCAAACTCCCATAAATTGTTACTTTATTGGTCAATCACTACAAGAATCCTTGTGAGACGATATTCGAGTCACTGTCGCTATACTAACATTTCTTACAACAAACTCGTTTTTGATCCGCGAGCGACCGCGGATCATTGCTCAACAAGTTCTGTTTTCAGAAGATCAATCTCAGATTCAAGACTGCTTTTCAGCTTCTTGTTTTTGAGTTTGAAATTGTTATAGCTTTTCAGAACTTCTGATAACACCTTTATGAGTTCTTCTTTAGTAAGTTTAGCCATTACCTCTTCAGCATCAGAATCAGAGTCTGACTTAGATCCAGATGATGATTCTTCATTCAGATCTTCTATTCCAGCCATCAGTGCCGCGTTGGCACACTCTTCTTCTGCTTCAGATTCAAATTCAAATTCATCTGAATCATCCCATGTAGCCATAAGAACCTTCTTCTTTTTGTCAAACTTCCTCTTGGGTTTTTCTCTTTGAAGTTTGGGGCAGTCAATCTTGTAGTGCCCAGGTTCTTTGCACTCATAGCAAACAACTTCTTTCTTTCCAGATCTTCTGTGCCCAGAAGATTCCTTTCTATTATCAGATTTTCTGAAGTTGTTGAACTTCTTTCCCTTATGCTTCCAGAGTTTGTTGATCCTTCTGGACAGCATGGATAATTCATCTTCTTCTTCAGAAGAAGATCCTTCAGAGCTTTCTTCAATAACCTGCAAGACTTTAGCAGATTTATTAGATTTTAAAGCAATAGATTTACCTTTTTCTTTCTTCTGAGGTTCATCTTCCTCAAGCTCAATCTCATGGCTCCTCAGTGAGCTGATGAGTTCTTCTAAGGAGATCTTGTTCATATCTTTAGCCATCTTCAAGGCAGTCACCATTGGTCTCCATCTGGTAGGAAGACTTCTGATGATTTTCTTTACATGATCTGACGTGGAGTATCCCTTGTCCAGAACTTTCAGCCCAGCTGTGAGGATCTGAAATCTAGAAAACATAGTTTCTATATTTTCAGATTCTTCCATTTTGAATGCTTCATACTTCTGTATAAGCGCCAGAGCCTTTGTTTCCTTTACTTGAGAATTTCCCTCATGAGTCATTTTAAGTGACTCAAACATTCCATGAGCTGTTTCTCTGTTAGTAATCTTTTCATACTCAGTATGAGAGATTGCATTAAGCAGTATTGTCCTAGCTTTATGGTGATTTTTGAAATCCTTCTTTTGGGCTTCTGTCATTGATTTTCTATCAATCTTCTTGCCATCCTCACTTGTAGGATGTTCATATCCATCAATGACCAAGTCCCACAAATCAGCATCATACCCAAGGAAAAAACTTTCAATCCTGTCTTTCCAGTAATCAAATTTTTCCCATCAAACATAGGTGGCTTAGTACTGATTCTATCCCCTTCATATTTGTTATAGTTTGAAGTAGAAGTATCACCCATAATGACAAACAAATATATATGAAAGTAACTTTTCTCACTGGATCTTTACCGACACGGTTAAGTGGTAGCACACGCAGAACCGAAGCTCTGATGCCAGCTGAAGGTGAGAAAATACTTAGAAGGGGGGTTGAATAAGTATGACAAATAATCAAATATTTGAACACCATTATTTTTATCCTGGTTCGTTGAACTCAACTACTCCAGTCCACCCTCTCAAGAGTGATTTGCCTTTCTCAGTCAAGGACTTAATCCACTATTTAATCAACCTGATTACAAAAGTAACACCTAAGAACAACCGTTCTTAGTCTTCTCAAGAGCTACTGATCCCAACTGGATCCTCTTAAGGAAAACCTTTTACAATCAATGTAAAACTATTACAAGAGTAAGAACGCTTCTAATAAGCTATTTATCACAACTGTGATATTTCTCTTAAGTTAAGAACAATGTTACAACAAATAAAATAATAAGAGCTTTTGAGAGATTTGCTTGATATGTGTTTTTGTCAATTGATTCGTTGCTGAAGAAGATGGATTGGACTTCCTTATATAGGCACATAGATCCATGAAGTCTTCTCACGTTGGAGGTTGTGCTGAAAAAGCCTGGAGCCTTTTTGTCTTCTCTCTGCAGAAACTTTCCTAGGAATGGAATGCACAGATAAAGCCTTTTTGTCTATGTTCCTGTGTCTAGCATAAAAGAGGAAAGAGTTGTTGAGATATTCCAACGGACATATTTTAAATCTTCTTCACTAAGTAAGTTCAGCTGTCAACATCAAAGTCTTGGATCTTCAGAATCTTCAGAGTCTTCAGAGTCTTGATCTTCTGGATCCTCAGAGTCTCGGGATGTTCTTCAGATTATGCTGAATCAGAGTTTATGCAGCTTGTGTGCTTTGAGCGTGTAAATCTGTCAGAGCAGAGTCTTCTATATCAGATTCTCAATACTTTGCAGCGTGTAGTATCTTCAGAGTCTTCTGATGACTAAGCTTCTGAACTCTCAGAGTCTTCTTATTCTATAGAGGCTTCTGCTTCAGAATCTTCCTTAACACTCAGATTCTTCTAGAGGCATTGTTCAGATCTTCTTATAAGATGCTCTTGAACCTTTGAAGCCTTTCATAATTACATTGTTCATATCCAAATTTGCTCTTTAAGAAAAATTTCTTTAGTACCTGTAGCAAACAGTCTAGAACAAATTTAGAGTATATAATTCTTGAATACAAAATTCATAAGTGTCATCATCAAAACATAGAGATATAACTAAGACACAATCTGTGCTCTTACACTATATTGGAAATATTACAAGTTTTGCAAGTTCTTCCCTTTTTTTGACCTAGAAAGCACTTAAATAAAGAACAAAAAGGCGTTCTGTTTGCGCCCATTCGCCAGGCGAACAGGGGCCTTCACCAGGCGAACCAAATGAAACTTGGCACTTCAAAGTGCCTCCAGCAAGCAAACCGCCCTTCTGAGTTATCGCGCCTTCACCAGGCGAAGGAATTATTCGCCAGGCGAACCTTCGTCGGCTTTACTCGCCAGGCGAAGTTTATGTTGGTTTGCTACTGGAATATCCAAAGATCCTTCGCCAGCTCCTTCGCCAGGCGAATGGTAGCGAAGCTTCGATGCAACCATTCGCCATGCGAACTTCATGCCCTTTTGGTCTGGGAGTTTAATTTGAATTACTCGCCAGGCGAACATTCGCTGGCACTCGCTGAGCTTCGCCAGGCGAACATGACAGATTCCAGCTTCTTCCAGCAGCTCTGATTTCGCCTAGTGAGCATGACAGCATTTTGGTGGTTTGCATATTGTCTTGGTTTCCTTTGCCCATTTCTTGTGTCTTACTCTTCACTTGTTTTGTGCCTAATTCCTGCACAATAACACACAAATCAAAGGTACCAAGAGCTTTTCACACTATATTGCAAACCAAACAAAACAAGAGTGGTTTTCTACACTTAATTGACGAAAATGAGTGAAAAATGCCAACTTTTGATAGATCAAATAAGTGAAATTTGGCATCTAACAATGAGCCTCGACTCCTGGAGAATATTCCCGTTTTTGTCGAGGATGAAGTTGTCGTCGGGCGTCACCCATTTTGCCTGGGTGAAGCTAGCCACGAAGGTCACAAACCTTTGGTATCCCACCTTGTCCTCCGCGTCCAAAGTGCCTGCCCGCATGATATAGTGATATGTGCTCTGTTTGAAATGCTCCTCTGCCCAGTCCAGTGGAACCCTCGGCACCATTACCTCTTCTTGTAGTCCGTCTACCTCCCGAACCTCACAACGATATAGCGAGGTTCAGGCCTGATGAGACACGGGCCTAACCACGAAGAATCGATCCTTGAAGGTCCGGACATACCATATATGCTCGGAATAACCTCCTCGTATGCTTCAAGGACACCCAGCCATGTCGATTGTTTGTCTTTGCAGATGAAAGAGCCGAAATAACAGAGTGAGCGTGGTCCTGATCCGAAGGTGCCGACAGACGAGCTCATATGCCCGGACAAAGGCAATCGCGTTAGGGTGCAACTGTGAAGGCGCCAGCCTCAACCAGTCAAGGACCCCCATTTGAAAATCTGAGAAGGGCAGGCAGAGTCCAGCCTCGTGAAAGCAAAATTCATACATGGGAAATTGCATCTTTCGATAGCTCGAGCAGATTCGATGATGGGCCTGTGGCTTATACACTTGTCGATTTGCACAGGAACCCTCACGACGATCCTCGATTGTGGCAAACGCGTCAGAGTCATCCTCGACAAAACGGGAAGGTGTACTCAAGGGCTCTTCCCCAGTCCAATCTTCGACTGTCCGACTCTGCCCCTCGACGGGCGGGGCCACCGGAGACTCCGACTCTTGGTCGACTTCGATGACTCCAGGTATCCATGCAGCCATATTCACCTATAAAATAGAGGAAAATGATGAATTTGATGTTTTAAGATCAAATTCACCCTTCCACCACACCTCAAGTGAAAGGGCGAATGGGACGACATTTACGACCTAGGCTCCCCCAACCTTGGTATCCACTTCCCCACGTTATTTACTATCCTATGTCCCCGGGGCATTCATCTAGACCTATCGTACGTCCCCGAGGCATTTATCTACATCCCCGAGGCATTCATCTGGACCTATCATATGTCCTCAGGGTACTCATCCAGCCCTATCATTTGTCCCCGAGGAGTCCATCTAGAACTACTATGCGTCCCCGAAAGCGTCATCCTAGGTCCACCCTTGGTCAAGGGAATCCCGCCTTAATCGCCGGAAAACCCGTAGCCTCCTCGGAACAATCATCGTGTCCGCCGCAGGAGTCGTCGGAAAATAAAGAAATAGAAGGAAAGGAAGAACGGACTTACTTGGTACAGTAGTTTAAGTAGATATGCGACGGACTTTGCGGCGGCAGCGATTGCACGTCGATGTAGACGGTGGGGGAGCAGGAAAGATTTCGTTCGTTAGAACTGGGAGCGAAAAGTGACAAAGGGGCAGACTCCAACCTATTTATATGCCTAGCATGGAACTCGAAGCGCTCCTAGGCACTCAAGCACCCCTACAGCTAGCCGTCCTATGAGGGACAATGGGCGCCTGACACGTGACAATTGTGACTGGCCGTGCCCCATCGTTTTCCCTCGAGCTCAGAAAGCTAGCGCCCTGGTCACCTTTCACCTCCCTGACATGATGTTCCAACGAGCACGACTCTCGATCCATCTTCCGGGAATATGACCACCTTTCCTATTTGTCCTCGACCTAGGCTTATCCTTAAGTCATCACTCTTCCACCTCGGAGCAACGACTTGAGGGGCTCATGTTCTGGACTGAGTCAGGACCTGCCCCTCAGCCGGGCACAAGCCTCAACAAGGCGTATATGTCAGGCAGACGACTCCCTTAATGGGAAAGCTCACGTGCTTCCCCCACGTTCTCCACATGCTCCCCCACGCGGGAACACGTCATCAGGCAACTACCTACTTTCGAAAGAGTTGATCAGTCCACCTTCCAAAGATCACGTGACAGTTGATCTAGGGCGAAGACCATATGCTGGTCTTCACTACGCCACGTAAGCCCTGACAGTTACTTGGGTTGGGTCTGGCCGTCTGGCCCAATATAATGTAACAATTGGCCATGCGCTGAGGGCACACTATAAAACCCTCTTTCACTAGAGGGTCAGGTAACTTCTTCTCTACACCTAATCTTTGTACTTGCTTTCTCTCTGATTCTTTACTCAAGCATCGGAGTGCATTGCAGGTACACCCCCTTTCTCTCCACAACTCTGGTGAAAACAACAATCCAACGACGCGTGGCAGACCATTGATCCTGTCTAATCAGATAAGATAACATCCTATTAGAAAACAAAAACAAAAAGCGCCGTAACACCTCTCCGTCTCCCTCCCTCCGCAGCTGCAACTCCTCTCTGTCTCCTCCATCTGCCACCGCAGTCCGTAACCGTCAGTCCATTGGCGTCGTCGGTCTCCTTCTTTTTCCTCCGTGGCTCCGTTTTTTCACTGCTCAACGAGATAAGTTGTTTTCTGAAAAAATAAAATGAAAAGTAGGTGGTTTTAGAGCTTGAAAGTTTCTTAGATAAGTATTGATATTGAAATTAGTTGATTAGGCTAAAAGGAAACTCGTTGAATTTAAAGAGTTTACTGTTTCTGAATACATAGATTTATTTCAATGTATTTTTAAATTAGAGCTTGAAAGAATAAGCCACTTTTACATAGATAACTTGTTGAGTTTAAAGAGTTTAATTTGAGTTTAAACAATTTCTAAAGAGTATAATAACCATTTTAAGGACAAGTTCTACTGTTCTAAATTAGTGTTATCAAGTTTTGTTCTTTAATGATATTCAAATATTAGTGTGATGTTTTTCTTGGGAAGCATTATATATTAAATGTGGAAACTTCTCTTCATGTATGTTATTAGTTTTAGTTGAAAAAAATTTACTTTGATTATGATTTATAATTTGTATTATTATGTATCTCTTTTATAAGAAACATATAATCTCAAAACACTAAGCAATGCATTGGCGGTTCTTATAACAATTTCTTATAATAACCATTTTCAATTGTTGGATTGGTGTTGGATTCTTAAATTGTGAGTTTTTGTATGTGAGTTCTTGTTGGATTCTGAAAAAATTAATGAAGGTTGTTTGATGGATCACATGGCTATTACTAATGCTTACTAGAAGATGAAAACTCTCTGCACAAATCTTAGGAATGAGATCTATACCGATATCCAGATCCATCATCAAGATATTCTTCCTAGGTACTTTGCTCGGACATTGCTTCTGATCTTGAATTTTGCTTATTTGTTGCATGTTTGTCACATTAACAATATCTATTATCTAGAGTTTGTATGTGCACAAGATAACATACTTTTCTCAGTATAGTTGCTTTTTTTGTTTGTTTGAAACTTTACAGCTTTGTAGACCTGCCTTTGTTGATGACATGTATGAGCGGTTGAAGGAGACATTGAGCGACAATGAGGTCATTATTTGCCTTGGAAAATGTATGTCAAATCTTATTATCACTTTCTTGTTTCCTCATCCTAATTTTTTCTTTTTCTCCGTGAATCTTAAATGATGCCAAAGTTCTATTTTTTTTCTATCATTTTAATTTAGTTGATTTTAATTAAGGGTAATGCTAACTTGTGCCCTTGGAGTATAAATTAAGAATTAAATTAAAAAATATTATTTTAAAAATTGTGTACAGATTTTAATTAAAATATAAAATTAATTTTTAAATTGTTTTTTCCAATATAATTTTATTATAAATGAGATTTTTAACATACAAGTTAACATTACTCTTTAACCAATAAAAAAAATTTGACAGACAATAGCTGATAATGAAAAGGCCATTGGGGAAGCTTTAGATAAACATTATGCGGATGAATTAGCTCCTCCTAAAGAAAGCATGACTCCGTAAGAAATTCAGGCTAAAATTTGTCCAGGAACTTACAATACATGGGCATATGTGTTCTTATGAGGTAGGTGAGTTTAATTTCAGGAAAAAAAACTCTTTTATACAACACTTTGTACAAATAATTGAAATTTGGTTTTTGCATGAAGATGTTTTATTGGTAAAGATTTGTTACCCATATGCTTAAGTATGAGAGGATCAACACTTTATCCTTCAACATGAGATGGAAATACAGTATTTGATTGACCAAGTAATTTACTGAAGAATCCCTTGCTTTCTTGAAATATTTCGAAACTATCAAAAACTTGAGGTTACTCACTTCTTCCTATTTACTGTCAGCTAGATATTTAATGGACCCAATTTTCCACTGCCTCCCGTTTGCAGGGTTATGAATTTAGTGTCATATGATATTTAAATTATATGAAAAAATCACAATGAGAAAATTTTTAAGAAGAAATCTGAACCAATGAAACAGGAGGGTGTCAAGTAACTTCTTGTAAGTGGCTAAAAGGGTGAATAATTTTTCAGGTAATTGCAGAGCTGTTCTGAACTGTCCTGTTTGTTGCTGCAGTTTCAGTTTAGTTTGGAAGTGTGCTAGTGCTTTTTAAAATTTTCTGTGTGGCTCTTATATTGAGGCCTGAATGTTCTGTTTTCTTGATATCAAAGTGAACACCTGGGATATTCAACCATCTAAAAGAGTGGCGGTATAGTTTCCTATTTTTAAATACAAAAATAGACTTACTTGTGGATATAGAGATAATTCAGAAACTATCTCTATACTTACATGTAGGTATATCTTTGTTTTTCAAAAATAAGAACTTAAACAGCCACTCTTTTAGAGGGTTGAACATCCCACGAGTTCATATTGATTTAAGATTTAGTAACAAATCTTTGTTACTAAATCAATATACCCTCTAAAAGAGTTCATATTGATTGTCTAAAGTATTAAGGATATTAGTAACAAACATCTTCCTGCAAAAATAAAAAAAATGTTATTATCTAATGGAGGGATGGTCATACAAGTAAGAGATTAATTGATGGAGACGAAAGGGCCGACTCTGAAGTCTCTGTTATAATTTTAAAAAATAGATATAACTATTAATTTATATAGAATTTAAAAAAAATATTGATAAAAATATAGATTTTAAAAATAAATTATGACTTTACCATTTTTTTTAGAAATAGATGTGAAATACATTTTCTAAACAAACTATTTATATCTGTTGTTAAAAAATTAGGCGTAAAATGTATTTTTTTTTAAAATAAAAATAAAATAGAGTCTCCAAAATATTTGAGAATCATATTCATGAAGGCAGAGCAATATATAAGCTTTGCTTTTTAAAGATTAGAAAATCAAGTTGTAGAAAGATATATCAACTCGAAGAAAAATGAAGGTACACACAAAATAAAAAAAGACATTAGACGCAACCACAACCACAAGTAATTTACTGATATGTTTTTAAGTGATGGTTGCATGCTTAATGACTTTATTTACTCAGAGTATACTTTCATTTTTCTCCGAGTGATATATCATTCTGCAACCTTGTTTTATTTACATGGCCCTGCCTTCTTAAATATGATTCATCTAATTGTCTCTTTTTTCTTACCTGTTTTCCATAAAGTTTTAACATAATGATCACCATGCGTCTATTTTGTCACTAACAGCAGCAACATCTAAGTGTATGCATAAAAATGAAACAAATTTCTACATGCAACCAACCTACCCTGCAACATCGCCTACGGTTACAACAATAGCATTTCCTACTAGAAAATACAAGTCCTGGAAAATTAGTTTATTAAGTAAAAGGTAAAAAATTAAATTGAAAATGAGTTCAAACTGTCTATATTTTATTACCATGTTTTGAATATGATGTTTTGAATAGCAAATAGTCAATAAGTTGATATTAAATGTATCTTATATCAAAATCAAACTCATAAGTTGTTTTTTTAGTAGGGATGTAAAAAAAAAAAATCGGTTATTGTTAACTAAATTTGTATCTATATTTTTTCAATTTTAAAAATCCAAATAAAATACTAAAATATAGAATTGATTATTCATTTTGTTATTCATATATAAATTGGTTTCAATGTGATTTAGTTATTGAGTATCCAAATTTTATTATATACGTTATAAATCAATTTTATATTTTGAACTATTTTAAAGTTAATTTTTTTGAATTTCATAAAAGAAAATTATTTTACAAAAAATTTAGAATTTTACATTTTAAAATGAAAAAAAAATTGTT
Source organism: Lathyrus sativus (assembly GCA_963859935.3). Classification (NCBI taxonomy): domain Eukaryota; kingdom Viridiplantae; phylum Streptophyta; class Magnoliopsida; order Fabales; family Fabaceae; genus Lathyrus; species Lathyrus sativus. The sequence goes on from OZ012737.1 coordinate 24,404,967, forward strand.
TACAAATTCTTTAACTATTTAAAATTGTGTATTAATACTTCACAAATTATATGAATTTTTAGCCGTAAATTATATGAATTTTCGATAATTAATTATATAGATTTTAGTGCATTTTGATTTAGCATGTGCAAAAAAATATATTAAAATTTGATTTGTTGGATTTCACTCTAGTTTTTATTTATAAATTCCAACTATCATTAAAGTTTTATGAAAAAATATATAAATATTATAGATTTCTCCACCAATAGATAGAGGTTTTGAAATATAGAAATATATATATTATAATATATTACTTACCATTTTAAGTCCATATAATTTGCTAAAAAATTTTATTTTTCTGTTTTATTTTTAATTTTTAGATTTTTTTAAAAAAAATGTTTTTTAAAATATTTTAATTTATTTTTAAAAAATTTAAGTATTTAAATTTAAAATTAATATAATTTAAAGAAAATAAAATTTAAAATTAATTAAATAATTTAAATTAAAACAAAATCTATTTAAAACCGATTTTAAACTGGTTCAAAACCATAAAAATGAATTGGTTCATATTAAATGATTATCTATACATATCTTTAATTTTTACCTTTTAATAATTAAAAGAGGTAAAATATAAGAAGGAAAAAAAGTATGTAATTGTGAGGATAATTGAACCAAATCAGTAAAAATTTCTATTTAATAATTTTTTTTATAGAAAAACCTATTCTATTCTTTGTTCAGTCGAAAAGCCTCATAGTTTATTAAATAGGCTTTTCCATACTTTTTTATTCTGTACATACGTTAAAGATGATCCTATTTTTTTCAATAGTAGAAGGTGGAACATGCATCATGAATTGAGAAAGAAATGAATGAGCTCATTTGAATTTTATGATTTTGGTAATTTTTACATTTATTATTATTATTTTACATGATTGTATGCATGGTTGTATATATTACGGTGATTTTTACATGATTTTGGTGATTTTTTTTATGTTCGATCCTTTTTTTTATTTTTACAATAGTATAGTTAATTGATCTAATGACATTATATTTATATGTTTAATGAATTAATGTTTAAAAATGAAACCGACTCTAATTATATTTTATTTAAATCATAAAAGAAAGTTAGACTTTCTTATTTTATTAAATTTTGATATTTACAAATTAGTAAAAATAAGATGGAAAAATGTAGGATTTCTAAATTTTAAATAGAATAAAACTCCCAATATTTGTTACCTTTATTTACTTATTTATTATTTATTTTTAAATTAATAAATACATAATAATTAAATAGAATAAGAATTAATTAATGATGAATAGAAATCAATTAATAAGTTATTAGATTATTTTTTTACTCTTATTCATGATGAATAAAAATTAATTCAGAATTGATTAGATTATTTTTGTTAATGCCATAATTTTGTATGAATTCAATGTGTCATAAACTATTATTATTATTTCATGAGACTGCTACAGTCGTCCCCATGTCGGAGAAGACGACCGGAGCCGTCGTGCTCCGGCGTCTAGTTTCTCCCTCCAATTTTGTTTTAAAATGCCAGAAGCTTGCGTGGCCTCATGATGACTCTTGGGTCGCGCTTGAATATTGGACTTAGACTTTATTTAGCGGCTGTGATTTCTCTCAGTTTCATGTTTTAAATCCCTAAGCACGCGTGTCATGATCACAACCACTGGATTCATTGACTAGAGAACAAGCGAACGACCTTGATTTAATCTCAGATTGTGTTGACCAAGCCTTAAGTGAAACGGTGCGCTTAAGCAAGAAAACTCTGGAGTGGATTGGGCCCTTTTTCTTATTTGCACCCCCCTCAGGATAAGTCCAATGAAACCAACGTGTTTGGATTACTTCTTGCGCCAATTCTTTTCCATTTTTCTTTCTTTTTCCTTTTATTTCATTATTTCATATCTGTTTGCATTTAACTCATGAAAAAAATACTTTTAATGCATCAAAAAATATATGAAAAATACTTTTGCATATTTTAACATGTGAATTGATTTTACAATTTTTTAGATTAATTTTCTAGTCATTTTTCCATTTAATTTTGTATTTTCTTTTTAAAGTGTTTCTTGTAAATAAGAAAATTGCATACCATCCTTTCTTGATTTTATTTCTTAATCAAAATTTCAAATAAATTCTTGTAATTTTTTGTACATAATCTTGATACCACAATTGATTTTGGGGTATTTTTGTTCCTGATACTTACAACCATTTGAATAGGTTTTGGATTGAACCTTTAGGACACTCTCCCTTGCCTAGTTCATAGGACACGCATAGGACTTTGCCTTCTGTTGGCATAGTTAGATTAGGACTCAGACTCCCATCTCTTGACCCATGGTCCCTAAGACCAGAGGGGTCTCTTGTGATTTTATTTGAGATTTTTAGGTTTAATTCTCTATTTTTAAGGCATTTTACATTTGGGCCTACATTTGTGTGTTTTCACCTTCACCACTTGACTAGTTTGTACTTTGTTTGAACTTTGTGTATTGTTTGAGCACCCAATCCTTTCATATTCACATTTTAGACTTAATAAGGAATTGATATAATCATTTTTAGTCCTTAACCATGTTCTTGACTTGTTTAGGTTAGGCATCCTTTAGGACATTTCATTTAGGGTTCTTTAGGTGCATATGTTGCATAATCTTCATCTCTTACATGATTCTCTTGCCATGTCTTGTGCATTCCTTCTCAATTATGTTATGTGCATTCTCCTCCCCATTCCTTTTGTCCTATGACATAAGGATTCCACTCGTGAGAGCCTAGTTCTTCCCTAGGAAGAACTCTGTGCATTCCATGAGTGATAGATTCTTTGAGGACTATCCAAGTGTGATGAATTTGGTTGAGTCTCATAGTGAGTTCCTTAGGTTCTCACTTTTCTTCCTATCATCATGCTCCTCATTCCTTCCTCTTTTGTCCTATGACATAAGGATCCCACTTGTGAGAGCCTAGTTCTTCCATAGGAAGAACTATGTGCATTCCATGAGTGGTAGATCCTTTAAGGACTATTCCTGTGTGATGAATTTGGTTGAGTGTCATAGTGAGTTCCTTAGGTTCTCACTTTGCTTCCCATCATCATTCCCTTCTTTCTCCACCATGTTGTGTTATATTATGCATTAGGATAGAGATAGGCATATGATAGCTTTCTCTTTTCACTTTCTACTTGCATCTAAAGGTTGAGGTTGCCTCACTTTGCTTGTGTGCTTTCTCTTTATGCATCTCTTGTTTGTATCTAAAGGTTGAGGTTGCCTCCCTTTGCTTGGATGTTGTTTTCTTCTTTGTGTTTTCTTTGTTTGCATCTAAAGGTTGAGGTGTCCTCCCTTTGCTTGTATTGTTGCATTGCATGTGCATTCATTCACATTTATATTTCATCTGCTTAATATTTTTGCTCTGCTTTTGCTTTGCATTGACATGATCCCTTAGGTTCTCACTTCCTTGTTTAAGGATAGTGATGATAGACATTAGGTTCTTATCCCTTGCATGATAACAGATAGGATAGAATTCCCTTTCTAAACTTAACCATAGGACCATCTTGCATGAGAACTTTAGGATTGGTTAGCTCCCTTTTAGAGTTCCTTTCTTTCTTCCCATCTCAAAACAATAAATAAAACATTTAACAAAGGCTAATGAGTATTGTACGTTACGAGCCTTAAGATACTTAGGAAATGATGATTGGGTGGTTGCCTCTCAATTATCTAGAGTGTTAGCATATGTCCTTTGGACGATATGCGACGCATTCGTTCCTAAGTCATAGTCTCTAGTGCAGTATGAATTACAAACATTCATTCAAAAGCACTTCTCATAAAAGACTTCAAACACAAACATCAAACTCCTCTTTTGCCCCTTTGGGGCTCTCTTAATCAGGAAAATCTTTTCAGATAAACAAGAGTGTTGTTAACTCTCAGTTCTACCGCAAATGGTAACGCCTAAGTCTCCAACGAGCGAGCTGCATACACCAAACTGCTAGAACTGTTTGTTAACCCTACTCGGGTAAAAAAACAGATGAACAAACTTGTGTTCCGTTTTATCCCGAACTACGTTAGCTCTGATCTCTCATACCTGTTGAGAGTACGTAGGCACAAGATGCGATGTCTTGGCGAACAACCTTTCCCCTTTCACCCGTAGTTAGTCGAACTACGTTAACTCTGACTTTTCCATTGCACGAGGGAATACGTAGGCCCAGAGCAGCGACACTTTGTCGAGTCCTTTTCCTTTTTCTTTTCTTTTAACCCATACCTCTTAGATAGATAGATAAACAACCCATTAGATAAACAAACAAGTATGGATCCCGTTAAGTACAACGGACGTGAGGGGTGCTAATATCTTCCCCTTGCGTAACCGACTCCCGAACCCGAGATTTGGTTGCGATGACCGATCTTATCCCTTTTTGCTAGGTTTCTCCTGATCGTTTCCTTTCCCTTCTTTGGGATAAATAACGATAGGTGGCGACTCTTCTGTCATTTTCGGCACCTTTTTTCGCAGTAGCGACAATATGGCGTCATTTTGATGAGTTACATGTATATAGGGGATGTTTGAGGTGGGGTGACACTATTGTTCCATACTTGTCTGACCGATGTATGTGTCAGTTTGGATACAGGAAGTATGTTCCACCTTCACCTCTTGATTATACGATGGCTGGTGATATTGATGTTTAGTGGATTAGTTACCATCAGAGCAATGGGGATGTGATTCGTCGCACATCACTGGTCACCATCCCATATGAAACAGATGATGGATATCTCTAGTGGTATTATCGTGTTTCGCATCCTCGTCTGATACTTCCCCATCGTGATGTGCCAAGAGAGGTGACAATTCTTGTTTACGATGCAGGATCGTCTGATCCTAGCTGGGCTCGTGTTTCTACATTGATTCATCATTATCTTCAACAGGCTGGTGCTGAAGAGGATAATCCACAGTTTGCTGAGTTATTCGAAGCTTTACGTATTGCTCGTTTACATTGACTTATATTTATGTTTATTTTTATGTGGTAACTTTTAGACATATTGACTTATGTTTATATTTATGTATTAACTTTTAGACTCACTTCACCTAGTTGGGTTATGTTTACTTGTTAACTTGTAAACTGATGTTTAGTTTTGAGTCCAGTTACGTGTATTGAAATTAAAAATGAATAACATAATTCATGATTCATGTTTTGAAATTAAAAATTAATAACGTAATTCATAATTCATGTTTTGAAATTAAAAATGAATAACATAATTCATGATTCGTGTTTTGAAATTAAAAATGAATAACATAATTCAAAATTCATGTTTTGAATTAAAAATGAATAACATAATTCATGATTTGTGTTTTAAAATTAAAATTTAATAACATAATTTATAATTCATAATGCGTTGGTAATATAGGCGTAAGTTATTGTCAATGTTGTAGACGTCATGTAAATCCTAGCATCCAAGATATTGCTGCTGGAGAATGAAAATTCTTCCAATCTACTATCGTTGGTGGCAATGGAAACCCTTCTTTCATGTTTACCTGAATAAACAAAATAATCAAAATGTTAAGAAATTAGGTTAGTCACATTATCTAAATATAACTAAGTAAAAATAACTAAGTACCTGAACCCAATGATTTGTGTTTACAAAACCAATGCAGTAAAAGGATACATTTGGTAAAAATGAAGTTGTCATAGGGAAGAAAGTCAAGCATTCAAAACCTAAACAGACAAGTACAATATTATAACGACTCACTATCAAGTAACTCATATCTGATATGATCAACCATTTCTATGGTGGTAGAGGACCAAATGCCTCTATCATCAAAGATTCTCTCACTTCTGCTAACCGATCATCAAAGAAATTGGCATACAAACTTGATCTTTCATAATGTATTATTTTCAACCCCAAGTCTCGACGAGCCATTGGCCAACCATCTTCACCATATCCATGCAATGAAGCAATGACTCTAAATCCACAATTATCATATGATACAACATTAACTACACCATCAACATATGACCTGATGTGATTAAGAAACTGAAGGATGAACTGCTTAGATGACTGTGTGAAAATTATGATAATTTCAACTTCTTCGAAGCCTGTGATGGTTGAGATTTCTTCTGTGAAGATTGTGATAATTTCAACTTTTTCGAAGTCTGTGATGGTTGAGATTACCTTTGTGAAGATTGAGATGCTTGATCAACATACTCATGATACGAAGGATCCCTATAAACATCATACCCTACTAGTTTTTTGCCTTTCTTCTTGACTCCCTCCTTTGGTTTTTATTTTCTTAGGTGGTGGACACGAAGAAGTCATTGTGGGGAAGACAAGTTCAAAAACTCTACTTTTTAATGCCCTTTTTCCAACAACATCTAGTGACCTAAACCTTTTCCATAACTCATCTATTGAACTACTCATATCCACCTCTGATCCATCATCTACATCTACTTCTAACTTAACTTCCATACTTAGTTTCCTCCAATGAACATGCACAACATCTATTGATATCGGTATACCACCAATTCTATATCCTATCAACTCACAAGCACAAGGTAATCCATAAGCTGTTCTAAGAGTACAACGACATATTTCCTTGTTAGTTTCAACATAATCAACTCGTGTTAACTCTTTAGAAATATGTCTCAATGCAGCTCAAGACACTGAACCACGTAAATTATTGTAAAATAGACTTACTTGGGTGTGCTCAACTTCATAAAAAATCTTTTGAAAAGAAGCTCTAATCTTGCCTAGTTGTAACTTTAAGTTGTCATTCATAGCCTCCCAACATTTGACCATGTTCCTAATACTGTTCCCCAACATCTGCTTTAACTTCCAACGAGCAGACTCAACCCTAAAAATAATACATATTAAAAATACTTTAAAAAAAGTACAATTTAGAAATACTAAAAATAAATACATACCAATTAGTCGTGGTGTTACCCAAATGTAGCACTCGATTAATCCATGCTCCAACAAATCTTTGACTATACGGTGTCAACGATATGTCCTTCACATAATCAATAAATTCATTACAATCAATGCATGTCTGCTCAAGTTGGTTCAACCTTTGATCATTCTTAATCTCTTTACTAGTCCATACAAATTCCGTCCATAAGTCTTCGATCATCTTTTGCATGTCACTTACCGCATGTTGCTTGCATTTTGCACCAACATTTTGTTAATGTGAAATCGACATAGCAAATTGATCGACCTTGGAAACACAGTTTCAACGACTTTCATCAAAGCAAGATCTCTATCTGTCACAATCACTTGTGGACACAAATCTTTCTTCAGAAATAATTCTTTAAACTTATCTAACACCCAACAAAAAGTCTCAGTCTTCTCAGACTCAATATACGCAAATGCGATAGCAAAAGTCAACTCGGTTGATGTCATGCCAATATTTTCAAACAGAGGTTGCATATATTTGTTTGTCTTGTAAGTCATGTCCATAACTAACACAATAGGAAAAATATTCAACAACTTAACTGAATCTGGATGAGCCCAAAATATATCTCTAATAACTTCAGAGTCATCTCTTTTTCTACTTCAATAAACATAACCTGTACCCTCAATAAGGTTAAACAAATGTTTTATCTCACTTCTAGGACCTGTTATCTCTTTTTCTATCATACTTTTGTGCTTGTATATTTGCGTGATCTGAGTGAGATTCTCTGGATCTTGCTCTTGCAAGGAAATAAATATATGTCTAGGTGGAACCTTTCTCTTTTTCAAATCAACAAGATGTTGCTTCTGATCCGCTGTCAACCTACCAACAAAGGAGTGACCTTTTAATCTATAAGGTAAACCATGATTATGAATTCTACATTTTACATCAACTTTCCATCCAGACCCATATTTCTTCGGAGTCGACTTGATATTAAATGAACATCCACATTTTTTCGTTGCACTTTGGATACCATTTTAAGTATCCTTGTGTTTCCCACCTTTATCACAACCAAATATTAATTTGTTACTTCCTCTTTTGCCTGTTTCAACATCTGAACGAATGATGATAACCGTTACTTTATTTCGGATTCCAATCTTTTTAATCCATCTTATGAACTCTTCTCGTATACCAAATCTTTGAGTAGTTGAAAAAACATCAGAAGTATCTACACATATCTGGTCTTTATCGTATATTTGGAAGGAATTTCCGTACCTGGAGAATTAAAAAACAATTAAAAAAATTACATTTATGAAAACAAACCGGAAGTCTCATAAAAAGAGTTCTGGTACACAAAAGTTAACAAACCGGAGCTCTTAGGAAAAATGTCCTGGTACACGTTACAACCAAATCGAAACTCTTAGGAAAAGTGTTCCAGTGAACATTATAACCAAATCGGAAGACATGACAGAAAGTGTTCTAGAAGAGTCGTAAGTAGGTTTCAGAATCGAAAGTCTTTTTCTAACACATCCGGTACATGTTATGTAAAGAACCGAAACTCTTAGCTAGAGTCTAAAAAATGTATACCGGAAATCGTTCCAAAAGTGTTCCAAAACGATGTTGATGGGGTGAATTTTTTAAAACTCTGACAGTTTTACAGAAACAATAAAAAGTAAAAAAATAAAATATTAAAAAATAAATAGAGATAAAATTGACATTTTATAAAAAATATAGGGATGTGGATATAATTATAGGAGTACGGGGTAAAATGTTGTAAGGAGAAATAACCATACCTTACCGGTTAACAACCATACCTTGCTGACTCACGTTCAAGAAAGCAAGCTTCCACCTAATTCCTACTGAGAACGACCTATGTTTAACATGTCAAGCACGCACTTAGGACGAGGAATGGTGCTAAATAGGTTCAGAAGCAACATACATTAATAATTTAAGCGAGAAATCAAAGAACACGTATCGAAGAGAAATTATGACGCGATGTCTCTCCGAAATCGGCGTCGTCAGCAGCTTCACAGGTATTGTTCATGATTCTCTTCCTCGCTTCTCTTCTTCGTTCTTCTTGTTCAATTTTTTCCTCTGCTCCGTGTTGCAAATTGTTGATGTTGTGTTCTGCTATGAGTGATGGAGAGTGATGCAAGTTTAAGCTTTACTCCATTGATTCAAACCAAGTATTAGATTAGTAGATTAGATTGAATTATAAAGGAGTTAGGACGCTTTGTTAGCAGGACTATCAATGGAATGTGATAGTTAGTGCACTTGCCACTGTGGATTGTTGTGTTTGGAATAGAACTGCAACTGCTGTTTGCTGTTTGACAACCAATGATGAAAATTGTTGACTATGACATTTCTAGAAGAGTTGATTAGAAAATGTCAGAATGTTGACGCAAATGGTATGATAATGTGCTGGCTGTCAGTTGGAATGGGCATGGTTAGGGCTGAATTCATGATATGCAGTTTTCTTTGTGATGTTAAGAGTATTTTGTGGTTAGAACTTAAACTGGTATGGTGTGTTTGTATTGATGCTTGGAACTGACATTGAGATGATGCCTTGCCTTGTCTATTTTTGATGTAGGTTCAAGAATAACATGGCTAATGGAAGTGGATGGAGCATGGAAGATTATGACATGGGCTGCCAAAACTCTTTTTTCATTTTGATTCAAACCAAGTATTGTAATGCTATGTATTAGGATAGGATGAAATGTATAATGCTTGTAAGAATGGAACAACTCACTTATGATTGTGATGGAAACAAAACCTACTTATGATTTCAACTCAAATTGTGCTTCAAGATTCAAATCAAATTTCACTCTTTTTGTATGAAATGGCCTAAATGGATACCATGGTCAACATGTTCCATGGCTTAATGCTCACTAGATTAGTCAATGCAAAATGGACACAAAACTAAACCTAATGAATTAGGATTCATGTTATGGCCTAAAACAATCCAATGGTAATTGACAATGAAAATGAGAATGCCACAAGTTAAGCTTAGCAAAATCACCATTTGAATTGTTGACTTTGGTGATCTGATTGACCAAAAAGCCAACAGCTGACCAGAAGTCAACTTAGGTGAAAAATGCGATTGAAAGTACAATGCAACGCAAATGGACATGTTATTTAATGAACGTGTCAAATTGAATCTTGTTTGAATGAAACAAGAGCTTTAATGCAAACAATGCACTTGAATAGATGCACCATGAAAACATCAAAATACAATGAATTAATGGAACCATCATGAATGACCCAAGGTCTCAGACCAAATGGATCAACAAGCACAAAGGCATGATGCAACCCACAAAATGATGAGGTGGTTTAACTCATGAATCATGGTTTCACACCTTGATCTAGATGAATGCAACACCATCTCCCTAGGGATTGACTCTCAAGTAAAACCCTTACTTAGGTTAAGTATAAATATCCATAAACCTTTGAGTCTATGATGAATAATTGGAGATTGTTAAAGTGGATGAATGATTGCATATACTTGGTACAAATATATGCAGATGAATCTTAAATCAAAAGTCAGATAAAGAATAAAAAGGGGAGGACAAATTTTGGGATATGACAGGGTGGATATATGACTTGTGCTATTGGGTTTCTTATATATAGTTTCAGGAAAATCCTTTATTTTCTTCTTCTTTCTTACTTCCTTTTTTCCAGAAAGATATATCAGTCGAGGGTAATAGTAGGGAAAGTAAATAATTCTCTCTTCTTCTTAGGGTAAAACTTCATACCTCTTGCTCTTCTACCCATGGTTACAATGGGTAAAAAAACTAATTTTATTTGCGTTCAAGATATTGAGTCCCTGCATTCCAATGTGGATATGATCATCAGGTTTCGTTGTGGCATTAGGTTTTTTCAACACATTACTTGAGGAGGATGTGATAATTGAGCCTTATTCAGGGAGAGAGAGGGCCAACATAGATACCTTCAGTGGGCCATCTTCTCCTTATTTTTACCCCCACCTACCCATTATTCATGATCTAAGGGTTATAGTTCTAGTTACTTCTTTTGAAGTGGATTTTATAACGACTATTAGTGTTGGTCCTTTTTCAGATTACTCTTAACATGTGGGGTATACTTAGGGCTTTTGAGATAGTCTGTTGCATCTTGGGTGTTCCTCATTGTGAGGGTGTCCCTTTCTTTCTTTAGAACTTAGATTCTTCCCAATAATGGCTAGATAACATTCTTCCCTTTGTTGGGTGGATGTCTGTTGAAGCCTTTCACGAACCCCAATGAGGTTTGGAATGACAAGTTAATGTGCGTGATACGGAGAGGCGATGCATCTTTAGTCACTACAAGGATGGGGGCAACCTTCTTTTCTCTATATCATGGAAGTCGTATCCTTAGATTATCCAATGGGGAAGTGACCTAAATTCTACTAAACATACATCCCCCACATAAAAGGGAAAGTAAGAAATTAATGCTTTAGAACATATTACTACTAAAGTTGATATTTTATTTCAAAAATTTGATAATTTTAATGTTAGTGTTGTAACCCCTAATGTTACACCTTGTGGACTTATGGGATTATTGATCATGTTGGTGTTGATTGTCAAATGATTTAAAATAGAGTGCCAAGCCTAGAGGACGTTATTTACCTTAATACTTGTTATAAAGGGAATCTGTATTATGATATGTATAACAACTTCCCCCGCCCCTAACAAAAGGCTGGATCTCTGGGTTTTCAAGGACAAAAGGGTGTTAACGCTCCCAACATGAACCAATCTTGAAAATCTAATTGAAAATTTTGTGATTAATTCTTAGGGTTTTCAAGGAAAGAATGGTATATTCCATGACTACCCAAAATAAAATGTTGGAGACTCAAATCTCTCAAGTAGCATATCAAGTTGATTCATCCTCTAAACCTCCTGCGTCATTTCTAGAGAAGCACAAACAAAATCTAAAAGGTCATTTAAGTGTCATGATCCTAAGAAATGGAAAACAACTTGATGACCCTAAGGAGAAATAGAAGAGTGACAATGAGGAAAGTGAAAATGTCCAACCAACAAGTGATGTTGTAGAGGAGAAAAAAAAAACCTTATATCCCTTCCCTACCACAAAACCCTCCTCACATTCCCACAAAAGTTTCCCAAAGCTAAGATTGAAGCGCAATGTAAGAAATTTGTGGAATTGTTGAAAAAACTATATATAAATATTCCTTTCACGGAAGATTTGTCTCATACTTCGATGTATGCTAAATTTCTTAAAGAAATTTCTTCAAACAAAAGAAAGCTCGATAACAATAAGGCAGTGGCTCTAACTGGGGAATATAGTGCCATAATCTAAAATGAATTGCCTCCTGAATTCAAAGATTCAAGAAATTTTTCAATTCCACGTGTCATTGGAAATATAGGTTTTGAGCCTATTCTGTGCGATCTTATTGATAATGTTAGCCTTATACCTTTATCAGTATGTAAAAAACTTGATATTAGTGAGTTGAAATCTTAAAACATATTTTTTATAATTAGTAGACCAATCTATCAAGTACTCAGTATGAATGTTAGAGGATGTTGCTACAAGGATAGGGTCGTTGTTTATACCCACTAATTTTGTTGTAATGGAAATGGAAGAGAACTCTCAAGTCCCAATTCTAATAGGGAGGTCTTTCCTTGCTATTGCGAGAGAGGTTATATAGAAAGAGTTGTTTGGGTTTAAATACCAAACATGAACCCAACATGCATCGTAAACGATAAGTTAAAGTTTGTTCCATAGGCTTTGACATCACTAATAACTTTTACCTTGAGCAATACCTCAAACTATTATGATTTCATTTGAAGTGAGTGTTGGCACTCTTAGTGAATGGTAAATTAGTAAGTGTATCGATTCATCCGTTGTACTAATATCAAAAAATCCAATAATATCAATCTTGAGGAATGCATTATATTATAGGGTTTAGTTAACTCATTTGGACAAAAAGGTATTTGGAGGATTTGAGATTGAGTTGTTTTTAATAAGTAAATTAAAACAAATTTAACAAAGTAGAAAATAATATGAAAAAAGAATTTCAGGGATGAGATTTTAATATTGAATCATTATGTTATCCTAAACTTACCTTATAAAGTCTTATTCCTAATGATTACTTGCTCTCTAGATTATCTATTCTTAATTCCTTAGTAAATAATCCTTTGGTTTTAAATCAATTCTTATGGATATTGGTAAATCATAGATAAAACCAAAGATGTAGTTACCGAGATCAATTAAATTCGCGATCTACAAAATACGTTAAACCCTGTCGCGATCTACAAGAGCTTTAATGCAAACAATGCATTTGAGTAAGTGCACCATGAAAACATCAAAATACAATGAATTAATGGAACCATCATGAATGACCCAAGGTTTCATACCAAATGGATCAACAAGCACAAAGTCATGATGCAACCCACAAAATGATGAGATGATTTAACTCATGAATTATGATTTAACACCTTGATCCAGATGAATGCAACATTATCTCCCTAGGGCTTGATTCTCAAGCAAAACCCTTGCTTTGGTTAAGTATAAATATCCATAAACCTTTGAATCTATGATGAATAATTAGAGATTGTTAAAGAAGATGAATGATTGCATATACTTGGTACAAATGTATGCAGATGAATCTTAAATCAAAAGTCAGATAAAGAATAAAAAGGGAAGGATAAATTTTGGGATATGACAGGATGGATATATGACGTGTGCTATTGGGTTTCTTATATATAATTTCGGGAAAATCCTTTATTTTCTTCTTCTTTCCTACTTCCTTTTTTCCAGAAAGATATACCAGTCGAGGGTAATAGTAGGGAAAGTAAATAACTCTCTTTTCTTCTTAGGGTAAAATTTCATACCTTTTGCTCTTCTACCCATGGTTACAATGGGCAAGAAAACTAATTTTATTCGCATTCGAGATATTGAGTCCATGTATTCCAATGTGGATATGGTCATTAGGTTTCATTGTGGCATTAGGTTTTTTAACACATTATTTGAGGAGGATGTGATAATTGAGCCTTGTTCAGGGAGAGAGAGAGGGCCAACATAAATACCTTCAGTGGGCCATCTTCTCCTAATTTGTATCCCCACCTATCCATTATTCATGATCTGAGAATTTTAGTTCCAATTACTTCTTTTGAAGTGGATTTTATGAAGGCTATTAGTGTTTCCCCTTTTCAAATTACTCTGAATGTGTGGGATATATTTAGGGCTTTTGAGATAGTCTGTTGCATCTTAGGTGTCCCCCGTTGTGAGGGTGTCCCTTTCTTTCTTTAGAACTTAGATTCTTCCCAATAACAACTAGATAACATTGTGCCCTTTGTTGGATGGATGTCTGTTGAAGCCTTTCACGAACCCCTATGAGGATTGGAAGGACAAGTTCATGTGCATGCCTTATTGTTGGTACATACCTGACTTCAGTCAATAATCTTATTGACTCATCATGGAGCTTGAATCTCACTGATTCAATACCTGCAATTTTGCAAGATTTGTTGTTTTCCAGCAGCACATATCCATCATCTTGATCACATAGCTCCTCAAAAAATTCTCTATATGTGCCAAGTGCAACCTGAATCCATAATCCCCTATTTTCTCGAGTCTCCACTTGAAACCACAAGAACATCAGATGAGTCGAAGTCATCTTGAACAATGGTTGTGTTTCCATTACCTCCATGATCTTTCAGGCGTTCAGGGCACACATTTTTTGTGTGATCCTCCTTCTTACAGTGATAACATCGAATACAAGATGTTTCGCCACTATAAGATTTCTATTGACTTTTACCTTTCTTCTTGTCGAACTTACCATCCTTTCGCAATAATTTTCCCTTAATGACCAAACCTTCGCCCACCGTCGAAGGTTTATGCTCCTTTTGTTCATTCTAGTCCTTAGAATACATGGCTAATTGAACTTCTTCAAAGGTCAGGGACTCCCTTCCATACAAGAGAGTTTCTTTGAAGTGAGCATGTGTTTTGGGCAACGCACACAGCAACAACAATGATTGATCTTCATCATCGATCTTCACATTAATATTTTCAAGATAAAAAATCAGCTTGTTAAACATATCCAACTGCTCAGCCAACACTTTGTCTTCACTCATCTTGAATAAATACAAAGCTTGCTTCAGGTAGAGTCGATTCACTAGAGATTTGGTCATGTACAAACTTTCAAGTTTCATCCATAATCCCGATGTTGTAGTCTCCTTTTATACCCGTCGAAGAACCTTATCACCAACGCTCAACAATATTGTGTTGTGGGTTTTCTCAATTGTACCCGTCTTTTCTTTTTTCTTTACCACAACGTCCATGGCTGCCTCTCCCTTCAACGCTTCCAAATAACCTTGCTGAATCAGTAAGGCTTTCATCTTCAAGCGCCACAGACCGAAGTCGTTCACTCCAGTGAACTTTTCAATCTCATACTTTGTTGAATGCATCTTTTCCACGCTCACCGCACCAATTTATTGTGAATTGGATGTCTTGAAACAAAATATAAACAATTTCTTTATGATCAAGAAACACACAAGGGTTAAGATTAACAAAGATAACAAGGTAAAACAACAAGGATTGGTTATAAACTGCTATTCTTTCCTTACTCTTATAACAAGATTACAAGTATACAAGAATAACAAAATAACCTCTCTCTCTTGAAATTAGGATTTTATCTGCCTATTTTTCCTTATGTCAAGATTGAGAAACTAGCATCCTATTTATAAGGAAAAATAACACACTAACCTAATGAGCTTTTTAACAATTATCCATTACAAGCTAACTTAGGATACAAGCTAACTTAAACAATTGGTCTTACAAGTAAGGTCTAATTCAACATGCTAACAACCCTATAAGCAATATTGACTAATGCATGTTAGAACAAACTTCGACTACAACACGCATTACTCCGGTAACAGCATGCGAACATATTTCGATCTTATGTTTAATTTCTGTCGAACTAGAAACTACCCTTCGATCATATTAGAGTTCGATCCAACATCTCACAAAAACTAAAACTTGAAAATATTTTTTTAAACTTGTTCATCTTGAAGTTTATAATAGAAGTAACATTTAAGCATGATCATAGAATTATTTCGATAAGAAGCATTAGTTTTAAAGATTATAATTAATAAGGTAAATTGTTACTTCACTATCAATTCTTATGTTGTAAGTTGTTTACGTGAAGGTAAGAAATAGTTGATCAAGTTTTGATTTGTAATGACACACTATCATACTACATTTTTATTAGTATTTTAATTATAATTGCAACTAACATTTCATGAAACAAATCGAAGCATAACAAAATTTAAGATATTGTGGACAATGTCGACTCAAGTCAAAACTTCTTAGAACTTAAGTAAGTTATTTGAATCCATATTTTTTCTTAACTCTTACTTAATCTTTTGTCTTGTGCTACTGTTGAGCTTGTTGAAGTCTTCATATCAATAATGAACTCAATGATTGAAGAGCCTTTAACGGTTTTTGTCAATAATGAGATCAATGATTGAGAAGCCTTTAATGGTGTTTGGCTGAAACAGGTGTGGGCAAAGCTCATGATAAACTATTTTTAGAAAATAATATCTCGAAAAAAAATCTCAAGAGGGTTTAAAGATCACTTTCAAATTCAAGAAAAACATTAAATAATCATTGTGAACCACTTGTTTGTAAATGGAAGTTGAGAACTTGGATCATATGGAATTGAGAGAATATTTCATGTTACTCGTTAATTGTCTATGCATAGTTTGTTTTCTGTTAATTGATATGCAAGAATCTATTTGAAGCACTCTTCATGTTGTGACTAACAAATTTAGTACATAAATATGGTATGTGAAAATAAACTATTTTTAAGGGAAGTAATACTGGGTTTGAAAATGGTGAAAACGGTGAGAATCTGTGCATGCTGGATGTCTAACGCATCTTTAATATGAAATACTAGTGTTGAATATTGACAAATGTCGAATAACAAATACATAATTAGTTTGAAATTTTAGTCAATGAGATATTTAGGTGGATGAAAGTGTTTTTTTTAGAGATGTGTGTTTATATATTTAGACAGGTGGCGAGTGTTAAATTGTTGTGATTTTTAGTTTGAATAACTAGCATTTATATGCTTACTAATAAATCTCAACTTTTATGTATATTTTGTATAGTTTATGTTATAGTGTATATATTGTGTTATCGTGTAAATATCATTGAGTTTAATTGTTTTTATCTCATTTTTGTAGGTATTCAAGTAATGATATTTAGTCATTGTCTTATAGAGCATTGAATAAACTCTCTAACGCTTTCGACTGTGCGTAAAACGGAGTTACGGTTTTTAAGTTATGGTCGAAACAAGAGTTGGTTTGTCTGTCATGGTCGCTGTGCGAGCTGAAAGCGAGACGAGCTCCCTGTGCGAGTTGAAGGCGACCAAAAATTATTTAGAAGTGTGAAAATCACTATTTTAACAGTAGCTAAGTCTGATATGCTCGATGTGCGACCTGGAGCTCGGAAAGCGATCGCGAGACGTCATTTTTGCCTATAAAGTCACTTTTTCATCATTTTTTAGGTTATGTTTTTGGTGATTTTTACTCCCAACTTCATCACAAACATATTTTTTAGTAGAGAGGATTAGAAACAAGATTAGAGTGCATATTTTGATGATCCGGAGTTGGATTTGCTTCAATTGGCGTTGACAAACCGAGAGATTTCTCTTCATCTTCCTTCTTCTCTTTGTATCCTCTATTTGTTGGGGTTTTGTATGTAAGTTTATCTTAATTGTATGTATATTTATTAATCATTGTATAAGATATCTTTTACAACTCTTTAGTGATGTCATCTTTGATATTTTACTTAATAGGTTTGGATTGCTATAGACATATGCGGTTCGAACTCGATCTAAGATATCTGTTAGATTCTAAACTCTAGACATATATTTAGGTCTAATATTCACGTGGGTATGAGTTCTTAATGCTTCGTGTTGTTGATTTGCGTGAGACATCATTGACGAGACGATGTAGTTGTTCTTTCGATTTTGCGTTAGACATAACCTCTGTTGTGAGAGATACATGATGATGTTGATGAGTGATTTAGATTGCGTGCATTTGATCGATAGATTTTTTAGTACTTGATGGGTAGATAAAATACAATTCTAACGAGTTCTCTCTTCTCTAAAGTATGATTTATTTATTTGTTCGTATGTTTTACTTTCCATTTTTTACTCTCTTTAAAACCATTCAAACCAAGCTTTGAAACGTAGAGACCGTCAAACGAAATTCTCTCCCTTGCACCGATCCTTGTGGAGACGACAAATCCTAGAATTCTTCCAAACTTAAATTCTTGCTTGCCGCTTTACAAAGAGAAGAAAGAAGATGAACAAGAATCTCTCAGTTTGTCAACACTAATTGAAGCAAATCTAACTCCGGATCATCAAGATATACACTCTCTACTAAAAAAATATGTTGGTGATGAAGTTGGGGTTAAAAGATTAAAAAAACCTAAAAAATGATGAAAAAGTGACTTTATAGGCAAAACTGATGTTCTGCGACCGTTGTACGAGCTCCAGGCCGCACAACGAGCATACGAGACTTAGTTAATACCAAAATAGTGCTTTTCCACGCTTATGGGCAATTTCTGGTCACCTTTAGCTCGCATAGCGAGCTCTAGGCGAGCTCACCTTACTTTCAGCTCGCACAACGACCATGACAGATAAACCAACTCTTCTTTCACACTCTAATGTTTTTTAGTATTTGATGGATAGATGAAATACAATTTCTGACGAGTTCTCTCTTCCTTAAAGAATGTATTTTCTACTTGTTCATATGTTTTACTTTTTGCACTTTACTCTTTCAAACCATTCAAACCAAGCTTAGAGATGTAGAGATTGTCGAATGACATTCTTTCTCTTGCACTGATCCATGTGGACACGATAAAACCCAGAGGGAATTCTTCCAAATATTTTGCTTCTTGCCGCTATGTTGCAGTTTGAACAAAATGGCGCCGTCGCCGAAAATTGGTGTTTAGATATTGAAAGCATTGCGATAGTTTCTATATTTCTAAGCATTGTACATAATTATCTATATTGTATATATATATGCTTGTACAGATACTTGTTTTTTCACACAAATTTATACATGTGTTTTCCATTATGTTTGTTCAAGTGTTGTATATAATTTGTTTCTGTAACGTTTGCTCAAGTGTTGTATATAATTTGTTTCTGTAACGTTTGCTCAAGTGTTTGGTTAGAACACTTTCTTTAGATTTGCGCTTTGAAGAAAAGCATCGGCATGTCTGTGAGGAAGTTACTAGCCAAGCACAATAAAGGCGTCGAGTTAATGACATGAAACAAGTGCTTGTTGGGAGGCAACCCAATGGTTTTTGAGTTTGCATAGCTTATGTTTAATGATTTTCATTTGATTTTGTTAGGTTCTTAGAAATTTTTTGTGTTTTTTCTTAAGCATTGTTTTTTATTAGCTTAAGGAGACATGTTGTGATTGTACAAGTTTGAGTGTTTCAACAAGAAAATATGTGGTGGTAATAAGATTTTGAAAAAAAGTTGCATTGTCAAGATATGTGTTTATTACTTTCTACAACATAACATGTTTATGAACCTTAGGCTTTGTACAAATTACATAACATTTATTATTTTACAATTTTTGTTCAAATTTAAATCACTTTAATTCATAATCAATGTGAGGAACCTTTCCATTGTTTACTAAATTGAATAAAGACCAACTTTCTTATTTAACTCGTTTGAATTATGTTTAATCTTATATTTGTGTTGATTTGTATGATAACATGAAAAGGATCAAGGAATTTTGTTTGATTTTAAGCACAACCACTTAACCAAATAGTCAATCTATCTTGTGAGTGAGTGAGAATTTGTTTACTCCCTTTGAGCCTTTGTTAGAGTTCATGTTAGTGTTGAACTCATTTTTGTATGGATTATAAATTTTTTTCTTGAACCCTCAACCATTAATTATGGTTGGATTTTTACCCTTGCCTTAATACGTTTAGGAGCATTCACATTACATGTTTGACTGTATTCAAGTTAGGGAGAAAAGGTTGGTTGCTATGTGGTTGAGAAAGAAAAAGTTTGAAAAAGAAAGAAAAAGAAAAGAAAAAAATAGAAAGAGAAAAAGCATTGGAAAAAAAATAGCAAATAAAGTATGCTAATAAGTTGTGTGAAATGGTGTAACAATTGGGAAAATAGAAAAAGATGAAGAAAAATAGTGAATGCTTGAGAATTTGAGAAATGATCACTCTCATTTGGTTAGCCAAGTTTTTGTTTCATTGACTTTGAGAAATTGACCTTTTTTTGTTAGCCATGCCACATTACAACCCTCTAAAGCTCTTGTAATTTTTTCTTTCATACTTTTGATATGAGTTTTTTTAAAGATAAATGCATAATTTGAATTGGTGTTTGCAAGATTGTTGGGTGTGAGTTCAGCCCCTCATGTTTGTTTTTCGTCCATTGATGAAGTTGTGCGTTAGGTGTGATTCATTCTTGAACATTTGTATTGCTTTAGAATTTTTGACATGTGTTTTGTGCTTAGACTTTGTTTCATATTCGTTGCATCGTTGTAGTTTAGTGGTAAGCATTGATTTGTTTGTACTTTTGATATTTGTACCATACATTTGTTTTTGTTTGTAAAACCTTGTTGAACATAATTTCTTGATAGTAGCTTTGTTTCTTTAAGTTGATTGATTCTTGTTTGAGGACAAAAAAGTCTAAGTTGAGGAGAGTTTGATGAGTGCTAAACTTTTATGATTTTTAGTGTGAATAATTAGCACTCATCGGCTTAATTCATTCATTTTATACCATTAAACCTCAAGTTTTGTGTATATTTTATTTAGTTTATGTTATAATGTATATATTGCATTATTGTGTAAATATAATTGAGTTTTTAATTTTTTTTTATCTCACTTTTTAGGTATTCAAGCAATGATATTTATTCATTGTCTTATAGAGCATTAAATAAGCTTTCCAACGCTTCTGACCGTGCGTAAAACGAAGCTACGACTCTCAAGTTATGGTCAAAACAAGAGCTAATTTGTCTGTCATGGTCGCTGTGTGAGCTGAAGGCGACCAGAAATTGCTCAGAAGCATGGAAAAGCACTATTTTGGCAGTAGCTAAGTATGATATGCTCACTGTGCAACCTAGAGCTCGCACAGCGACCGCGAGACGTCATTTTTGCCTATAAAGTCATTTTTTCCAGCATTTTTTAGGTTATGTTCTTTGGGATTTTTACTCCCAACTTCATCACAAACATATTTTTGAGTAGAGAGGCTTAGAAACAACATTAGAGTGTATTTCTTGATGATTTGGAGTTGGATTTGCTTCAATTGGCGTTAACAAACCGAGAGATTGCTCTTCATCTTCCTTCTTCTCTTTGTATCCTCTATTTGTTGGGGTTTTTATGTAAGTTTATCTTGATTGTATGTATATTTATTGATCATTGTATAAGATTTCTCTTACAACTCTTTAGCGATGTCATCTTTGATTTTTACTTAATGAGTTTCGATTGCTATAGACATATACTGTTTGAACTCGATCTAGGATGAACACCTGTTAGATTCTAAATTCTAGACATAAACTTAGGTCTAATATTTGTGTGGGTATCGGTTCTTAATGCTCTGTGTTTTTGAGTTGTGTGAGACATCACTGATGAGATGATACAATTTTTCTCTCAACTTTGTGTTAGATATGACCTTTGTTGTGAGCGATACGTAATAATATTGACGAGTGATTTAGGTTGTGTACAGTTGATTGATAGACTTTTTAGTATTTGATGGGTAGATGAAATATAATTTCTGATGAGTTCTCTCTTTCTTAAAGAATGTATTCTTTACTTGTTCATATGTTTTACTTTTCTCACTTTACTCTTTCAAACTATTCAAACCATTCAAACCAAGCTTAGAGATGTAGAGATTGTCGAACAAAATTCTTTTCCTCTCATCGATCCCTGTGGACACGATAAAACTCGGAGGGAGTTCTTCCAAATATTTTGCTTCTTGCCGCTATGCTGCAGTTTGAACAGCAGGCGAGAGTTTCTCAAAAGAAAAAAGAGCTTTTGAATTTTTTTAAGGATCCACATAAGAGAAGATCGACATTTAAGCCAACAACGAGTTCTTGTGTACAGGTGGGTTAGTAGGAAGCTATGAAGCACGAACTCCAATGTTGAAACAAAATTGTTCATATCCCTTGCGTTTTGGTGATAACAAAGTACTTAAAGAACAATTGAGTATACTAACATATGTTCAAGTGTGCAAGATCATGACCTTAAAAATCAACTTAGGACTAATCCTAGTTTAAGCATATAAAGAGAAGTTAATGGACTCAGATTCTGAAGGATCAGAATCTGATGACTCAGAATGTGGTATCTCAGCTTCTGGTGACAACTCGGATTCTAAAAACCTGAGCTAAAGGTACTCTACTTTTGATATGTACTCTATCTCCATAGCATATCAATATTTATCAAAGCCGGATTATTGAAAAAGTCAACTAGAGTTTCTTAGTGCAAGACTCAAGGAAAATTGACGTGACCTCTTAAGTCTTCCCCAATATCTTGGTAGATATATAGTAAGAGAAAGGCGCAGTAGATAAAGTTATTACACAAAGGATGAAGATCTTAAAAGGATTAACTGCCAACGTCTCTCCTCAAACTGCTTCTCATCAAAGATCACTTGTGCAAGTTACCTTTCAAAGTATCTTTTTCTACCTCTATAAAAGGAGTTACAGATTTGAAGGAAGATAAATAACCATCTAACATGAACAATAACGATCGCAACTTTGATCTAAAGTTTTAATAACTGTTTACTGCACAAGTTCTTAAGATTTCTTATCTTTGTATTTCTTAGAAATCTTAAGTGCTTAAGGATCTTTGTGTGTTGTATCACTTATATACTTCTGATTTTACATCAAGTATAGTTCTTATCTATTCTCCTAAAGTATTTTTTTAGAGTATGAGAAGTCTCTTGCTAGTTTGTTTGAGAAGTGGAAGTCTCTTGGCTGTGTGCTTGATCACTAGAAGCCTTTTGCTCTTGTGCTTGAGTAGAAGCCTTTTGCATGTGTGCTTGGGCAGAAGTTTCTTTCTAGTGTGATTGAGCAGTTGAAGTCCCTTGCTAGTTTGCTTGAGCAAAGTGTAATCTGTTTGATTATAGGGAAAATCTCTTGTTGGACAAGGGGACTGGGATACTCTTAATTAGTTTGTGGGAGGAACTAGGATAACTCTGTATGTTGCTTTATTTATTGCTTCTGAATATTATTCATTCCACCGCTAACAACTCTGAGATCAGATTCTGAACTTGTTCAGTCTAAAGTTGGTTTTTTAGAAGAGAAAAAGAATTCACATACACAATTCACCCCCGTTCTTGTGTATTTTTCTCACATTCATCCAACATGGACACTGAGACACGACACCACACGGACACTCCGACACCGATAATGTCAAAGCATAAGACACCGATACCGCTATATATATAGAGTATTTCAATTTTATTTATCCATCTATGATAAAAAAAAGTTGAAAATATTCTAATCAAAATCAATGTCTTCAATTATTTATTGATAACATTGTTTAAATACATGTTTAACAATTTTAAATGTGTGTGAGATTTGTCCAAAATATATATAAATGTGTGTTGAAATAAAGAAAAAAAATTTCGTTTGAAACGCTTGTCTGAATTGTTTGACATATGTGTTATGAATGTCATACGAGTGTCAACCATTAATTTAAAGAGTATCAAAACAAAGAAAAAATATTTTTTTAGTGGACACTTGTCTAACTTTTCTGACACATATCGTACGTATGTCATATAAGTGTCATACAGCGACGCGTGTCAGATATTGCAATATATCTGATATTTTAGATTTTTAGCGCAAAAAACAATGAATCTCTTACAAAAACTTCAAATACTAATACATATCAATATTGTGTCTTTTAAATATGTATAAATGTAACTTTTAAAATAATTGATTTTCCTATCTAAAAAAAATCAACATGGTATAGTTTGTTGTCCTTTTACCTTTGTATGAATGTCAATTGAATTAAAATGACATTGAGAATAAGAGGTTGTAAGTTCTACATTTGTACTACTATGAGGTTATGATGACTAGTCATGCACAATTCATTGAATATTGACAAGAAAAACCAAACCTACATGTTTGCCAAAACGTGGATAAAAGAGAAACACTCTTTTGAATCTTGTATTTTACACAAAAACTAAAACTAAAAAGACCCTCTTTCCCTTTCTCTTTCCATTGGTTTTATATGAATGCATATGTGAGCATTTAATTTATCAAATTCATTGATTCCTTTTAGGTCATGTGTACCCTCATGTTTTCATGTCACTTGATACAGCCTAAAACTTGCCATTGCTTTGCTGTTAACATTTGTGTCCCATATTTTACAAAGTTGTCATTCCAAACAAAATGGCTTTTATTGCTTCTAGTTGTCATTTGTGTAGCTTATTTGAAACCTTACTCACTTTCCAGCAAAGCATACCCCATTTGTTCTTCCTAGCTATTTTGGCAGCAAACACGTGCATCCATTATATCATTATTACCATGTTCTTCATTCAAATATATTACTTTGTTCTGTGATATACTATCCAAAAATCTTTTGTCATGTTTCTTGTTTTTTCTGTCAACCAATTTCATCTTCTTTTCGTATGATTTGACTCTGACAAATATTTTATAAATTTTATTTAACCACGATTTTACTGTTTTAAATTTTAAAGAATATTTTTAATTTTTGTTTTAAAATTCCTAGGTAAAAACTCTACTAATAATCTAGAATGGTTTGAAGATAAGTGAAATCTGATTGTTGATTATTATTGTTATGGATCAAATTTTATTCGAACTGATTTGTTTTTAACTGAAATTCATTAACTATTTTATGGATCGAATCTAGATTTTCTGATTTGATTTGACTTTAACTGAAATTTATTAATTATTTGAGTTGAATTATTTAGACGGTTAAAAAGATTAGACGATCTTTAGGTTTTATAATAAAAAATTTAATAAATTACAGATATCGATAAAAACATTGTTAACGTCAAAATATAGAATACTGATGCCACGATCAGACACTCGAACACGTCTAAAACCATAAATTATTTAACCTTCTCTATGACCCCTTTATCAAGAAAACCATAAATTATTTTGCTTGGAAACTTGTTGTATTTGGTTAGAATGGCATTGATGATCACAATAAGGGAATGATACAACAATCAACATAGAGATGAAAGATGAAGCATGAAAACTTATGATTCCAATACTTGAAAGAATGTTTAGCAATATTTCCTTTGAGTAGAGAACTATGATTACAAATCAACAAATTCAAATTTTGAAGATGCATGGTTACAAAAATCCCAAGCATCATATACACAAAGAATAAAAAACAATCAACATTTTTTTCTATATCATTTCTTACTTCTACTATCCACACGTTTCTTCTCTTGTTTACTTCCATTCTTCTTAGAACAACTCTTACTTCCATGATCTTGTTTATCTTTCTTCGACACCGACGTACCGTTCCTCCCTTCTCCGCCGCGATGTTGTTGATAATTCATCGGCCCGGACGAAGCATCCGAAGCCATTGAATCGTCGCTTTCTTCTTCATCAACTTTCTTCTTTCTCCGATTCTTTTCGCCGTAGACTTCATGATGATTATGATTATATCCATCATTTTCATTGCTGCATCTAGCATCCTCTTCTTGCATTGGAGAATCAATATACATAGTCCAACCAGATTCACTACTGCTACAACCTTCACCCCAAATTTGTTTAAAAGAATCCATTTTTTTTTTATGATGGAGAAGAAGAAAAGAATCAAAGAAAATATATAGATGATGAATTAAAAAAAGAAACTATATATTAAAAATCTTTATCTTGTTGAGCTACAAAAGCATAATTTGGATAAAGAACCAAAAGGTAGTTGAAAAAAAAAAGCTTAAATTTTAAGTAGAAACTAGGAAGGTTCCTTGTATTATAAAACTCTTAAAATAATTTTTGGATGAACCAATTAAACAAAAGGAATGTTGGGGCTACCATCTTGTTGAGTCATAAGATGTGTATATAAATAATTCATTTTTTTTAACTTATGCTTTTGTCATTGAAATTGAAATATGACTTTTATTGTATAATACAGATGTCTTTCCAATAGCATCAGGTGCACAACTGGAAAGAATGTAATAATATCTTTGGTCTTGAATATGCTTTTTTTTATGTTTTTTTTCTCACTTTGTAAGTATTTGTCATTGCATGAATTTTTTTTGTCTGTATATTACAGTTTTTAGAACGTGCAAGACAGATTATCTTAAAAGATTTGAAATTTGTTAAAATTAAACTGATGTTAAGTAATATTTAGTAAAATATTTGTCATGGTTAAATTGTGGTAAAATATAAACTCTGTTAATTTTATTATAGTTAAACTATGACTAAATTATACAGAACTTTTAAAAACGTGAAACATCTCTTTTTGTCTTCGTCAGAATTTTCACACGATCAATGATTAGTAACAGTTGTATTAAAACTATACGATTTAGTATGATTTTCGTACATATACAAATTGAATGGGAAGGTGCATAATCAAATTTAAAATGATGGTAAGTTTTTTTTTAGTTTTTTTTTTAAGTTTGTTAATCTTGTTTGATATGTATTCATTGGTCTTGAAAGTGCTGAATCAACTTTTAAAATAAGTGATGGTAGGTTGTTGTTGGTGAGGTTTGTTGGCTAAACTTTGTTTAGGTGGGATGTGATCATGCTAACCACAATGTTAAACAATTGTAGTAACCTTACTAATAGCATGTTTTGGGATAATATTGATAAATGTGGTTTTAAATAGATTTGATTTTTTTTCTTTTCAATATAAACTAAACACATGTAGTTTTATAGAAACTACATTTGATATATGTTTTGAATTGGACATTATCGAGTAGTTGAACGTGTACTGCAATGTAGACTATTCGCCTTATAACTTAATTGGATCATAGGAAGTTGTGTCGATGATTTACATCCTCTTTCACAACATTTGGTTGACACACTAAGACCAAAGAAACAATGAGGGGTCATTGTTTAAGGGAAAAGGAGCCACTCTTAAATTACATTGAGTGTTTCAACAAGAAAGTCATCTTGGTCGATGTCTATTACATAATGAAAACTACTTTGTGGAATTGGGACTTCTTTTAAGAATTCCATTATCTAAAGAAATTAATCTCAAGTTGACGAGCTATCAAAAATATAGGGATATTCTTAAGAGATAATTCATAGAATTTTATCCTAAATCAAACAAAAGAGAATGAACACACAATTTCAGAAAGTTAGAATGCTAAATGAGTATGAGAGTTGTAACGTCCCAGACTGCTTTTAAGATTATCGATTGACCTCATAAACAAACACGGGTCTTTTCAGCATGTTTTATCTTCATTCACACGCTTTCCAAAAAACTTTCTAAAAGGTCACCCATCCAAATACTACACCAAGTCAAACCCATCTAACTATCAAGTTCTTATTTGTTAGACTACTGAAAAGAAGATGAAAAGAAGATGCATCTTGTTGGTATAGGTAGTACGAATAAATCCTTATAAGCATTCTTTCAACCATGCAGTCCCATACCAGCACAACCTTAAGATTCTCTCATTCTGATGTGAATTCGGGCAACCATTCACCGCCCTCTTCAACCTTGGGTGTTACATGCCCACCAATTTTGTAACGCCCTAGACTTCTTTCAAGATTATCCAATGACCCCACAAACCAACACAAATCTTTTCAACATGTTTTATCTTCACTCACGCTTTCCGGGAAGGTCACCCATCCAAATACTACTCCAAGTCAAATCATACTTAACTATAGATTTCTTATTTGTTAGGCTACCGAAAAGAAGATGCGTCTTGTTGGTAATGGTAGTATCAATCAATCATTATACGCTTCCTTCAACCATGCAGTCTCATACCCGCATAACCTCATGTTCCTCTCATTTTGATGTGAATTCAGGTGACCACTCCTCGCCCTCTTCGGTCTCGAGTGTTTAAACCACCCCTTCCCTATTTGACCTCAAGTGTTTCGAGAGTAATCCTCATAGTTGATGTGAGACCATTGGAATCTTTGGAGGTTATGTTAGGAATTTTGTATCTAACAACTATCTAAGAATTAAGAGTTGGCATCACAAATCCAATCCAATCCTTAATTCAAAAGATAGTAGTGCCTTTGTTAATCTTCAAGAAAAAATAGAAAGGAGGAGATCATCGAGAAAATCAAGGAGTTTATATGGTTACTCAAAGAAGAAGAAAAAAGATCAAGCATACTCGAAAGATCTTCATGTTCTTTATCATTGTCTTTATCAATAGGAATACTCAAAGATAAAGTGAAAGATCAACACCAATATAATCATTTGAACGAATGATCTAAATAAATGAGCGATTATCCAAAGAGTCATCATCCGTTGGAAATAATAAAGAACCTTTATCTAGCCAAATCCTTTATGAAGACGCTTGATCCTATAGAATAAGTGAAGAAGCTTAAAAATTAACATAAAAAAAAATATTTGGAGAAGAAGATGGCAAATCAGCGAGATCAATATCAAGTGATTCAAATGTATTCAGAGATATACCTGACGATACATCAGAAGACTATAATGAAGTATCCTCTTAAAGAAGGAAATATGATAAAGAAGATCATAAGTGCCTCAAAGCATCAAGAGAAGACGATACCGAGGTAACTTCTTTAACGTATAATCAAATGTTTAAGTTTAGTGTAAAGATCAGTAAAGATATAGGTACATTATTAAAAAATTATTGACCTTAAGGAGTATATTGAATTCTTAGAAAATAAAAAATAAATTTCATTGTGAAGAAAATGCTAGCATTAGAAAAGAATCCTTAAAATCAAATAAATGTGAATCAAGGGCCTGTTACGTTCACCCGTAATAGCTATTATGGGCCGTAACATGAACGGCCCTTCAAACCCTCATAAGAAGCGTCCCAGGCCAAAATCTAGAGGCCTATTGTGGCCACCCGTAATGGCTATTACAGACCGTAATAGGCAAGCGAGATTTCTCCTAATTTGTTTCATTTTCTGGCTCGATTCCATCTGCTTTAAGGCTTTTGATTATTTGGATTCTACTTTATTATGTTTTTAAGAAGCATTGAAGTTGATGTTTTGTGCCATGTTTGAAATAAGTTATAAAACTAAGAGTTGTTACTTGGTTTGGGGCATCCAGGATTATTTACAGTTTTCAATTATACGCTTTATTTTACTACTTATTATAAAACTCTCCATTTGAGCAACTGGATCATACCTTAATTCAATTTCTTCTTTTCCTTTATTCCGGTTTTTATTTATTGTTTTATCAATTATTTCTTCATCTATAATAGTTGTTTTGATTGGATCGTCCTCACCATGAGTGAGTAGTCCACTAGGGACTAAGGGTTATGAACCCTATCGTATGATTATCCACATGATTTAACTTAAGCTAGTTACGAGAATTCCGCTTATTTACTTTAAAAATATGAGTTTTTAATTCAAACCTCACTACAAAATTAGGAGTGTTTTTAGGCGTTCACTTTATACTTAAAGGGTAGGTGTGAACACCGGAAAGCAGTTTTTAAACAATCAAGTCTAAAGTCACAAAAGTGATCAGATGAAATTGAGAAAAGTCTCATCTTTTAAATAGCTTTGTAAATGTAATGATCACTAACGAACGCTTCTGTGCTAGCGAAATTCGACGAACGTCTCATTCGTTAGAGATAGGGCAATGCGCTGACGAAAGCAGATATTGCCCACAATAATCTATGTTTCTATAAATTGTGTCGGAATTATTGTAATAAAAGTGCTTAAGTCGTGTGGAGAAGTCTAAGATAGGAATCAAAACCCTAAGTCCTATTTTTTTTTGTTATTTTTTAAGAAATTCTCATTTAAGTTATTTTTCCCAAAAGTGATTTTTCAAATACGTTGTTTTGACTTAAGTGTATTTTCACTTATGTTGCTTTTAAAACCATTTTACGATCACTCTAGCTTTACACAAATATATAAAAATTGGTACTTAACCATTGGTCTCTAAGGTTCAATACTTTTTAAAACTACCTCGACATTTGTCGTACGTTTGCAACGTGTCACTAAACTAGTGGAAACTCAATCGAATGAAGGTTTTAATGGAAATAAGTTGGATAGTCTTAGGAATGGGAAGTTGAGAGACAAGTAGAAAAGGAATGGGAAGTAATCAATGAAGGAGAAGTTGAAAAACAATAAGAAGAAAAAGGCATGCCATCAGATGAAAAGACTAAATAAATAATAAAAGAATATAAGGTGAAAAATAGATATGAGAAAAGAGCAAGAATGAAAAGTGAGGATAATCTAGTTGTGGATGAAGCTCCAAACTCAATAATTTGTTTATATGTAGATATAAAAAAAAAAGAGTTTTCAACAAAAGCATGTCCATAATAGTTATTTTAACAACAATGTAGATGGAAGAGAAGAAATTGATAAAGTATTAGATTTCATTTATTCCTTGTTCGCTACTATAAAGTTGAATAAGATATGGAAGCAACATCGTTAATACCTCAAGTTCATGTGAGTCCTACCAAACAAAAGGAAGAAGAATAGTGATATGTTTTTTTGATAAAGTATTAGATTCCATTTATTTCTTGTTCATTATTATTAAGCTGAAGAAGATATGGAAGCAACATCGCCAATACCTTAAGTTCATGAGAGTCCTACCAAACAAAAGGAAGAAGAATAATGGTATGATTTTTGTGTCATATAGATTGCCCTAACGGATAATGAATTGGTCAAGCTAAGGACCTTAAATAAGCACTACGTGGGAGACAACCCACAGATTTGTGTTATTTATTTTTCTTTCATTTTGTCTTTTATGTTTTAATTTCAATTATTAAAAATGATACTTTCCCTGTTTGTAAACTGCTTGTTTTTTATTTAACGAATGAATTTGTTTCTGTTGTGTTCTTCAATTCATAGTACAATGCTTTACCAATGACAAAAATAATAAAGACACAAGTAAAGAAAAACAAAATAAATGAGATAGTAGAGTTGTACAGAAGTTCTGAATGCAGATTGACAAAGTATGAAGAAGAGTAATATTCAACAACCCTGTACTCAATCACCAGATAACTCAACAAGCAAGATTTGAGACAAATACACTATTTACCTTTTTTCTTGTATGAGTGTCAGGATGATTGTTCATCTACTAGAATTTGATTTAATTTTGAATTTTTGTTTGTTTGTTTGTTTGATTGCAAACTAAGACAATTTGTTTGTTTTAACTTAGACCCTTTCTTAGGTGAACATGAAAAAAAAATATTTTATTCGTTGCTAAACCCTTTGAGCCTGAGTCATTTCTTTCAGTGACTTAGCCACATATTTAGTCAATTGACATCAAAGAGAAATATTTCCACCCTTTCCTTGGAGTTAGGTAGATTGTTGATTTTCTATGTTTCATCATGATACACGCAAAAAGCTAAATTTGGGGTTGCTTTTGGAATAAGCAACAATTTAAGTTTGGGGTACTAGAATTTAAGAATCTAAAAAAATGTCAACGAGAAAAATGAATAGAAGCTAGAAAAATTATTATAATGATATTATTTTAGAGCTTAAAAAAAAGAGAAAAAGAAATTCAAAATTCCAGTACCCATGAGGTAAAATAATAGAAGAGCGTGTAAGGATGTTGTGAAAATAAGAAGGTAGTAGATACTTAACTCCAAGGAATTGAACATTCTGGCCAAATATATCCCACTTTGACATAAGCCACATTACAACCTGTAAAAATCCTCAAAAGCATATTTTTGAATAGAAAGTGATAAATTGTTAGAAATCTTGCAAATTCATATGTTTGATGTCAATTGTATGTGAATGAGTGTTTACTATATTATTTCAAATAAGAGTGAATAATGAGATTGATAAAAGGTTGAATGTATAAGAAGTTTAAGAAAAACTCTTTGGATTATTCTGGATTGAAGCAAGGAATTGAACTGATAACTCGACAACGATTGGTGTTTATCATTGATTTGGTAAGTACAAATTTCTGAGAAAGATCACGGTTATGAATGTGTTCCTTAAGGGTAAGTAACAATTTAAGTTTGGGGTTGTGGTGACCCTCTATCATCGTATAATTTTATTAAGCATTTGCATAAGTTTTGATAATTTTCGGTTAATTATGTCTATGTTTCGTGAAGAAATAGGAAGAAAATGAAGAAGTGAAGAAACAAAACAGAAGGATGAAAAAATGAAGAAATTGCAAAGAATCAATGGCCTGCCACGCGTCGTTGGATTGTAGCTTTCGCCGGAGTTAGGGATAAAGAGGGGGTGTACCTGCAAGGCACTTCGATACTTAAGTGAGTAAATGATCAGAGAGGGATAGAAATTACAGAGAAGTAGGTGTAGAAAATAAGATACATGACCCTCTAGTGAAAGAGGGTATTTATAGAGAGATCCCAGGGCAGGGCCAACGGTTACATTGCATTGGGTCAGACTGCCAGGCCCAACCCAAGCAACTGTCAGGGCTTACGTGGCATAGTAAAGACCAGCACATGATCTTCGCCCTAGATCAACTGCCCAGTGATCTTCAGAAGGTGGGTTGATCAACTCTTTCGGAGGTGGGTAGTTGCCTGATGACGTGTACCTACGTGGGGGAGCACGTGGAGAACGTGGGGGAAATGTGTGAGTCTCCCCGTCAAGGGAGTCGTTTTCCCGACATATATGTCTTTGTTGAGGCTTGTGCCTGACATGGAAGGATTGAGCCTTATTGGGTCTCCCCAACGTAGCGTTAGGTTGGGCCTGCCCGACTGAGGGTCAGGTCCCGTCCCAGTCCAGAACAGGAGCCCCCAAGTCGTTATTTCGAGGTGGAGGAGTGATGACTTAAGGACAAGCCCACACCGAGGACAGATAGAGAAGGCGGTCCTATGCCCGGAAGATGGATTCAAGAGCCATGCTCAGAAGACAGTTAGAGGTGGAAGAAGCTACTGCTCAGAAGAAACAGAAAGTTGCTGAAAAACCACAGAAGCAGATAAGGAGAAAAACTTATGGAGAATCTCCTTCTGTTCCTGCCAAACACATCAAGATAAGAGGTACTAAATCATCTTTACCTTCTATTTCTGAAATTGCAGTAGATTTATCAACAGTTAGTTTTATACCTGAACCTCCTTCCACTCAAACTCAAACCATTCCTGTTCCATCTCAAACCTCTGAACCACCTACAATTCCTAATTCTCAAATTCCATCTAATCCTATTCCCACAACACCATTAAAATCATCTGACATTCCTCAATCAGAACCACAAACAACAAAACCAGCAGAACCAACTCCAACACAACAGCAACCTGAAAATTCAACAAACATTTGTACCTGAACCAATACCATCTGAACCCGTTGTATCTGAACTACCAAAATCCATACCTTCTAATCCTCAACCAGATCAACCCAAACCTACTAAATCAAACGTATCTGATTCTAAGGTTCTGGACGTCCAACCCCTAAAAATCTTGTTTGAAATATCTTCCACATCCTGTCACTCAACCACCTCATCTGATTCATCTGAATCTGATGTTCATCCTGATGTAAGCTCACCCCCCTCTCTCAGAGGTTATGAACCTACACAACCAGATCCACTTATTTCATCTGATGCTATCATTCATGAACCCACTCCAAAACCTAAACCCAGGACATCTGAGTTTGTTTCAATTGCATCCTTTAAACCACATCCCTATGATCCCCTTCTTTCTGGTCTAAAGATTAAAAACTTTTATACCATAATAGAACCATCTGATCCTACCACTCCATATAAACCTAGTTCTTCAACCATTTTACCATCTGTACTTCAAACCTACTTAAAAGAACTGCCAGATATCATTCCATCAGAACCTCTGTTGTCTGATAAATCTGTTTTCATTCCCTACATCTCCACTACATTTGATGTCATTCCCTCTGCATCAAGGGTAAAACCATTTCTAGTTCATACTTTTTCCAGATTCAAAACTGCTACCTCATCATCTGACCATCCATCTTTTCCTTCCTATTCTCGCCCTCTATTCATCATTCCAAAATTTACCATACCTACTCCACCAGTTCAACCCAAGCCATTCACTCTGGAAGCCCTTCTTAAACCAAAAACTAGGCTAAATGTTGATATTCTATTTGCTAATTTTATGAAAGAAATAAAGATGAATTTAGACTCCGTGAAGAAAAGATGCTTGTCAACCATGAACGCAGCTGAATCTGATGCTATATGGAATATTTTCATCTCCAGATTCAATATTGTTGCTTCAAATCTAAAGAATGTTTGTTCTGATGATGCGAAGATCAGATTTGCTGAATCTACCAGAACCATGCTATGGAGTATGAAAAGATCTGCACCTTTGCTTCTTGAGGATGTACCTTCATCTTCTGAAGTATCTGCTACAGAAACTATTGCAGGATTGGATTCTGAAGAAAATCCCTTGGCTATGACAACTGTGGACAAACCCTCTGCACCTGTGGCTCCAGACTCTGCAACTCCAATGGTTATTGACTCTGCTCCTGCATCAGAATCTGCTCCATCTACTTCTTTTAAGATCAAGAAAGAGAACCCAGAATTAGAAGATAAGATTGCTGTGTTAGAAGCTGGTCAATCTGAGATCAAGTCCTGGATGGCTAAGCAAGATCAGAAGAATGAGAACATGGAGAAATGGATGTCAAAACAAGAAGAATCCTCATCTGAGATCACCCATCTTCTGAAGATGATTCTTTCCAAACAAACCTAGTTTTATGTTTTCTGTATCTGATGTTTGTACACTTGTACTTGAATTTCTTATCTGATGTTTTGTCTGCTCTGTCTAAGTACTTATTTGAATGAATGAATGACTCTGATGTTTTCTCTACATGAATGTATCTTTTCTCTCTGTTTCTTTTTATTTGTCTTTAAAGTTTTTCTTTTTGATTATGACAAAAAGAGGGAGAAAATGAAATTCTGACTGTTCAAATAAACTTTACCTGAATGGAATTCAGACATATCAATTATAACTAACGAGAATTTTTAGTATTTCAGAACTAATGATAAATCTAACAAAATTCTTTAAAGTAACTCTGAGATCCCCAGGTCAAGTTTTAACCAATCAGGCTCTGATTCTGAAACGTTCATCCAAGTCAAGCTCTAATTTTTTGGAACAAACAGGCTCTGATTCTGAAAAGAATACTCATGCAAAAAGGGAAGTTTTTATTCTTTCTAAGTATTCAATTCAGGGGGAGATTCATAATCTCAGGGGGAGTTATAATTATCTTTTTAATTGAACAAAATTTCTTATGTTTTTGTCATCATAAAAAAGGGGGAGATTGTTAGAACACAGATTGGTTCTTAGTTATATCTCTATGTTTTGATGATAACACTTACGAAATTTTGTATTAAGAAATTATATACTCTAAAATTTGTTCAAGTATTTTTGCTGCAGATATTAAATTTAATATTCTTCTGAAAGCAAAAATGGATCTGAACGTTGATCTATGCAAGGCTCTGAAGCGTCAGAAGCATCTCTTAGAAGAATCTGAGCGCTGCCTACAGAAGCATCTGAAGCATAGACTGAAGACTTTGTATGAAGAGTTTCAAGCATAGTTTTTCAGAAGACTCTGATAGTACTGTATGCTGCAAGTACTGAGGATCTAATCCCTAAACTCTGCTCTAATGAATCTCACGCTAAAGCACACTTGCTGCAACACTCTGATACAGCAAATTTTGAAGACATCAAGACTCTGATCACTCAAGACTCTGATGTTAATTGCTGTGAATTAGAAACTTGTTGAAGAAGATTATTTGAAGATATATCCATTGTTTTATGCCAAACGACTCTTTCCTCATTTATGCTAGACACAAGAACTCAGGCAAAAAGGATTTCTCTGAACGTTCTACTTCTAGGAAAGGTCAAGTGATGTGAAGACAAAAAGGTTACAGCTACTATGCAGACACGGTCTTCAAAGCTTGCAAACGTTTTGGACTTCTGCGCCTATAAAAGCAAGACTTCAATATCTTTCTCAAGTTGACGAATTATTGAACAATTCTTTTGAAAACTCTCACAAAGCTCTCATACAAATTATTATTCTTTGCTAAATAGTTTTCATAAGTTCTTAAACTTAAGTGTAAATCACAATTGTGATACAGCTTACTTAGAAGCATTCAAACACTTGTTTAGTTTTACATTTGATTGTAAAAGTTCCTTGAGAAGACCAAGTTGTGGTCGGTAGTTCTTGAGAAGACTAAGAACAGTTGTTCTTAGTGGTTGCTATTGTAATCAGTTTGATTAATAGTGGATTAAGTCCTTGTGGAGAAAGGCAAATCACTCTTGATAGGGTGGACTGGATTAGTTGAGTTCAACGAACTAGGATAAAAATCACTGTGTTTTTATTGCCATAATATTTTCTATTTACTTATTCAACCCCCCCCCCCCCCCTCTAAGTATTTTCTCACCTTCACATTTATGGAACACTTTGCCAAAAGGTCACATTTCCATTCTTGAAAAGAGGTTTTAATCCCAAAGTCAACTTGTATGGAGCTTTGTGATTGTCTCATCTGCAGAAGCAAGATCAAAAAAGCTTCCAAACACTCTAGATAGCTTGGGTACTTTGCCTTGGAACTTCACATATTTTATGAAACCAGCATTTGATCTCAACCAAACCAAAACTCCAAACCATTACCTTTTGATCATCCTCAATCCCTTAACCTCTCCAATAAATAGAGACCACTTCTAAACCAAGGAGGGAAAAAACACACAAAGCAATACACCTCAAAGCCTTGCAAACTCATCTGCACCAAAATCACCCTTTCTCTAACTTTTCAACCTCCATTGAAGTGAAAATTGTAATTACTTAAACCAAAAGTTTTCCACTCCATTTAACCACTAAAACACCTCATATATATCACATATAATCCATCCAAACACTCAAGTTATTTTTGTACCATCCACACCACCATACACCATGTTCACCTTAATACATTGCAAAGAGTTGCTAAGAAGAGGCATTGGACCTTGATCCAATAGGTAAGTGCTCTTACACTCTAAAACTCTTGAATCATACATCCTTTGATACTGTTTATTGAACCAAAATGTAGACATGATTGCGTTTAATGTGTTCCTCTCATTGTTGGTAATATATCATGTTCATATTTGAAGTTTGCAATGTTTGAAACCTAAGGTTTTATTTATTTTTTTATCCTTCTTGTGTGTTATACAATGATTTTTAGGTTATGAAAATAGTACCATTGAATTCCTTGCAAAATTTCAAGCAACTTTCATTTTTACATCTTTGCGTTTCGTTGAGTTATGAGAAAGTTATAAGGTTCAGAAAAAATGAAGAATTTGCATTCTGCCTTGCTAGCGTCGAACCATGCGTTGACGCATACTGTAATAGAAACATTTTGAAACGCACTGGCCTGCATGCATTGACGCACAGGTCGACACAAAGACCCCTTTCTTACTCTTTTTTTTCTTCGTTTTTCTTCACAACTTGAAAATGTCATAACTTCTTCATCCCTAGAACTTTTTGCCCCGTTCTTTTTTATAAATGCTCATGTTAATGTCTAGTTTCTGTTTGTAGAAAGAAAATTCCAAATGTAATTATTTATCTTGAACTTATATGTGTTTAAAGTAGATGACCTTTTAGGGTTTTCTTAAGGTTTCTCTTGGTTCTTTTTGGTTGATCCCTTAGTTTTTCTTGTGCACATGGACTTGTATGAACCTCTTACACTTTGTATAAACCTTATGTGATCTTGTGAACTTGTAAATCCTTTTTTAACTTGGTTTTGACACATTTTTAAGTGTATGTTTACTTTGATTCTATGATGAGTCTTGCTTGATCATTTTATCCTTGACATGATGCATGCTAGATCCATGATATTGTTGTTGTGCTTCATAAGTTGATTAATGGATATATCACTTGCTTCATACATGTTGATATTCATCCACGATTTTAGATTTGACATTTGACGCCTTTTATCTATACTTCTCTGATATTATGGTTGCCTATGTTAAAGTCCAAGGGAAAGACTTGTTGTTGAATCTATAGTCATGTGCATTGCATTTTATTCATTTTCATTTTCTACTCTTTGTATGATCCCTATTTCCCTCTAGGTTGTATATATCTAGATTGTTAGCTCCATTTTAGATTGCTCTTTCCCTTAGGATGTTAACTTAGACAACTTATAGTTAGGTTCCCCATTTCCCATGAGAGAACTAGACATGAGTCATCCCTAATTGAGATGTAATTCTCCTACCCCATGACATAGTTGAGAAGGATATAAATTATTTTCTTCTTAAGAAAGGTATGTGGCATACTCGTCGATTCTATATCCGATTTGGAACCCTTCTCCTAATGTGAAGAAAAGATCCATCTTCCACATGTTGGTGGTGGATTAGTTAAGTATTCTCCTTAAGATGATGACTTGTCTCTTCTCCTAAAACCAACAAAGTATTATTTTACCCATAGTTTGGTGAGCTACGAATGCTCTGATTCCATCTTAGTCAGGATACATAGGCATGAGATGCGATGTCTTGGCGAACATACTTAGGAAT
This sequence comes from Lathyrus sativus, assembly GCA_963859935.3. Lineage (NCBI taxonomy): Eukaryota > Viridiplantae > Streptophyta > Magnoliopsida > Fabales > Fabaceae > Lathyrus > Lathyrus sativus. The sequence continues at coordinate 24,443,300 of OZ012737.1, forward strand.
AATACCTTAGGTCTCTACCTTTTTTCCTTTCCTTTTTACCTTACCCATCTTTTCAACTTTAGCAAACAATTAACAAATAACACAATACAACAAGAGGTTCTTGTAGAGTACTATAGATACTCAGGGTGCTAGTACCTTCCCTAGGTATAACCAACTCCTGAATCTTGGATTCTCTTTTGCTTTGTTTTTGCATTGCATACTTATGGGTTTATTCGTTCCTTTTCCCTTACCTTCGATAAAATAAAGATCGGTGGTGAATTAAGATTTGCAAGCCTAGTTAACTTAATAGCTAAGGTCTCCGATTCTCACCGCCACAACATGAAACCATGTTCTTCCTCTTCAGAAACTAATGTCATTAAAATTCAAGTGACCAAGTTTATAATATCATAACCATTCATCTCTGCTAGCTGCTTTCTCCAGGAACTTGTGTTCCAACACATCAAGTTCAATCCTGAAGGTTCTATTATGAGACATAAGAGCCTTCAAGATTAACCTATTACTCGAGTTGATCACTCTCATCATTCTATCTTTGATAAATACTTTGTAATTCCTCTCGATCACCTGCCTTATATTTAGCAGACTACTCTTCATGTCGGGTTGTTGTACCCCAAATTTGACCAACCACTCTGGCATATGTTTTATTTCATCTGCATCAGCATAAGGCATAAAAACATTACATAGCATATCATTATTTGCATTTTTGCAGGGATCAGGAAAATGTGTATTCAAAATATATAATGTGGAGAATAAGGAAGTCATTTTTTTTCAATGTTAAAAAAAATATAATTGAGACAAGTGCAGGAGGTGGGGTTTGAACCCACCACCTCTTGCTCCACTTTCCTTCACCTTTACCACTTGGCCAGAGGCGCACATTTGAGAATAATATGAAAGGAAAAATTATACATATTAAGAAAGAAACAAAAGGCGCATGAATAAAAAATTGTGGTGGATTCTGCTCCCACCAGGTTTCGAACTCGTGACCATAGAATAAACAAGCGCATGACTTAACCACTGGGGTGGCGATACATCCGTTGATTATCCCACCCCAGTTTGATCAAATACCTTGCTTTGTTCGTGGCTGGGCAGAAGATGAAGAGCAAAACATCTATGCGTGAAGAATGAAGATTGGGCAAAACCTATCCATTTCCAGCGAAAACAAATTTCAATCTCGTTCATTTTTCTACAAGGATTAATTTGGCGTTTCTGGTTTTGGCGTTAGAAGTGTATTGACTGAGTTGTATTTGAAATTGCAAAAGGGAGGGAAGTGGCTTAACCATGTTTTGAGGTGTACTGCAGTTTTCCATTTTTAGGCCAAACACCCAAAGGTACCTTGCTCTGGGTATTGCTGAACCTATCACCAATATGGACAAAGCACAACAGCCTCTATAACCTGCTGTAAACCCTAGTGGGTACCCCTACCATCTCACAACAAGACACGAGGGAAAGCTCAGCAGAGAGAAAATTGGATTCAAAATTAGAATATAAAAGGTTAAAGGCACAGAAAACCCTAGCAGCCACGATTCTGGTTGGAAAAGAAGAAAAAGTATCTTGAAGAGTGAGGTTTTGGAGCTGCTCTCAAAGGTGGGATTCTTCAAAGGTCTTTGGCATTTCAGTTCTTGTTTCTAGGTATGGATACTTGCTTTTATTCTCCTCATATGCATATATCATGATTGGATATTTGATCTGCCTAGTTTATTTCTCAAACTTTACATATGCTGAAGAAAAATGATGAATGTATTCATGGTGTCTTATCTGCATTCCTGATGACAGTTTAAAAGATGTGTATGTTATGTGTTTTGGTTAAAGTATTTGATTCCTATTAAGTCTAAGATGATTAAGAGCATTGTTGGTTTTTGAGCACTTGACCTGTTACATGTTTCTGTTTAAGTAAACTTGCTGAGTTTTGGTGTGTTTTGGTCATGCTGCTATGAGGATACTGATTGTTTTGTTGGTTGTTTGCTTGTTGGGGATCTGAACCGCTTGTTGAGTTTGCTTGAGTGTTGTGTTATGAATACAACTTTGTGTGCATCTTGTTTTCCATCACATTGTTAGTTGTCTATTGCCTTAAAGGTACTCTGTCAAGACTGATGAAAATGTTGCTTGTGTTCAGTTATGAGGTGGATTTTTGCCTTAGACATCATGATATTTGTTGCTAAAATGTTCTGTTAATGTAGATCTATTTGTGTAGCCTTCAGGTCTTGATCCTGACTGTCAGTTTCCACTTAGGGTTGATAACTTCATATGCTTCAAAATTTCACTTAAGTTTCTTAAAGGAAATCTCAACTGTTGGTGTATGTTTTGGTCATGTTGAGTTATGTGAATCTAATGTTAGCATGCTATGTGGTCAGTTTTAAATTCATTTCTTGTTAGAGGGTTTGTTCTTGTTTGATGTTCAACCATGAGAATGTGATGTGCAGGTTGTGTTAGTTTAGAATGTACTACTTCTTTGCTATGTATGTGCTGTGATTGTATTGGAAATGTTAACTTGCAGCAGTAGAGTGTCTAGGGATCTTACTTGCATTTTCCTCATTCCAAATGCCTGCTGTTTTGCCTATCCTCTTTTTGTGTGTATTTGGCTGGAATTCATAGCATCAGTATTGGTTTAAGTGGGGGGTTTTTTGCTCATTTTGTAGCTTTTTAAACACTATGATCAGTGGGGTGGTTTGCTGCTAATTTCAGATGTGTATTGATTGAGGGCTGAAAGTTTTATTTTGTGTTTGGCCTTGAGGTCAGGTGTTGTTGTTTGTTTGTTTATGGAGTATTGTATTTATCATGTTTAAAACTTGCATGTGAGGCAAAATGCAGGTGTGTGTCTTAATGAGTTGTCATAGTGTTTGTATGTGGGGCAGTTTTGAATCCTTGCCTGGTTTTTTGTTTTGTTTCAACCTGCTGTTTGTTATGATGTAATCAAGCCAAGATGTTTGCTCTTAACTGTTGCCAGCAGTTTGTATTCAGGAGTAGAGTAGTGGCATATGCTTTGGTCTTGGTTTAATTTTGAGCATGAGTTGTTTTGTTTTGGCTAGAGCATAGATGAACATCAATTTCTGTTCAGCATTTGGAACATCCATTTATTTTCAAGTTGACATCTCGCTGTTGGATTAGGGTGCATATTGTTGCTGTTTGTTGGCATCTCGCATTTTTGCTCGAATTTTGTTTTGGTCTAAGAGAAGAACCACTAAGTGTCTTGTCTTCATGTTGGCCTTGGATTAGGATGCATACTGTTGCTGTTTGTTGGGCATAGTAGTATCGGTTTTTGAAGCTTGTATTTGTAGCAAAAAAAATTGTTGTTTGAGTTATGCTTTGAGCCAGAGCCACAACCAGGTTTTGCTATTTGTTTGGCATATAGGTTAGCAAGTTTTTTTAGAGCAAGTTGACAGCAGGGCTGCTGTGCTGTTGTTGCTTTGTTGGTTGTGCATAAGATTATCATTTGGCTTTGTTGAAGCTGTTGTTTCTGCTGTACATATGCTTTATTTTGTGTTCGGCTTGAAGTTATAAATCCTGTTTGAATTACTGTTGGGGATACTGACAAGATTCAGTGGTTGCTTACTTGTTAGTATATTTTGAAATCATGATTTAGTCGCAATTTAAGTTGTGTACAAGGTGCCGTCATAAAGCTTAGATCCTAGCTTTGGTTTGGTTGTGAGGCTTGTTGTAGGTTACTTCCATGATATGCAATTTGGTGACCATTTCTTGTTCTATTGAAAAGTTGTTTGTGTTCATTGAATTTAATCCATAAATATTGATTCTCAAGCATAATTGGATCTTTATTTGTTCATATTTCTATCAGTCATAGCCTTTGACTTCCCTCCATGCCCTTCAATAACTCTTCTTGCATCTTCATTCGTTTTTACTTTACAAACACGATTTTGAAGATTTGAACAGCACCATTGTGTTCTTCATTAAATAATATGCGAGATAGGCTCAGACTTTGCTCAATTCCATGGAGTTTTGAAGTACTTTGGACAGCTTTTGCTTTTGCTTTGAAGTTGCTTTATTTTTTTTACCCAGCAATTATCTTTGTTTTGCTATGTATATTTTTCTTTCCAAGTTAGTTATTGGAAGTATCACCGCCCCAGCGGTAAGGCCTTGCATATTACACCCCTCTGTACCTTGGTTCGAGTCCTGCCGTGGACCAAAACCATCTTTTTTTCCTTTTTTTATTTCTTCCTTTATATTTCCCTTTCTCCCCTTTTATATTTTTCCCCCCTTTTCCATATCAAACACGCGCCTGGTGCCTTAGTGGTTGGGATTGCTGACTTTGAACCAAAGGGAGGTGGGTTCAATCCCCACCCCTTGCTTTTTTTTAATTTATTTAGTTTATTTAATTGTTTTAAACCATAATTTTTCAAAATCCATAACTTTGGCATACTTACTTATTCTTGATCCATTCTTTTTGCAAATTACCCATAATTTTAATTATTTTCATTTAATAAAACAACATTTCAAATCATTGATGATTTTCAAGACCCAGGACTTACTTGAAAGTTGACCCTCTATTAGGGTTTGCTCGCGGTGTATCTTGTAACGTTTCTCAAAAATAATTGTTCTTGGTATTGAATTAAAATAAGAGGATTGGGTGTAGTCCCCTTCTTCTTCGAGTGTTGGGACGCCCACTGTAGTGAGGGTGGTCCCGACACTCGTCCTTCAATACGAAGACGCTTCCACCCCTTTTTCTCTTAAAACCTCGGTCTCGTACCGAGTGCATTTTCAAAATCCTTTCAATAAATTTCTCTCCGTATTGCATTAAAGAGAGAGGATTAGGTGTAGACCTCTTCTTCTCCGAGTGTTGGGATGCCCACTGTAGTGAGGGTGGTCTCGATACTCGTTTTTCAATATGAAGACGCGACTTTATCCACCGTCTCTCACTTTCACGACTTCCTTCCGTAACTTTCATCACCTAAAACCTCGGTCTCGTACCAAGTGCCTTTTCAAAATCATTCTTATAACAAAACTTGAATGGTCGTGGAGTGGTTAGGCGTAGGCCTTCTCCTGTCCCGAATGTTGACGTTTACCGTAGGGTTCTCTGTCGCAAAACATTTACCATTCAAAACCGAAAATACCTTTAATAAGAGAACGAAGTTCCCTTTGTATTGAATTAAAGAGAGAGGATTGGGTGTAGACCTTTTCTTCTCCAAGCGTAGGGATGCCCACTGTAGTGAGGGTGGTTTCGATGCTCGTCTTTCAATACGAAGACGCCTCGTTCGCCACACCTTTTTATAACAAAAAAACTTTGAGACAAAGAATTGGGTACTACCCGTAGGGGTTACTATCCAAGGACCTGTCTCGCCCCCTAAAAACAATCCAATCAATCAAACGTGACTCCTTGCCTCGCGTGGTGAAAACTAATCAATCTTTCAAAAAGGATATGTTACGTCCGTTCTACCGCAAACAGATAATGCCTAAGTCTCCAACGAGTGAGCAGCAAAACACCTAACTGCTAGAATACGCACGGTAGCATCATCCATAAAAAACATCAACACACCGTAGGCCGAACTACGGCTGCTCTGATTTCTCATACCAGATGAGAATACGTAGGCACAAGACGGCGATGTCTTGGCGAGCACAACCCCCCCTATCACCCGTAGTTTCTCGAACTACGTCGACTCTGACTTTCTCACATCTATTGAGAATACGTAGGCATGGGACTGCGAAGTCCTACCGAGTCTGTTCTTTCTCTTTTTTCCCCGTTCTCTCTTTCCTCCTAGCTTTCCTGTTTCTAACCTTTCCCTCTATCCTTTGAAACACTTTTAAAGCATAATATTTAAGCAGATAAATTCACACATCGACAAACAAAAGGTTCCCATCGAGTACGATGGATGCGAGGGGTGCTAATACCTTCCCCTCGCATAACCGGCTTCCGAACCCGTTCTTGGTCGCGAGACCATCTTATCCATTTCTTTCTTAAGGTTTTCTCGATATTTTCCTTTCCCCTCATGGGATAAATAAAGTTCGGTGGCGACTCTTTTGTCTATCTTTTTCGCCTCCCCGTCGTTGCGCGATGCATTTTTCGAGTAGCGACACGGGTATGTACAAAACTTTGGAAATTACTGATCTTTACCATCTTTTCTCCTGATCAGAACATCACCAATACCTTCATAAGATAGGGTACTGTCGTTTTCAAATTTGACCCTGTTCTTCGATGAGGGACTAATGTTGATAAACCAATATTTTCTTCCAGACATGTGCAAAGAACAACATGAGTCGAGATACCATTGATCTTTGACTCTTTCTTCTTTTTTTTTGTGACCATTAGCATCACTTTGTCTTCTTCTGCAAGCTTTGCATCACTTTCTCTATCTTTCTTGCCTCCTCGACATTGACTTCCATAAAATCCATACTTTTGACAATTGTAGCACTAAATATGATTTTTATCAGGTTTTCTTCCATCGCCTCTTCCTCTACATGCACCACCACCTTTGTGATTGCCTTGGTTAGAAAATTATCTTTGATTTGATGAACTACCTTCTTGATGGTTTCATCTACCTTTGCCTTTATTCCATTTTCCTTTGCTTTTATTTTCTTTAGTCGACTTAGCCAGCAAAGACACGCCGATCTTTGACTTGCTTGCAATTTTTCATCCATTATTTGTTTGTGAGGTTCAAGTATCCCTTAAAGCTCTTATTTTTTCATACTTGACAAATCATGTGATTCTTCTATGGTTACTATCATATGATCGAACTTTGGGTTTAACGATCTTAAAATCTTTGACACTACATATTTTGATGTCAACACTTCTTCACACGTTTTGATTTGATTCACCAGTTTTGTTACTTTTGTGAAGAAATCAGTCACACTTTCATTGTCTTCCATCTGAAGCAATTCATACATTATTTTGTGAGTTGGTAACCTCGCCTCTTTCACTTTCTCTGCGCCTCCAAATGAATTTTCAAGGATGTCTCATGCTTTTCCTAAATTTACACCACCAACTTTCTCAAAGTTTTCTAAATCAACACATTGATGGATTAAAAAGAGGGTCTAGTAATCTTTCTTCTTTAAGTCTTTGTATGCATCCTTTTCTTCATCCGTAACATTCTATCCAATTGGTGTTACTTCATTCTTCACAAGATCCCAAAGATATTTGTAACAAGAAAAGAAAAACATTCATTTACTTACACCAATTTTCATAATTCTTTCCAGTCAAGATTTGAAGATTCTTTGGAAAATACTCGTTCAAATGATTTATCGTGATTCAATGCGACCCAAAGATTACACAACCAGACTCTAATACCAGATGTTGGGAAAACTCTAATCTTTAAGTTAACTGAATCAATCTTGATGAACAAGAATTAATCTTTCTGATTGATCACACTTCTTATTCTTCACCCTTTACTCGGGTGAAACGACCACTCCTTGGTTGCAAGATCATTCTACACTACATAGAGAAGTAAAAGAAGAAAATAATACAATTGAAAGTAAGAGAAAAGAGAACTTCTGGAGGAAGAAGATGAATGTATCATTCTGCAAGCTGCATTCTAAGTGTTTGTTATAATGTGTGTTAATAACAACTGTGATTTCTAATAGTACACAAAACTACTACAAAACAAAATGAATTATTACAATTGAAATAAAGCTCATCTTTATTTACAAATGAGATTACTTGCACTCCAATTAATCACAAAATGACTAACTCAACTAAAACTAAGCTAAGTTAATCTATTTAGACTCTATGGACTCCTTCGACAACTACATGCTTCGACTACATTCTTTGACATACTATATTTGACTTTCTGTTAGATATAGCAAATACATACTCTAACACATACTAAAACACCTTTCAATACTTGTAAAAAAAAACACACTATTTCGACTTTGACACAAAGAATTACAAATTTACTACAATTGAGGAAGAACCATACAAACACTCAAATATTTATTATTTGACACTTTAATTTCAGGATTACTACTAACCAAAACTTTCTCAATAAATTTAAGTATTTCTAATATCAACTTTTGCATGTGTGTGTGCGCGCGCGTGAGTGTGCGTGCATGCGTGTGTGTCTGACTTTTGACTTTTATAGTAAATGGTATGTTATAATATTCGAATCAGGTTAAATATGTTTGTAATCCTTATAAATATTTCAATTTTATTTTTAGTCCTTCTAAAGCTTTGAAGCGAATGTTTTCGTCACCAGAAGCAATATTCTATTTCAGTTATTCATGTATTATTTCTTTATTGCTTTATATATGATTCCTATTAATATGAGTAGCTAAGTTTTATTGATTAGGGTTCAAGAGATGAACCTGTTTTGATATGTTGATACATATGACTTGTTTTGTATCATTTGTATAAATTGATATTGCAATTTCTATTAAGTTACTTTTTTGTGTAATGCTTTTTATGTGTTGAGGAACTCACAAATTCAACATAGGTTTGTAGTGATTATTGACTCTAACTCTATACACCTGAACTAGATTAATCATACAACTATATAATTTATATAGGGATAAATGAATATTTTTTGTGGCAAATGAATTAACTAACATAATTTTCCTGATTTTACTATTTAGCTAGTCTAAGGGATTAGGGAGTTGTAGTTTAAATTAGTGAGTTATACACCAAGGAATTGAGTATAATAACCTTGTTAGTTCTTTGTAACTCTATGAAATAAATTTTAGATAAACAAACACAGTCATCATTGGTGAGATTTAAGGTATTCGAATAAATCCTAATCGCCATTAATCTGATTAAGTTTCTAACAATTTTATTACGCTTTTACATTATCAAATCAAACCTGAAAAAAAAAAAACCCATTTTACTTTCTTTAGCACGCGAATCACTTTGTTAAAATAAAACAATTCCTTTAGATACAAACTTATAAATTTTATTACTTTGATAATGTTCAATACACTTTCTAAATTGTTATCACTAATCGATTAGACCTAGCAGCGAATTCATTAACATTAACAAAAGGCCCATGAATTATTTCTACTTTTGAGCCACATTTTGTCCTATAAATAGATAGCTCATTTTTCATTTCATTCACACCAGAAATATATTTTGAACACTCTTTCTCTCTCCACTCTCTTCTCTCTTTATTTCTTCTTCACTTTTTCCTTAATGCTTTTTGAGTGAAATTTATCTGTGAGGTATTTGGTTCTAGTATTGGGGCATCTTTATAATATCTCATGTCAGATTTTGTTATTTGATTATGAGCTAAACCAAGTTAAAAATATCTTGTTTTGTTTGCAAGATTATTAGGTAAATTTTCTAATTTTTTCATGAGCTTAGCCTGATGTTAAAAGCTCTTATTTGTTCTTGATATTGTCAATCAAAATCTCCAATTGGTTCATGAGTTAAACTTGGCGTAAAACTCTTTTTTGGTTCAAGATCAACTTAGTATACAATATCGTATTTGTTTTGGAGGACATCTAGTGTAAAACTCCAAGTTTTTTGTAAGAAGGTTCATGGGCATAACCGGTGAAAAGATAACTCATATATCGGAAGTCTCAAACATAAATTTTAAGGGAGATAATGTAGGTCAAGTGGTTTTGCTGAACCTCTATAAATATCAGGTGCAATCTTTTCCATTGTCTCTCTTTATTTCCATTAGTTATTTCTTTCCGCTTTGATCAAATATGTTTTAAACTTTGGTTTTATTCTATTCATTCATTTTGTTGCTTACTCTTTTCAAAATTGTTTGAAATAGTTGCTTTTACAAAAGAGTTTTTAATTTATTGTCGTTTCTCAATGCAACACAATTCTTCCCTCGTCTTGTGTTTGAAGTCATTTTTTCAATAGTAACAATACAAAATGGTGATTAACTATTTATGAATTAAAATCTGTTAGTAATTAAATGAACTAATAAGGTTAATTAGATTTTTTAATTTGATAATTAATTATATATTTAATTAATTGATAAAAGGTTAATATGAGTGAAGTTCAAAAATGATCCATTTCAAAAAAATAAGATTCATATTTGGTGATCATATTATATATAGGTTATGAATCCCATGAAGGGAAAATGCGATATAAAGTGTAGTAAAAGAATTCCCCTATCTGATCCTTGCGAATGGACATAACCAATGATAAAACGTTTACCTTTTATGGAAATTAACCTTGATGTAGAATTTAGTGAGTAATCACGATCGTTGAACAAAGAACAACACCTCTACTATGGGTCATATGAATAAGATGCTTTCGATCTCAATGCTAGCTGCTAAAAATGAAGGCAGAGAGAGAGAGAGAGAGAGAGAGAGAGAGAGAGAGAGAGAGAGAG
>OZ012737.1:24458516-24858216 GCA_963859935.3 Lathyrus sativus
TTTACATCTAGCCTTTAGTTTTAATGATAACAATGCATTTTGTCCTAGATAACAATTGTGTACACTAATAATTTTGTGTCTAGTGTGTAGCTTTTTCTTAACAGGTTCTGAATCTAAAGCTTTGATGTGTGATGTCATCAGACTTTAGAATCAACACACTCTGACTTTGAAGATTTAGAAATGCTTTACAAGATGTTGTCAAGTTCTAGAAAGCTCTTAGACAACGGTTCTAAAGAACGTTTATGCTAAAGCTTCTGACAGTGACTCTGATTGAAGAGTCTCTGAAGGATTCTCTTTCTTCAATATTTTGCGCTCAAGTTCTGAAAATCCTTAAGAACAAGATCTGAAGACTCCGAAGATCAGGTTCTGAGGAACTGTGTCAAGACTCTGAAGACTAAGGTTCTAAAGATTCTCTCAACTAGTCTCTTAATCCTTCTAAGCATGCTTTAACATCATTTTATAAAAAGCCTCTAAAGATTAAAGATAATATCAAAAGGTTTTGCATCAAGAAAATTAGTACACAATACAAGATCACCTGTCTCTCCACTACCTTGATTTTGTGGGCGAAGGACAATACTAATGTACCATTTGCCTCCCATTTGCAAATTGTTATGAAATAGACAGCTGCAAAGTGTTATTCCAATTATACCTTCAAATGAATATTTTATCTACATATATAAAGAAGACTTGGACGATTGGAAGATGCTGCTAGTTGCTATGGCATTAATCACATAATTAAACATACACACCTTGCTAAAGTAAATATCTTTTTTTTCTATATACTTTGTAAACACACAAAGAGTTTTTGCTCGTTATTTGTGTGAGATTTTCATTATAATCAACTTGTGTTAATCTGCTTTCTTAGAAGCACTCTTTATAAACAGAACTTATAAATCTCAATCTTGTTTGAGTTATTTTCCTTTAGTGACTAGGGTTTAGTCAGATATACTCGAGAAGAAAAAGATGGTTAGTATTTGTGGTGTCTATAACCAAATTCGGTTATAGTGGATTAAGTCCTTTTTGAGAAGGCGAAATCACCTTGGTAGGGTGGTCTCTAGGTAGCTTTGTTCATAGCGAACCAGTATAAAAATAACTTATTACTTTTATTGTTCGTTTTATTTCTTGTTGAGTTAATTTTTAAAAAGCTTTGATTTTTAGAAATCCAATTCAAACCCCATTTCTTGTGTTTCTTTTCACCTTTAATATGGCGCGCGCTGCAAGCTTATGGAAGGTTGTGTGTGGGGATCAACACACGATCCAAGTCAAGGAAAACAAGTTCAGCCATCAGGTGACGGAAGGGTGGACCACATGTCTACAAATAGAGAAACAATAGGGAGATTAAAAGAGGTGTGGAGGAGCACGTGGTGCTCAGACTCTTTCTCTCTCTCCCCATTAACACAAACAGAAAAATATTGCCTAGTGAAACAGATCAAACCACTAAAGTATGAAGAAAAAAATGATGAGAACCTAATGATGTCCATCTTCAAAACCAAGATTCACCTTAAACTTCCTAAGAATGCCAAACAAACAACCCCAAAAATGTCCAAGATCCCATCCTGATTTTAAACCATTAAACAATTTCAACAAAAACGAAACAAATTAAAAAAAATCCAACGGAACCATAATCACTCAAATACTCGTCCCAATCCATTCACTCATGAGGTGACAACAAGTTACAAAAAATCAAATGCGTAAATGATAAGAGCAAAAAATCCTATAAAAAAATGAAGCTAAATATGGAAACAAAACAAGTCCTCGCAGGAGTTTACAACTCTGGCGAGTATTGCGGCATCACCTTTGTACCTCAGGTATGATGTTTAAACTTTCTCCCTTTACTTCTTTGCAACGCTACATACCTCTTTCTGTCTCCTTCTTCTTACTCTTTTCCTTTTGCTCTAGTTTGTGGAGGTTGCAGGGAACCCAATAATACATGTTTAGCTATGAGTTATTGAAGCTTCAATGTGAAGCTTCAAATGCTCTTTTCAAACAAGCTTTGGTAAGATATTTTTAATAGAGTTTTATTAGGGTAGATATTGTCCTTAAAGAGTGAGTATGAGGGTAATTTTATAGGGAAAGTGAGTGATGAATTAAGTGATCGAAAGAGAGGGAAAGAACTAATTTGTTAGCAATGAATTTGAGGGAAATTTTATGGTAATCCTTGTGATGATTTTGCAATCCTCGTGAATTAATTGAGTGTAAGGATGATATGAATTTAGATGGAAAGTTTGATGAAACATAAGCTATGTAATGTGTAGTATGAGAGTATGTCATGCCCACTTCCAATTGGTTTTTAGATGCTTTGTCATAACATTTTCATAGAGCACATTTGAAAAAATCAGGATAGACCTCCTTATTGAGCATGGAATCATAAATATAATAATAGACTTGAATGAAAGATAACAAATGATATACCAAGTTTAAAGTGAAAGAACCGTGTCAATGCTATGTGACCTAAGATGAAACAAAGTATAAAGGACAAGGCCATACACAAGCCCTAAACATGGATGTCCTATGGCTTATTATGAATGCAATTGTTAATGGAGATGAGACATGGATGTCATTAGTATAGGTTAAAGAGATATACAATGCAATGAAATAAGTTAAAGGTGAATATATGGTATGAAAAAATTAGGGTATGACACTTGCCTTTTAACACCTCACCATATTCATAATGGTTATGTTCTTTCTTTCAACAGTACCATTTTGTTGAGGAGTGTATGGTGGCACCACCTCATGCATAATTCCTTCTTTTGTACATAGTGTGTCGAAATATTTCACATGTACTCTCCACCTTCATCTGTCCTCAGAACCTTAATCTTGTGACCATCATGTCTTTCCACCATTACTTTGAACTTGGTGAAAACATCAATGACATCCATTTTCTTCTTGACTAAGTAAGTCAACCGCTTTCTGCTGTAATCATCAATAAATGTAACAAAGTACCTATTACCTCATAGTGAATCTGCCGAGAGAGGACCATATACGTCTGAGTAGATTATCTCGAGAGTGGCTTTCAACTTGCCTTTTTCTTCCTTGTTGAAGCTATTCTTGTGCTACTTTTCTTGAATAGATTCTTTACATACTCCTTATAGAATATGAATTTTTAGTAGGCATGTCCCACATCCTAATTTTTAACCCTAAGGTTCCACCTTATTTTTGCATAACTTTGCATAACATTCTAGGTCAATCATTCATGCATAGCTAACCAAGTTATCAGGATTTGTTTTGTTTGCTTTTTTTCACTAGTGAATTAGGGTTTTTTTCAAGAGGCCTCAGGGATTGATCAGTCAAATTTTGGGTGCACCATCAACCAAGCAAATTCTTACACTTTCAAGTGGCTTATCTCCATAAAATTTCAAGTACAAAATGGCCTCATATCAAGTTCTTCAAAGATCAGGTCCATCTGGTCATGAAACTAGGATTTTCAACCAAAGTCAACTACAATATTTGACTTTTGATCAGGACATGATCTTAAGACTTGGGACATGATTCAGGACATCCAAATGCCTTGTAAAAGTGACCAACTTGAGAGCCATTTTTCATCATGATCCATTTTGATTCAGAGAAAACTTAAAACGTGAAAGTTGTAGAGCATGTTTGGGGATTTCCAAAAACTACAAGAACTCATTTATAGCATTCTTTAGCTGAGAGATTTAAAGAGAAGAAGTTGGCATTCCAACTTGAGCTTTTAAGTCATTTTCATGTCAAGAACTTGAGAAAAACCAATTCCAATCTGCATATTGATTGATTACAAACCCCATTACTTATAAATCAAAGTTGAATTATTATCCAAAGTTTCATTCCATTTATGGAACACTTTGACAAAAGGTCACATTTTCATTCTTGAAAAGAGGTTTTAATCCCAAAGTCAACTTGTATGGAGCTTTGTGATTGTCTCATCTGCAGAAGCAAGATCAAAAAAGCTTCCAAACACTCTAGATAGCTTGGTTACTTTGCCTTGGAACTTCACATATTTCATGAAACCACCATTTGATCTCAACCAAACCAAAACTCCAAACCATTACCTTTTGATCATCCCTTAATCCCTTAACCTCTCTAATAAATAGAGACCACTTCTAAACCAAGGAGGAAAAAAACACACAAAGCAATACACCTCAAAGCCTTGCAAACTCCTCTGCACCAAAATCACCCTTTCTCTAAATTTTCAACCTCCATTGAAATGAAAATTGTGATTACTTAAACCAAAATTTTTCCACTCCATTTAACCACTAAAACACCTCATATGTATCACATATAATCCATACAAACACTCAAGTTATTTATGTACCATCCACACCATCATACACCATCTTCACCTTAATACATTGTAAAGAGTTGCTAAGAAGAGGCATTGGACCTTGATCCAATAGGTAAGTGTTCTTACACTCTAAAACTCTTGAATCATACATCCTTTGAGACTATTTATTGAACCAAAATGTAGACATGATTGCGTTTAATGTGTTCCTCTCATTGTTGGTAATATATCATGTTCATATTTGAAGTTTGCAATGTTTGAAACCTAAGGTTTTATTTATGTTTTTATCCTTCTTGTGTGTTATACAATGATTTTTAGGTTATGAAAATAGTATCATTGGATTCCTTGCAAAATTTAAAGCAACTTTCATTTTTACATCTTTGCGTTTCGTTGAGTTATGAGAAAGTTATAAGGTTCAGAAAAAATGAAGAATTTGCATTTTTCCTTGCTTGCGTTGATGCATACTGTAATAGAAACATTTTGAAATTCACTGGCATGCATGCATTGACGCACAGGTCGACATAAAGACCCTTTTCTTACTCTTTGTTTTCGTTTTTCTTCCCAACTTGAAAATGTCATAACTTCTTCATCCCTAGGACTTTTTTCCCCGTTCTTTTTTATAAATGCTCATGTTAATGTCTAGTTTCTGTTTGTAGAAAGAAAGTTCCAAATGTATTTATTTTTCTTGAACTTATATATGTTTAAAGTAGATGACTTTTTAGGGTTTTCTTAAGGTTTCTCTTGATTCTTTTGGTTGATCCCTTAGTTTTTCTTATGCACATGGACTTGTATGAACCTCTTACACTTTGTATAAGCCTTATGTGATCTTGTGAAATTGTACATCCTTTTCTAACTTGGTTTTGACACATTTTTAAGTGTATGTTTACTTTGATTCTATGATGAGTCTTGCTTGATCATTTTATCCTTGACATGATGCATCCTAGATCCATGATATTGTTGTTGTGCTTCATAAGTTGATTAGTGGCTATATCACTTGCTTCATACATGTTGATATTCATCCACGACTTTAGCTTTGACATTTGATGCCTTTTATCTATACTTCTCTGATATTATGGTTGCCTATGTTAAAGTCCAAGGGAAAGACTTGTGGTTGAATTTATAGTCATGTGCATTGCATTTTATTCATTTTCTACTCTTTGTATGATCCCAATTTCCCTCTAGGTTGTATATATCTAGATTGTTAGCTCCATTTTAGATTGTTCTTTCCCTTATAATGTTAACTTAGACAACTTCTAGTTAGGTTCCCCATTTCCCATGAGAGAACTAGACATGAGTCATCCCTAATTGAGATTTAATTCTCCTATCCCATGACATAGTTGAGAAGGATATAGATTATTTTCTTCTTAAGAGAGGTATGTAGCATACTCGTCGATTCTATATCTGAGTTGGAGCCTTTCTCCTAATATGAAGCAAAGATCCATCTTCCACATGTTGGTGGTGGATTAGTTTAGTATTCTCCTTAAGATGATGACTTGTCTATTCTTCTAAAACCAACAAAGCATAGTTTTACCCATAGTTAGGTGAGATATGAATGCTCTGATTCCATCTTAGTCAGGATACATAGGCATGAGATGCGATGTCTTGACGAACATACTTAGGAATAGTACCTTAGGTCTCTACCTTTTTTTCCTTTTCTTTTTACCTTACCCATCTTTTTAACTTTAGCAAACAATTAACAAATAATACAATACAACAAGAGATTCTTGTAGAGTACTATAGATACTCAGGGTGTTAGCACCTTCCCTAGGTATAACCAACTCCTGAACCTTGGATTCTCTTTTGCTTTGTTTTTGCATTGCATACTTATGGGTTTATTCGTTCCTTTCCCCTTCCCTTGGATAAAATAAAGATCGGTGGTGAAATAAGATTTGCAAGCCTAGTTAACTTAATAGCTAAGGTCTCTGATTCTCACTGCCACAACATGAAACCATGTTATTCCTCTTTAGAAACTAATGTCATTAAAATTCAAGTGACCAAGTCTATAATACCATAACCATTCATCTCTGCTAGCTGCTTTCGCCAGGAACTTATGTTCCAACACATCAAGTTCAATCCTGAAGGTTCTATTATAAGACATAGGAGCCTTCAAGATTAACATGTTACTCGAGTCGATCACCTGTCACTCTCATCATTCTATCTTTGATAAATACTTTGTAATTCCTCTTGATCACCTGCCTTATATTTAGCAGACTACTCTTCATGTCGGGTATGTACAAAACTTTGGAAATTACTGATCTTTACCATCTTTTCTCTTGATCAGAACATCACCAATACCTTCATAAGATAGGGTATTATCATTTACAAATTTGACCCTGTTCTTCGATGAGGGAATAATGTTGATAAACCAATATTTTATTCCATACATGTGCGAAGAACAACCTGAGTCGAGATACCATTTATCTTTGACTCTTTCTTCTTTTTTTGTGTGACCATTAGCATCACTTTGTCTTCTTCTGCAAGCTTTGCATCACTTTCTCTATCTTTCTTGCCTCCTCAACATTGACTTCCATAAAATCCATACTTTTGACAATTGTAGCATTAAATATGATTTTTATCAGGTTTTCTTCCATTGTCTCTTCCTCTACATGCACCACCACCTTTGTGATTGCCTTGGTTAGAAAATTGTCTTTGATTTAATGAACTACCTTCTTGATGGTTTCGTCTACCTTTGCCTTTATTCCATTTTCCTTTGCTTTTATTTTCTTTAGTCGACTGAGCCAGCAAAGACACGCCAATCTTTGACTTGCTTGCAATTTTTTCATCCATTCTTTGTTTGTGAGATTCAAGTATCCCTTAAAGCTCTTATTTTTTCATACTTGACAAATCATGTGATTCTTCTTTGGCTACTATCATATGATCGAACTTTGGGTTTAACGATCTTAAAATCTTTGACACTACAGATTTTGATGTCAACACTTCTTCACATGTTTTGATTTGATTCACCAGTTTTGTTACTTTTGTGAAGAAATCAGTCACACTTTCATTGTCTTCCATCTAAAACAATTCATACATTATTTTGTGAGTTGGTAACCTCGTCTCTTTCACTTTCTCTGCGCCTCCAAATGATTTTTCAAGGATGTCCCATGCTTTTCCTAAATTTTCACAACCAACTTTCTCAAAGTTTTTTGAATCAACACATTGATGGATTAAAAAGAGAGTCTAGTAATCTTTCTTCTTTAAGTCTTTGTATGCATCCTTTTCTTCATCCGTAACATTCTATCCAATTGGTGTTACTTAATTCTTCACAAGATCCCAAAGATATTTATAACAAGAAAAAAAACATTCATTTACTTACACCAATTTTCATAATTCTTGCCAGTCAAGATTGGAAGATTCTTTGGAAAATACTCGTTCAGATGATTTATCGTGATTCAATGCGACCCAAAGATTACACAACCAGACTCTGATACCAGATGTTGGGAAAACTCCAATCTTTAAGTTAACTGAATCAATCTTGATGAACAAGAATTAATCTTTCTGATTGATCACACTTCTTATTCTTCACCCTTTACTCGGGTGAAACGATCACTCCTTAGTTGCAAGATCATTCTACACTACATAGAGAATTAAAAGAAGAAAACAATACAATTGAAAGTAAGAGAAAAGAGAAATTCTTGAGGAAGAAGATGAGTGTATCATTGTGTAAGCTGCATTCTAAGTGTTTGTTATAATGTGTGTTAATAACAACTGTGATTTCTAATAGTACACAAAGCTACTACAAAACAAAATGAATTATTACAATTGAAATAAAGCTCATCTTTATTTACAGATGAGATTACTTGCACTCCAAGTAATCAGAAAATGACTAACTCAACTAAAACTAAGCTAAGTTAATCTATTTAGATTCTATGGACTCCTTCGACAACTACATGATTCGACTACATACTTTGACATACTATATTTGACTTTCTGTTAGATATAGCAAATACAGACTCTAACACATACTAAAACACCTTCCAATACTTGTAAAAAAAAACACACTATTTCGACTTTGACACAAAGAATTACAAATTTACTACAATTGAGGAAGAACTATACAAACACTCAAATGTTTATTATTTGACACTTTAATTTCAGGATTACTACTAACCAAAACTTTCTCAATAAATTTAAGTATTTCTAATATCAACTTTTGCATATGTGTGTGCGCGGGCGCGTGCGTGCGTGTGTGTGTGTCTGACTTTTGACTTCTATAATAAATGGTATGTTATAATAATCGAGTCGGGTTAAATATGTTTGTAATCCTCATAAATATTTCAATTTTATTTTTAGTCCCTCAAAATATTTCCTTCAAAAATGGTCATCTTAAAACTTTTAATCCATATTTTTTGTCCCTCCTGTAACTTAACGACGATTTTTACAATTTAGCGACAAAATTAACGACGATTTTTAAATTAACGACAGTTTCAACGACAATTTTAATATTAGGGATCAAAATACGAGAACAAATTTTATGTGGACTATTCTTTAAAAAAAAATTATAAATAACTAAAAACGAAATTTAAAATATTTTAAAAAATCAAATAATATTTAACTCTATTTGAATATGTCGAACTAATCCTCATAGAAAATGGGTTGTACTTTTTATGTGGAACTACTCCTCATAGAAAATAGGTTGTACTTTTTATCATCTTAACAAAATTTGTACCTAAACATCGTTCTCATTTTCATTTTATGCCGCTCCCAAAACTATTGACTTTTGCATTTTTATCCTACTACCAGATTTAAAGCATTGAGATCTACTTTAAGATATGTAGAAAAATCCCAACTTGCTAACACTAAATCTTTTACCTTTTATCCTTTTCTTTTTTGGTTGCAAAATTAGTACTCATGGTTGAATTCAATATTACAGAATCTACTAGGCAATAGTACTCCGATTTATATTGATCAGATCGTCATATGCTGACACATGTCATCACACTTTGTCACATTAAATTTACACACCCCACGCCTACAATATTGTGACTACAGACTACATCTCACACGTGCCCTTCCCACACATAAATTCTCTATTATTATTTCTTCCGTCTCACAATGAATTACTCATTTAAAATAAAAAGTATTTTAAGATAAATAATTTATTTTAATTTTTAATATATATATTTTTTTAATTTTATTCTCTAATTAATATTACTTTCATCATTTTTAATATATAATAAAATATTTTAATAAAAATATTATTATTTCTTCTTTATTTATTTATTTTTTAATATGCGTAAAAATTAACTGAATTACTCGTTGCTGTCATATTATTAAATACTATATTTCTGTCATTTTTTAGACTATTGATTTATTTTTTAGGAAAAGAAATAAGTCAGTAAAGGAGTGTGAAAAGCAACCACTAAATTTAGGTATGGATGTGAAGGCTGAGTTTAGAAAAACGGGCTCAATATGAAGCCGGAAATGTCAGGAAGGTCATCACTGTTCCGTTAACGGAAAATCTATAAAAAAATCCGCCACTCTCAAAATTAAAGACAATCCACATTTTTTTTAATTATATTTAGAATATATTTGTTAAAATTTAACTATAAAAAAAAAAAAGAGAAAACGAGAAAATTTGGGTGTGAATATGAAAATATGATAGTGTATTCTAAAATTTGGGTATGCTTTTATAATTTTTTAGTTTTTATTTTTAAATACTTGGTAGTTTTTTTTAATAGACAAAAAAATAAATCAACACTATCATTTTTTTAAAAAAAAATTGGTAAAAAATTATATATTTTTGAAAAATATAGTATTTTATTTGAAGAATATGATAGTTCAAATTCGATAGATATTAGTAAAAATTCATAGATTTCCCAAAAAAACAAGTAAAGCTCACGAAGTTCTTCAAAAATTCAATAAAAACTAAAAAAGGTCCAATCGAGTATCATTAAATAAGTTATATTCATCCTGCTATAATGTAATGTTAATTTTGCATCTAATGCAATGTTAAGATAAAATGTCAACAATATACAAATAATTCGTACAAACTCAAAATAATGTTCGCGGCAGTAAATAATGAACAAATAAACAAAATCTACCCGGGTCTATCACTTCCATATGTGTTATTTATGATAACCAATTATAAACATCAAAATCTAGATTTATCAAACCCATGAGTTTATCAGAGATAAGTGTTGTCATCTACAGCCGTTGTTGGTTAGTCATACTAAGTGGAGGTGATGAAGGTGATCATAGGTCATCTGAATCTCATGCATCATGTGAGGATCCATCATCATCTACAGGATGAACATGTTAGATGATGTGAGGGTGTAATACTCTAAAGTATCACTCTAAATAACCATCTAGATATTATACAGGAAAGAGACCCTTGTTGCATTTTCTCTAATAGCAATGACACTGCTAATAATGTTAAACCTAAACCATCTAATAATGCTGCATTTTTCAAAATTACATTGTTTACACAAAATATTAAAAAATAATAATACATCAAAAGAAGAATTTTGGTGTAAGGAGTTATTTGTTCTGAATATTGCATGTATCCAATTTCTAGGAGTTATTTGTTCCAAGCATTGAATGCATCCAACTTCTAAAGAAATTATTTGTTCCAACATTGAAAAACTGTTTTTCTTCACTTGCAATCCATCATAGAGAACTTTTTCAAGCTTCTAAATACAACAACAACAACAACAACAACAACAACAACAACAACAACAACAACAAAATCAACACCATTTTGTGAGGTGGATTCCAAAAGAATGATGCATTCAAGTTTGGAGCAGCTACATATAAGTTAAGATCAGGGTAAAATCTATTTAACGAGTACTTTTATAGTAAAATATGATAATATTATCCCTCGGTTATTAAGGAAATTGACGGAATATATCATTTAGTTTACAAAAAAAATTATAATAATAAAAAAATGTTCCTGAGTTGTTTTTCCCCTCGGATTTTTTGAATAACTGAGATAATAAGTTTTTTGTCACATCGATTTTGTTAAAAACCGAGGTAATGTGTGGTTTCTATTTTTTTAAAAAAATATAAATTATGGCGTGCATTGAAATCACACGGCCCCGCTTTACTGTGTAGTTTTGTGGATGACTCGTCATCAAAGATGTAGCATAATATGGCAAGTATGTCTTAGCATTTGACATGTGTCTTCTCTCGTCTAACCTTATTTATGACATATCTATGCATCTCACGTGATCGCGAGCGAATGACGTGAGGTTGGTAGCCTTTTGTAGGTTTAAGGCCTAATATTTCTTAATAGTCGAGAGATATAAAAAATTTAAGATAAAAAGACTAATTTGATCAAGGTTTTGTGTGTTGCTCGATTGTTTTTTCTATTGATTACTTGTAAAATAAGTTAATAAGTGCCTATGTGTTTTACATAAACTTGGAACTTATCTTTGCATATTTCATATCCTATGATGCTTATTTTAGCATTTGACTTTCTTTGCACCAAACATCAGAACCTTCTAGCTTATCTTTTTTATTTACTTCGATTTTTTTCTTCCTTGATGATGCTCATGGTTTTATTACATTATTTATTTGTCGTCATCAAAACTAATTAAGCACATAGAGCCAAATTCTCCTTGTTTTTTAGGATGACAAAGAATATCTTAATGACCTGACTTAGAAGAGAAGTTAAGAAGAAAAAGATTGAAATATAATACTCCTGAGAGTATACTTCTTCCCCTTTGCCATTATCAAAAAGTGGGGAAACTATTCATATATAAAAAAGATAATCATATGATAGGGTAGAATGGAGCAAAATAGGTTTAAAAAACTGTTCTTGTATAAAAGAGATGAGTTAACAT
Organism: Lathyrus sativus; assembly: GCA_963859935.3. Classification (NCBI taxonomy): domain Eukaryota; kingdom Viridiplantae; phylum Streptophyta; class Magnoliopsida; order Fabales; family Fabaceae; genus Lathyrus; species Lathyrus sativus. The sequence goes on from OZ012737.1 coordinate 24,470,556, forward strand.
ATGAAAACGAGAAAAATAAGCACATAAAGGACCAGTTCATTGAGCGAAAGTCTTTGTTGACCTTTGGGATTAGATATGGGATTTATGTATGCATTTAGATTGTTTTTTCCATTTTTCTTCTTCAACTTTGTCGATGTATAATTTTAAATTTATTTTTGTAATTTACATTCCTCAAGTACCTCTTCAAGATGTTTATACATTTAAAGATGCCTTTCTCTTTTGAGATATTCTCTATATTGTTCGTTAAGATGGTGATCTTTTGAGGTGGTCCAATCTTTGGGTTTGTTCTTCCTTAACTTTGTCTTTATCTTCTAAGAAGCTTTTTCTTAGAATACCTACACAGACAAAAAAATGTATACATGTACTACACAAATAGGGTTAGTTTCATCAAAGGTAATATGTACGAATTCTTCTAGAAGAATAACAAGATTTTTTTTTTTCAATTTTTAATGACCTTACATATAGAAGAATTAAACCATACTTTATTAACTTTTTCACATAATTTACTTAATAGTAAGTAAATTGGATTATAAAATTTTAGCAATTAAAATAGCTCAAAGATAAGATTAGGTCTCTTACCAATAGTATCAAAACCAATATTTTTTCCGTCGTTATCGATGTAAGAATCAAAGTATCATTTCTTATGAGTAAAATATGAGTGGATATTTTTATTTTCAGTCATATGATTTGAACCACCGCTATTAAGACACCATTTTGGTTTGAGTTAAACACACATCGGTATCACAATTTAAGTTTTTCAAATTTGGTACCCCAAATGTTATTGAGTTCTCTTGTGTTAGTAGAATATAAATTATTTCTAGGGGTCCAATTTATTCTATTTTCATGATTTTTCTTTAAGAATCAAGATGCAGAAGAATGAGTCTTTTTAACATTAGATTCACGATCCTTTCTTATATAGCAAGATGATATATATGAGAATTTTTTAACAATAAGTACATTTAGACATGTTACATTAATAGGTCATATTCAGATGTCAAATTTTATTTAAAAAGTTAGCAATTTTTTTTTTAGGTTTCATATCCTAAAATATATTTATTATATGTTTCTCTTTGATTACCTTTAATGATGTTTAAGTTATCTCCCCATTTAGTAAATTTATAAAGTGTATTATGCAAATTTTCAATTTTACTATCTAAAACCTTGCATTCAGCATACTAGATAAATTTGTCACTAAGATTCTTAGAAGAAGAAGAAAGATATTTTTTAATTAAAAAATATTATCGCTCTCTAAGAAACTCTATTTCTTTGATTAAATTTTCATTTTATATTTCAAGAGAAGAGATTATGTTTTTAGATATGGAGACAATATTTTTTAAATTGTGTGTTTCATCATTTAAGTCTTTACTGATAGATAAAAACTCATTATAAGTAAATTTAGAAGATCCATGTCTTCTTAAATATTGGAGGTTTTTTTCGTACCTTAGGAATTCTTTGAATTTTATAAGTAGTATATTCATGTCTTCAGGACTTTCACTCGGATTCCACCTTTTGAAAATAATTAGTATTATAACAAGAGCTGGGCTCAGATGCCACTTGTTGACTAAGAGACTTCAAAGACAAGAGGGGGAAATTATGTTATATCGTTTCTAAAAACTTTTTACAAAACGATTAATTTTAGTTTGGTTGATTTTAAGAAAGAATGTGAAGAAGAGTATTAATGTGTGGAAGATGAAATGCAATAAAGAAAAATATAAGACTTAGACCGGATGCACCTGAATTTATACTAGTTTGGCCTTAAACTATGCAGCCTACTCCAATCCCTAAGAGTTTCACTATCAAATTGAGCTTTTATCGCAGGATCATCCAACAACCTCCTTAAACTAAGCTTCTAAGTAGGTTTAGTTTGTAACCTTTATATAAATTACAATGTCACAAGAGAACAACACTCTGTATTTACAACTACACCACGATCTGATCAAACACCAAATTATATAACTCTACTTTTAGTATTTTGCTTTCTCGGCACTAAGATAATGACAAGTGTATAAAAACAGTTTATATGAAGAAAGTAAGTGAGAAGGAAGAGTTAAATATCCAATTTTAGTGATTAAAAGTGAACACAAAGATTCATTTATATAGGAGAAGAAAAATGGCCAGAACAGAAAAATCCATGTGTCGGACCACTCTTTAACCAATTATCCTTCAGCGTTAACCAAATTGGGAAAGCTAATTAGGAAAGACACTAGCCAAATTCAAAGCTTAATATATTAATAGGGTTTCTAATTTATTAGGTGGTGAGATCTCTTTATAATCTATTAGATACAAATTCATCGAATTCAAAAGAACTAAAGTCTGTGAAAGCTCACTTGATCCTATGCCTTAGTGTAATTTTATTTATTTAGGATCAATAATATGTAAATTAAGTATAATTCACTCTCAAGGCACTAATTAATTCACACACATACTCAGTAATTTTACAAACTTCATCTATTTGAATATCTTCTTTAAAAATGTGTATGGCCTTTATATATTAGGAAGCGTCAACACTCTTAATCTTAGCATTTGACATTCTTTTCACTAATCATTGGAACCTTCTAACTTCAACTTTTTGATTTAATTCAAATCTTTTTCTTCCATGATGATGATTTTTATTTGATTACATTATTCCTTTGACATCATCGAGACTTTTTAAACATATTAATCCCAAAGAGCCACATATAGGATGTCGACGGAACTTTTGGGGTCTATGAGTATTGTTTGGATCGTAGTTAAATGGGGGGTTTTTTTATCATCTCCATAGGGATTGTAGATATTTTGATGTTTGTCGTTCAACAGTTTACAGTTTCAAGAAAAAGGGTTTCAAAGTTTTGTTCATAAAATTGTCACGTTTTTTGTAGCAAAACTTATAAATTCTAAAGAGTTTGATTAACAAAGTATATCAGACGTTGTTTTTATCTACCCTAACATATACATATTCTTTCAATTTTGCATGTGAAGTCGGATCCGATTAATAGCGCCTCGTATTCTCTAAACACTGTCTATCTCTAGAGCAGCGGCGTGAGAAATGTTGTATTCATCGCTACATTTTTTCTCCATATAACAACCAGTATATTAAGCTTTAAGTTTAACACAAAGCAACTATCGACCATAGACCGATTTCTCCAATCTATAAATCGATAGATGAATATTTTAGGTCAAGTTTCACAATATTTACGTCTAGAGTTTTACAAAACAAGAATGGATCATTAAGAACAAAAGTATTCATCATATATTAATCATCACTTGTTCACATACAAGGCCAATCAAAAGAAATACATACAAGCTAATTGTAGACTACCTCTAACTTTGATATAAGAGAAATTAGCTATCCATAACCATGGTAGTATGATTTACAACTAATGGAAGAAGATGAATGAGCATCCACGTCGAAGAATCAAACTCGGATGCGAATCCAGCTTCTATTTGTAAAATATTACCTTTTGGTGAAGAAATGCTGAGAAATGAAGTTTTGGTGTGAAAATATGGGTTATGATCCCCAAAAGTTTGAAAAGTACTTATATAGTACTTTTGGGATCTGCCAATTTCGCCCTGTGAACTACTTCTTCGCCCAGCGAACATACTTTAAGGCACATGAAGTGCCTCTGAACAGTTAAACCGCCCTTAAGAAATATCTAAAGCTTGTTGTGCGAGCAATTCTTTGCCCTGCGAAGTACCTCTCTACAAGTTCGCACAACAAACTTATGGTCCTTTAGCTACTATCTCAAATCTGAGATGGTTCACTGGTCCTTCACTGAGACCTCACCACAACGAACATACGCAACCAGTTTGCCCAGCGAGCTTAGTACCCTTTTCTTACTGCCTCTAAATTGAGAGGGTTCGTTGGGGCTTCGCCACGAGTTCTCCCAGCAAACATGTTTGAATCATAGTTAAAAGGGAGTTTTTGTTATCGTCTCCATAGAGATTGCATATATTTTGATGCTTGCCATTCAACAGTTTATAGTTTCATGAAAAAAGGTTTCAAAGTTTTGTTCATAAAATTGTCACATTTTTAGTAGCAAAGCTTATAAATTCTAAAGAGTTTGATTAGCAAAGTATATAAAAAGTAGTTTTTATCTACCCTAACTTATACGTATTCTTTCAATCTTGCATGTGAAGTCGGATCCGATTAATATCTTCGTGTATTTTCTTAACACCATCTATCTCTAGAGCGACGTCGTGAGAAATACCATATTCACCACTACATGATTTATCCATATAACAACCAATATAGTAACCTTTAAGTTCAACACAAAGCAACTATTGACCATAGACTGATTTCTCTAATCTATAAATCAATAGATGAATATTTTAGGTCACGTTTCACAAAATCTGTGTCTAGAGTTTTACAAAACAAAAATGGATCATTAAGAACAAAAATATTCATCATATATTAATCATTACTTGTTCACATACAAGGCCAATCAAAATAAATACATACAAGCTAATGGTAGACTACCTCTACCTTTGATATAAGAGAAATTAGATGCCCATAACCATGGTAGCTTGATTTACAAGTAATGGAAGAAGATGAATGAGCATCTACGTCGAAGAATCAAACTCGAATGCAAATCCAGCTGCTATTTTCAAAATATCACCTTTTGGTGAAAAAATGCTGAGAAATGAATTTTTGGTGTGAAAAATATGGATTATGATCCCAAAAAGTGTTAAAGTACTTATATAGTACTTTTAGGATCTACCAAGTTCACCCTGTGAACTACTTCTTCGCCCAGCGAACACACTTTTAGGAACTTGAAGTGTCTCTGAACAGTTAAACTACCCCTGAAAAACATCTGAAGTTCGATGTGCAAACAATTCTTCTCCCTACAAACTACCTCACTACAAGTTCGCACAACGAACTTATGGTCATTTAGCTACTGCCTCTAATCTGGGATGCATCGCTGGTTCTTTGCTGAGACCTCGCCATAGTGAACATTCACTACCAGTTTGCCCAATGAACTTAGTACCCTTTTCTTACTGCCTCTAAATTGAGAGGGTTTGTTGGGGATTCGCCATGAGTTTGCCCAACGAACATTCGCTGCTACTCCTCGTTGGTAGTTCGCCCAACGAACATGTTGAATATCTTCTTTTCTTTTGGCTTCCTTGTCCAATTACTTGTGTGTTACACTTTGATGTTTTTATGCCCAATTTCTGCATAATAACTCACAAATCAAAGCAACCAAAGGTATTTTTAACAATATTGAAGAATAGCATGATATCATGGAGTAAATCCAACAAAATATAACAAAAGAGTTGAAAAATACCAATAAATAAGGATCAATTTAAAGCAAGTTTGACATTCGACAAACTCTCCCCAACTAGATATTTGCTTGTGCTCAAGTAAAGTATGTCTCTCATTGAAAATAAGAGGATTTTTTTAAGCATTTAATTCACCCAAGAATGGATTTATGGCTCAAATAAACAAACAAATGCATACTAGAAATGTTCACCACTTCCTATAATCGAACAATGCAAAAGAATTTAGTTCTTAAACAAATATCATGCAATGCTTCAAATAACAACTAAATTCTCGTGCTTGAATCACTCTAGCACTCCTTTTCGAATAAGAAATGAAGAAATTAACGTGTTTGCAACCGCGAGGAAATTTGACTCACCTGACAAACGATGCAAATATAGTCCAATTCATACATTCATCTAATAAATTATCAAAGAATTCATGGAAGCAATAAGATAACTAAGGTCTTTAAAGGTTGTAGCTTGGTTAGGTTCACAACAAAGGAACATTTATAAGGTCATGGATTTAAAGTTTCCAATGCAAAATAAACATTCAATATACAAGGTTATGCATACACTACAACTTCATCCAACACTTTATTTTCTCAATTAGTCACCCTTCTAACACCCTTTATGCATTTTCTATCTTTTTTCATTCAAACAAGCATGCATTTTCTTTTTCTTTTTCAATGCTTGTTTGAAAATTTTCAAAACTTTTGAGTAACCTACCACTTTCTTTTCACTCTCCCCAACTTAAGTTCAATCAAACCTCAAGTGAATGTTCCTTGCTTTTTATGGCAAGAAAAACAATTTAGAACAACTTCAAAGGTTCAAGAAAAAAATTTAGAATCCTACATAATTCAATGATGAACTAACTTTCAAATTATGTATAAATACCAAGTTCATCACTAAACTAGGATCTAAACTATTAAGCTCAAAGGGGTTAGCAAGTTGGCACTACTCACGGGTAAGTTACTTTTTGGGATATGGTTATGCTCATTATCAACAATTGTCTTGATCATATCTAATGCTTCCATAAAATCAAAATAATCACAAGATTAAGCATGAATCAAATATATTCAACAAGATTTATCAGTTATCCTATGCATTTAGTAAACAATGGAAGTTTCTCACAAATTTGTGGCCATTGGAACCTAAGTGATACAAGCATTTAAACAAAGTTGCAAAATGAAACAAAATTACATTTGCACACAGAAAAAAAATCTTAAACATTCTAGCATCCTAGAAAGAGGTAACCATGTACCTTTCCAGCACTTACATGATAAAATACTATCATCACCATCCAAACTTTGGAGAATCTTCATTGGATACTTTTAGCAAATAGCAACCAATCTAGAAGTTCTCACATTTAATCACAAAAAGGGAAACATTAAACTCAAAGCAAGCAAACTACCAATAGTAAATAAAAAAACTAGATACTCCCCCCTCCTTTTCAAAAAGGTCTGCCCTCAAGTCCACTACAAAAAAGGAAATGCAACAGTGCTACACAAACCATTACAAAAGTGTTGTAGCATAAACCTTTCACCATTCTAGAATTTCTCATGTTCGTTGTGCGAACAATTGTTCGCCTAGTAAACTCATTCGCCCCAGGTTCACACAGCGAACTCAAGGCGAACATGACAATAATTAAAAAATTCTGGTTTTTCTACTTGTTGTTTATTACAACACTTTTCACAATAACAAGCTAACAAATTCAGTAAGGAACACAGGAATACTCACAATGTTGGGGTGCCTCCTGTAGCACCCCAAAATTTTCCCTCTCATTACAACCCTAACTGGCTTATGCTTCATTTCATTTTGCATCGTTAATCATATCATGGCATTGGTGTTTGAGACATGGGATGAAGTTGTTTTTGTGGCCAGTTGTCGCTACTGCGAAACTCAGGACTTCTTTTTATTTTAAGTTTTTAAACGGCAAGCATCAGAGGCTTCAACATTTATTTTGCTTAGCGATCGGGCACCAGACCATATCTTTTTAGCAGGTTATTCTGAATTTCGGAGGCAGTTCATAGCTTACTTCAGGCATTATTTAGGTGCAGTATCCAATGAAAAGTTTCAAAGGAAAAACTATGCTCAGAACGAATGGCAACGGATGATTCTCCAAGTTTCCCTCCAAAAGGCGCCAAATTTGAAAATTTGAAGGTGTTAACCGATTAACCAATTTGCAAGGCAAATGGTTAATCGATTAACCAGTGTCAATTTTTCCTAGAAACTTTACTTTTTAGCGCTGCAGAATTTGATATCCCATTTTGATCATTTGAATGCACTTTGTATTAGTTGGAAAGATCTGGAATTTGGTTCAAAATTTGGTCCATTTTCAAAATTAATTCAAATTTCCTCCATAACCCCATTCCTAATCTCATTCCTAATTCAAAACCCGCACCCCAAACCTCATTTTGGTTCCAAACCTAAAGCCTATTTAAGCTAATTCACTCCAAACCTCATATAACTTCATTCATTTTTTCTGATTTCACTACACCTCTCACTCCAATTCTCTCAACTTTCGCTCATTTTGCTCTGATTCCAAAACTCTCACAAAAGCTCCATAACCAAAAGCTTCACAAATTATGCATTGCAATTTGTGAATCCTTGAGCTAAACCACCATTGCATCATATTCTATTGTTCAATTTTGAAGTTGCAACTTGCTTGGATCTTGATCAAGCTTTTGGAATCACTTTATGAAGAGCTTTTGCTTATTTTTGGCCTATTTTCTTGGATCTTCAATTTTTATTGCTAAAGCTTCATCGATCTGTGGTTTTCTTGTGTTGATTCATCAATTTCAGTTTATCAACACTCACCAAAGCAAATCTCAGTTTTGTAGGTTGATAATTTTCAGATCTAGCTTTGTTTTTTTTGCTTAATTTTACATTTCACAATGTAGATCCATTGATTTTTGGTGTTAATTGGTCCATTGATTTCTTTGATTATTGATCTTGTTGTTTGATGGATTCAATTGGTGTTTGATTGCTGATACATGATCTAATTTTCGTGTACAATTGCATACCTATTCATTTGGATGGTTGGATAATTGATTTGTTGCTGAAAGTGCTTTTAAAATGCTGATTTTCTGCTTCTGGTACATTGTTAATCGGTTAACAACAGAGGGTTAATCGATTAACACTGTTGTTCTACGTGTTTTTTTGCTACTTTTTATAATGTTAATCGATTAACACCAGGATTTTAATCGATTAACATTGTTGCAAAATGTGTTTTTCTTACATTTTTAAGCTTGTTTTGATTCCTTTCCCTTTTTAATATTCACAGATTGATATGATGCATATTTGTGGAGTGTTTTTGAGCTATTTCACCCCACTTGATAGCATGTGTGCGATTCTTCAATGTGCGACTCGTTGATTTTTGTGAGGCATGTTCATGACCTATTGTTTTGCATTATTGATGCATTCTTCATGATTTCTTGCTTACCCATGCTTATTTACTTGATCTTAATGACTACTGTGTTGGATGTATGATACACGTTCAAGTTTGCTTTCAATTTCTTGAATGCATATTTCGTTTAAGCGATTAAAGTTGATGAATATTCATGTTGATTTTGGTGAATGATTAATTGTGCATTATTATTGAGAATTATTTGTGCCTAATTGTCTACACATGTTCATCAATTGCTCTTACTTGATGTTCGTTCATGCTTGCAATCCATGTGCATTTTTTTAAATGGTAAAGCATGTTCTTGTTTATTTCTTGGGATGCATGATTATGCTTGAATGGTGGACATGTTCATTATTGGTTGATCAATATTGGATGCATACTTGATGTTGAGTTGTTACATGGTTGTCCCTGATTGGTGCCTATTCATGAGCATTTGTTTTGATGCATTGCATGTTGTTGTATACACTATTGTTGCGCTGGATGCATGTTGTTAAATGTACATATTTTGCCTTGCGGTATTTTACACCTATCATGTTCTGGAAATAAGAGTTGTTAAATGTTGTTTTGCTTATTTGATGGAATTTACTGTTGTGTTATGCAGAAGCGTTGTTGTAGCTCCTGTTTTTGGTTTATTCTTGCATGTTCCCTTAAGGCCTCTTAGTCCAACTTAATTTTTGATTAAGCTTGGAGGAGGTTAGACATTAGGAGTTAATCCATGCATGATAACATTAGGATAGTCCCTTTTTAACCTCAACCTTAGGTCCACCTTTGCATGCTAACATTAGGAGAGAGATTTCTCTCGCATCCCGACCTTAGGGCCATTTTTCATGACAACGTTAGGACCTTATGTCGCTACTGCGAAAATCGGCGCCGGCAATACAGAAGAGTCGCCATCGTGCGTTATTTATCCCAACGGAGGGAAAGGAAACGCTCGAAGTAAACCTCGCGAAAAACGGGAAAAGGTATGGTCATCGCAACCAAAACCTGGGTTCGGGAGTCGGTTACGCAAGGGGAAGGTATTAGCACCCCTCACGTCCGTCGTACTCGACGGGATCCACGCTTGCTTGGTTTGTACGGATTACACTTCTATCTAAACTAAAGGATGAGGTCTGAAAAGAAACGAAAAGAAATGACTCGGCAAAGCATCGCACTTTATGCCTACGTATTCCCGTCTGGAACGAGAAATCAGAGTAAACGTAGTTCGCCTAACTACGGGTGAAGGTGGGTGAAGGTTGCTCGCTAGGATATCGCATCCTATGCCTACGTACTTCCACACAACATGGAAGATCAGAGCAAACGTAGTTCGGGCTACGCACGACACAAGCTGTTCAAGTGTCTTTTATGAAAAAAATCTCACCTTAAACAAGGGTTTTCTTATTGCAAAAAGGTTGATGTTTGTCCAAATCTTTTGACGGAAGAAATGAATTAATCTTTGTTATAACCTTTATTAGTGTTTTTCTGTTGTTTTGAAGGAAGAAGAGATGACACTCTACAAATCCTAGGGTTGAAAAAGGGGATAAAATCTACCCTAATATTATCATGCATGGGTTAAGACCTAATGTCTATCATGCTCCTCTCTTGCGCAGAGAGAAACAGAGATCCTAAGGGAATAGACGGAAACAAAAACAGCAGATATATACAATAAAACAGTAAAATGCATGAATGCAACAATACAAGCGAGGCAAGGGAGTCCCACTCAACCTCGAACCTAGAAACAATAGGCAAAAGTGAACAAAATTCGCTTTCAACCCAGCAAGTTAAACAGCAAACAATACAATCCGGGAAATTCACACAATACATCAAAAATTAAAACAGCAAAAACTAAACAGCAAAGCAGTCTTCATCAGCATCAGCAACCATCTTCAGGCTTCAAGCACTCATCAGTCTTTTATTTTCAATCTCCCAATGGCTTTTCTTCAAGTCCTACTCTCCAAGCTGAGGAATCAAGCTCAAGAATAAACTGGGTGTTAAGCAATTAGTTGACCACCAAAGGTGGCAAACAGGCTGCTATCAACACAAAGAATATTTCTCTCAAGAGTTCTATCCCTCAGACATTAGCACCAAGCCTTCCAAAGGAAGGGGGTGAGTGTCTTAGGGAGACTCTGTATCACAGAGAAGAATGGAGGCAATCAAGACCTTCCATGTTTGAGAATCAAGTTGGCTACTCTAGAGCTCTGCCTAACTCCTATGTCCTACAAACTTCAGCAGCCACCAGCAAGAGATACTCCTTATTAGCTCTGGAAATTGGTCTTCATTCTCTAATCTTCAATTGGGCTTCATCATCACAGGTCTCCAGCTCCCCCCAAATCCCAAACAAACCCAATACCCCACACAGACAAAAAGATAACCCTAAAGAGGGCACACCACACAATTAATCAAATATAAGCAATATACTAATAGCAGTAGGGGAATCTTAATAATTTCTAAGGGATCTATCCTATACCCATAACCCCTATAGTCCCATACCCCAAAAACCAAATGAAAATTCCTAAAAGAAATAATCTATTCCATCTAAGTTGAGTGAAACTCTAATTTTGAACACCTAAATGCCACATAAGCAAACTACTAAAAATAAACTTCTAAAAATCCTAGTACAAAATCCAGAGAGTCTACACATTCATACTTGATAGCACAAAAAATAATGGACCTAAAATCACTAAGGAAGTGCATGAACAAAAATTGACAAATTCATGTATGAAATGAAACACCTAAAATAGGCATTTATTTGGAAAATATAGGAAAAATATCAAATAAAAAATAAAATGCAATTTTTATTTTTTATAATTTTCTTGACTCTTTAAAGAAAATTATGCAAAAAGAATTATCAAAAAATAATGTTTTTTCAATTTGATATGATTTTTTGAAAATGAATGCAAAATGAAAAGAAATTAAAAAATGAATTATAAAGAAATAGGGGGAGGGGGTGAGAATAGCAACTTCGCCCAGTTGTAATCTCCATTGGGCCATGAAACCAGGGGTGCAGATATCAATCCTATTAGGCCCAGCGCGCTCAGAAAATCAAATTAAAAATGCCAGCAAAAAAGAATAAAACTCTGGTGTGAAAAGTAACAATATCACGTATAAAATGCTGGGCCTCTCAAAATGGGGGTGGGGTTATGAATTCTGATCCAAAGCCCAAACGCGCGTTTAATGAAACGCTGCGTTTCGTTCTCAGCCAAATTTCCCTCCGTCTTCAACTTTGAATTCCAACCACACGATGCGATGAAAATGTCAATTATTTGGACTAATCGGACGGCTCTCCTTCATCGTCCCCAAACTAAAACCCTAGCACTCAGAAAATTCCCCCCATGTAGCCATGTTCGTGCTCTTCATTCTCTCTCCACAGGCCATGAAATCACACACTTTAAAAACCAAACTCACTCCATTTCTTCCCCTCTACACGACCATGCTCTTAATTTCACCTAATTCTCAACCCAAATTAAACCCCGATGATTGGAAGCTCTGGACACCATTGATTGCACCTGATATGCACCTCAATATTTCTTGCTCAAACTATCCTAGCATGATCTACAGGTTATGGTGAGCATTCTAAACATGATAGCTAGTATTATAGTGCCCTAACATGTGAGTTCTTGATCAATAAACAGAAACTACCATGGAACCAACCTCCATGTAATGCCTTCAAACTAATCATGATTCATTCCTAAGAGTCTCTAATCACATTTATCCTAACCACAGGTTCTAATGTTGAATAATTAAGGGGATTCGAAGAGAAATGCATACCTTGCAAGTGATGATGGCTATGGTGGTTCCCCTTCAATTCAAGCCTTGATGCTTGCTTCAGATGCTCTTCAATGGATATATGTTCTTCTGTTTGCAATGGTTCTTGCTTACACCTCTTGAATCACTCTATCCAATTCTTCATGCAACTTGGAGTGAAGCTTTGGATCTCATGAACCAGCCACGAATTCCTCTCAATTTTGTTTGCCAATTGCTCTATGATGATGGTAGATGATGATGATAACAAGAATTATGATGATTGATGAAGTTTCAATGGAGTTTGAAAGCAAAATGCAAAATGGAGTTATGGAATCAAACTATGTAATACAAGCACTCTCAATCACCAACCAGGGCATGGATCATCTCTATGGCATATATAGGTGTCAATGGAAGTGTGTGGAAGCTTTGAGAACCTTCCAAGAAGTTTCTAGAATGTAATATGCAATGAGAATTTGAATTTTCTATATTTAGTAAATCTCATGCAATCTCATGATAAACCATGCAATCCCACTTAATTTCTCCTCAAATGATATTATGATATGAGAACAAGGCCTTACAAACCCTTATGTAGCATTTCCTTACTTTTCTTTTTAGTGCCTTAAGATGCAAGAAACACATTTACAAAGGAAATCCAATTTTTAAGCCTAAACTCAAAAATGTGGCTAAACCATTGTCTTTAGAATGATGTTGGGAATCAATTTGGTATATTGGATGACCCATATTGGATTTGTAGATCTCTCAAACCAATTTTCATTTCAACTTTTTCAACTTATAAGCCATTTTCAAGTCATTTGCACCACTTTTAAAATTCCATGTTCTAAGCTTTTCCAAACTTTCACACCTTCTTTTCTAGCCTTAAAATCCCATTTTGAACAACTTTGATGTTGTGAAGTTTTTCATTTGAAGCTTCCTTGTATGAGTTTTAGGCATATGCTAAGAATGACCTGTAATCCTCAAATGACCAAAATACCCTTTGCTTGCCAAGACCATAAGTAGAGTTCCACAAATCATATGAAGGCATACCATACCATTATAGAAAGATAAGAAAATAAGGAACAATTCTCATGTTGGCCAGAAATCCATTTGAATCACCCTTGAAAGTCAAAAGTTGCTTGGAATACAGACAATTTTCACAGACAAATTTCAGTGCCCTCAGATGACTTGTAACTTGCAAGAGCCATAACTTGAGTTCTACCAATCATCTTGATGACTTCCACCACTCACATTAAAGCTATGAAGATACTCTATAAGTTTCGTGTGGACCAAGAATTCATATGAAGCTTGCATCTTGAGTTACACTGCTTTGAAGTTTGACCTGAATTAGGGGATTTTACAATAAAACCCTAATTTAGTAACCCCAGCTCTCCTTGACTCCTCTTGAGTTTTCTTTATCACAACATCATATCCATATCCAAATATCAAATAATGAATCCCACATTCTTCAAATGATCCTTGATGCCCTTCAAAACACTTCTTTGACCTAGAGTTGACCCAGTGTTGACCATAGTTGACTGACTTCAACTGAGGCTCTTGCAATCACTCCAATGACTTGGTTCTCCTCAAAAATGATTCTCTAGACTCTTCATAACATCCATACACACCTCATACTCTTGGCTCATAGCTCACATTTCCTCTGATGATCCCCCACTAGCCTCAAGATAGGAGAGAATTCACTGATCAACCTGGCAGTTCTTCAAAGCTCAAATTCTTCTCTGATGACCTGAGTAGTCTTGACTATGAATGAAACCCTTGGATATACTTCTTGAAATAAGAATAGCACTTGATTCCCTGATTAAGATAGCTTGCTCATGCTATGCAATGCAGATGAATACACTATGCACATGATGACAATGCACATGACTATGCAATTGAAACATAAACCTAGGTTAGAAAAAGGTTGGGCAAATTTTGGGGTGCAACAGCTGCCCCTATTCAAGCGACTTGGACCCGACTGGATAAAGAGCGCGCAGCCTTCAGACATTCGAGGTATGAGACGGTTGAATACGAAAGAACCCGGAAATTTTCCAACCGCAAAAATAAATTGCGAAACGACTACTGCTTGAGAAAAACCCTGGGAACTTGGCTTCTGTCGTCACGGCAAAAACTAGCCATCCATCTGTCAAATAATCTGATATTGTCCGCAGACCACTCCATTCCGAAGAAATGAGCATACACCAAACAACGAGAAATTGTTGATATCACCTATCAACCTCTGTTGATCTCACTTATCAACCTCCGTTGATCTCACTTATTAACCGAGCACACACTAACCAGCGGGAAAATATTGACTTCAATTGTCCTGTTGACTTCACTGATCAACCTCTCTTATCTTGAAGAAACGAGCAAACGCTTAACCAAGCGGGCAATGTTCGAAGACATGAACCACCGACTCTGCGGGGAAATGAGAAACTTAACCAAGCAACTCTGAGGGGACAATTCTGACGACTGTCGTCAAACACCTGCTGGGAGAATTGGGAACTTAACCAAGCACCCTTATTGCCAAATACGAGGAATTTACCCAAACAACTCCTGTAGCAAGCTCCCTGCTGGGGACAATGAGGGACTTAACCAAGCAACTCACTAACGTAACACCCTGCTGGAGCACCTAACTCTGTTGGGGAATTGCGGGTAACCACCCGAAAATCTGTATTACCACCTTCTAACACCGATACCACATCATCCTGAGAAAGACTCAGATGGGGGAATACAAGCAACTTAACCAAGCGACTTGTCAACGAATACTCTGACGGGGACTACGAGGAACTTAACCAAGCGTCTCGTTGAAGAACAACCCGCTGGGGATTATATCTCTATTGGGGAAACTGTGGGTAACCACCCAGAAATTGCATTATGCCATCTCCACAGCAATCTGAGAAAGGACTCGGCTGGGGAGAAAGAGAAGTGCTTGACCAAGCAACTCTGCTAAGGGAACATGACATGACGAACACGATCACTGCGTGCCTGGCACAACCCTCTGTAACGAGATGAACACGATCACTGTGCATTCTACACCAAAGTCCTCTTGACAGGAGAAAACACGATCACTGCGCGTCCTGGCGTTGCAAACAAAACCACGTATAGGGTGAATACGAACACTGCGTACTCTACCACAAATCCTCACAACCTGACGATGACCACGATCACTGCGTGCCCTGCGCCACAACTCCCTTGGCAGGAGAAAACACGATCACTGCACATTGTGATGCCACAAACAAAATCACATAATGGGACAAACACGATCACTGCGTGTATTGACCAATGATACCGACAAGATGAACACGATCACTGCGTGTACTAACCCATAATCGCTGTAGAACAGACGAATACGATCACTGCATATATCGACCAACGAAATCACATGATATGGTAAACACGATCACTGCGTGCCTTACACCACTAATAGAGTAAACACGATCACTGCACGTCCTACTCAATAAGACCACGAGATGATACCAACACGATCACTGCGTGCCTTACAAAACAATCTTCTTGGATCGGGACGAATACAATCACTGCGCAATTCGACCACAGATACACATACCAAGATCAACACGATCACTGCGTGTCCTACAACGTGAACCCCAAGGACGGTACCAATACGATCACTGCTTACTTCATACTACAACCAAACCATATAATGAACGAATACGATCACTGCGTATATCGACCAACAAATCCATAAACCAAGATCAACACGATCACCGCGTGTCTTGCACAATAAACCCCTGACGATACCAACACGATCACTGGGTGCCTTGCAATATGAACCCCGCGGCAGATCAATATTAACACGATCACTGCGTGTTTTACAACACGAACCCCAAAGATGGTACAAATACGATCACTGCGTACTTTGACCATAAATCAACACACCAAGATCAACACGGTCACTGCGTGCCTTACAACATGAACCCCCAAAACGATACACAATAGCATCCTTCTGAATCACGATTTCTCTTATCGACAAGGAACCACATATCTGAACCTGAAGAGGTAACCACCTGGCTTATGTTTCAAAAATGCATGTTTGATAATGACGTAATGCTTCCATACTGCATGGAAATGCTACGTATTTAGGTAAAATGCAAAGTATGATGATGCATGCTTATGCAAAGAGTTACTTCAGCAAAATAAATGCCGAAGATAAGCTGGATCCGCCGGGGATGACCGGAATACTACCGATACGCTTCCGACAAAATAAATGTTGGAAAGATGAACTAACTTCGCTGGGGATGACCATCCTGCTGAGAAAGTAGCTCACGAACTCAAAACTCCAAAATCTGCTGAGAAAGGTCCTCCTGACGAGGAAGAGCGACTTGCTGAGAAAAGAAAGAACAATCCTGCCTGGGGAAACTCCTTTCAGCAGCTCCAACCACCTGGTCCCACTCTGTGGGAAACCTCTCCTGGCGTCACTGAGCTGGGGATTGAACTACACATTCCGATTTGCACTGCACAAAAACTCTCTGGGGAAGTTAATCACATTTGTCTTGACCTTCGCTGAGGAAGACTCTGCTCTGCTTGACTGAAGATACATTGATCTCAACTCTCCTGGGGAAATAGCATTCAGTTTTGCCTGGGGCGACTTCACTGGGGAAGACACAACATACAATCTCTGAAGAGGGTACCAGCCTGCCATGGACTCTGGCGGGGAACTTTGCGAGCTTTTGAATACCTGCAAAAGTTAACAAGCAAACACAAGGCAATCTATGCAAACAGAAACATCTTGGTAATCACCCACGACAACCACTCAGGTAACTTTTGGTTTTAACAATCATAGGCTGAGGCCCGCCTGGTTACACGCATGTAAGCTTATCAAAAACATCGACGCTTTTTACAAACAAAATTGTAAAAAATTAAAACCAAAGTCACACACTACACTGAATAAACACTTTATTGATAACAGCCTGAGAATAGGCAAGATTTGTACATAGGATGCAACTCCTGAAAAGAGGTAGTTACGCATAAACAAAGTGCAGAAGTATACAAATATACAGAATAAAATTTGTACATATGTCGGCAACGTGTTACAGACGAACACCATGAACCGATCCTCCTATGACTCGTCGGACTCTGACGCTTTCCCGATTCCCGTCTTCGGAAGAAACTGCTTTGGATAATAAACCCTCAGATGCTCCCAAACCACTAAACAATCAAACTTGGACCGCAGTCATTTGCTTCTTAAATCCCTAAATTTTGCGTGAATCGCCCTTTGTGGGTTTTCGATTCACCGGGATACCCTTTTTTGCCGAAGCCGCCCAGTGTAGGTTTTCAACTTCGCGGGTGTACACTTTTTCATTTTATCCCTAACTTTTGCCCGAACCTTTTTATTCTGTTTTTGGTTCGCCAGGATGCCTCATTTTTGCCTGGACTCTCTTTTTACTGTCCAGCAGGTCAATTTTAAGCAAATTATTTTTTAACTGCATCCGAGTTCACAGGGGACGAAAAGTCTTCACCATCCATGGTGGATAACAATAAGGCTCCTCCGGAGAAGACCTTTCTCACGACGTATGGACCTTCATAATTGGGAGTCCATTTGCCCCTGTGATCCGATTGCGGCGGGAGAATCTTCTTCAGCACAAGATCACCCGTGTGAAAGCTTCGAGGTCGAATCTTCTTGTCGAATGCTTTCTTCATCCGGCTCTGATACAGCCTACCATGTGCAATCGATGCCAATCTTTTCTCATCTATCAAACTCAGCTGATTCAATCTACTTTTCACCCATTCTGCCTCGTCCAACTTAACATCAAGCAAAACCCTCAAAGATGGTATTTCAACCTCCAATGGCAGGACAGCCTCCATGCCATATACCAGTGAGAACAGTGTTGCCCCGGTTGATGTACGCACTGTAGTACGATAACCGTGCAAAGCGAATGGCAACATCTCATGCCAATCCTTATACGTTACCACCATCTTCTGAACAATCTTCTTTATGTTCTTGTTAGCCGCTTCAACAATGCCATTCATCTTGGGTCTGTAAGGAGATGAATTATGATGCTCGATCTTGAAATCCCGACACAACTCTTTCATCATCTTGTTGTTCAAATTCAAACCATTATCAGTAATGATTCGCTCAGGAATACCGTATCTGCAGATTATATCCTTCTTGATAAATCTGGCCACTACTTGTTTCGTCACATTGGCGTAAGATGTTGCTTCCACCCACTTGGTGAAGTAATCGATCGCAACCAGAATGAAGCGATGCCCATTAGAAGCAGTAGGCTCAATCTTGCCAATCATATCGATTCCCCACATGGAGAAAGGCCATGGAGATGCCATAACGTTCAGTGGACTGGGCGGCACATGGATCTTATCAGCATAGATCTGGCACTTGTGACACCGCCGGGCAAACTTGAAACAATCAGTTTCCATCGTCAACCAATAATACCCTGCTCGCAACAACTTTCGAGTCATAGCATGCCCACCTGCATGTGTACCAAAAGTTCCTTCATGGATCTCTTCCATGAGTAAGTTTGCCTCCTTCTCATCCACACACCGGAGGAGTACCGAATCGTGGTTCCTTCTATACAAAACGCCGTCGGGATTCAGATAGAAGTTGTCTGCTAATCTCCTTAGAGTCTTCTGATCACGACTGGATGCCCCAGCCGGATATTCCTTATTCTTCAGGAAATTCTGTATATCGAAATACCAAGGTTTACCGTCAGATGCCTCATCAATTGCAAACACAAAGGCCGACCTATCAAGGCGAGAGATGACAATGCTGGGAGCCTCATTCCAGCGGTTGACTTTATACATCGAGGACAACGTTGCAAGGGCGTCCGCCATTTGATTCTCAGCTCGAGGTACATGGTGGAACTCCACCCTATCAAAGAAAGGTAGCAACCTTCTCGCATAATTCATGTACGGTACCAGATTAGGTTGGCGCGTCTCCCACTCTCCCTTAATTTGGTTCACCACCAACGCTGAATCCCCATATACGTCCAAATTCTTAATCCTCATATCGATAGCCTCTTCTAACCCCATAATGCAAGCTTCATACTCGGCTTCGTTATTCGTCACTAAAAAAGTCAATCTGGCTGTGAATGGGATGTGCGACCCGTGGGGAGTTGTAATGATTGCCCCGATCCCGCTACCATACGAATTGACAGCCCCATCAAAAATCAATTGCCACTGGGAACTCCGCTCAGGTCCTTCACCAGGCAACGACTCATCACAATCTTTAGCTTTCAAGTACATTATGTCCTCATCAGGAAACTCGAACTTCATAGGCTGATAATCATCAATTGGCTGTTCGGCGAGATATTCGGACAGAACACTTCCCTTAACGGCCTTCTGGGAAACATACTGGATATCGTATTCTGTCAATACCATCTGCCATCTAGCAATCCTTCCAGAGAGCGCTTTCTTCTCAAACACATATTTGATCGAATCCATCCTTGATATCAGCATGGTTGTATGATTCAGCATGTACTGTCTTAGACGTTTGGCAGCCCACGCCAATGCACAACACGTCTTTTCGAGCATAGAGTATCGAGATTCACAATCCGTGAACTTTTTACTCAAGTAATAAATTGCATGCTCTTTTCTTCCTGTCTCGTCATGTTGACCGAGAACACAACCCATACTGTTCTCCAGAACCGTCAGGTACATAATCAGTGGTCGTCCCGCTACTAGGGGTATCAACACCGGAGGTTCCTGCAAGTATTCTTTTATCTTTTCAAATGCCCTTTGGCAATTTTCATTCCAGACAACCGCTTGATCTTTCTTTAACAGCTTGAATAATGGTTCACACGTGGTCGTTAGGTGAGAGATGAACCTAGCAATGTAGTTCAACCTCCCTAAGAATCCACGGACTTCTTTTTCTGTTCTCGGTGCTGGCATTTCTTGTATTGCTTTTATTTTTGCAGGATCGACCTCGATTCCTTTCTTGCTCACAATGAACCCCAGTAGCTTCCCGGATCTCACTCCAAAGGTACATTTATTTGGATTCAGCCTCAGCCTGAATTTCCTCAGCCTTTTGAACAACTTCAACAAATTAACCAGATGTTCTTCCTCTGTTTGAGACTTGGCAATCATGTCATCGACATACACCTCGATCTCTCTGTGCATCATGTCGTGAAAAAGCGTTGCCATGGCCCGCTAGTACGTTGCCCCAGCATTTTTCAAACCAAAGGGCATCACCTTGTAACAGAAGGTTCCCCACGGGGTGATAAAGGTCGTTTTTTCCATATCCTCCGGAGCCATTTTGATCTGGTTGTACCCCGAAAATCCATCCATGAAGGAAAACACCGAAAACTGAGTCGTGTTGTCAACTAATACGTCAATATGCGGCAGCGGGAAATCATCCTTCGGGCTCGCTTTGTTTAAATCCCTATAATCAACACACATCCGAACCTTGCCATCTTTCTTTGGCACAGGCACGATATTAGCGACCCAAGTGGGATAAGTGGTAACAGCCAGGAACCCAGCATCCCATTGCTTCTGTACCTCTTCCTTTATCTTTACAGCCATATCAGGACGAGTCCTTCGGAGCTTCTGCTTCACAGGCGGGCAATCTTCCCTCAACGGCAGACGATGAACAACCATATCAGTATCCAAACCTGGCATGTCCTCGTAGGACCAAGCAAATATATCACTGTATTCACGCAGCATCTCAATAAGCTCTTTCTTGATATCACCTTGCAACGCAGCCCCTATACGGACATTCCTGACGCACTCTTCAGACCCCAAATTGACAATATCAATCTCTTCCTGGTGAGGCAGAATGACTCTCTCCTCTTGCTTCAATAACCGACTAAGCTCTTCTGGTAAGTCACTATCCTCCACAATCTCCTCCTCAGCTTGGAAGATCGGATGCTCGAAGTCTAAACGAGTCATAGGAAGTTTTTGGTCGGTGTCATCTGAAAATTCATGAATCCTGCGAGGGAAACGGTTAAGTGCTTCAAAAATGATGTACAAGCAAAATGCATAACCACGCTGCCATTTTATTGAAAAATAAAAACAGAAAGAAAAGGATCACAACATTTGAATGTAAAAAACGCCGTCATTTATTAATCATGCAAACATACAGGTAAACAGTTAGGCCCTAAGACAAGATCAACGATGCCCCGGGCAAGGCATGTGATCATACAATGATTGAAAAAAACAATGCATTACTGTTTGGTGACTTGGACGACGTCCTGGATGGACCAGTTGCATAGGCTTTGCCCTGGCGTGCTGGGTCGAATCCATGAGTCCATGTCGCAATCGCTATCCACCTCATCCGTATCAGACACGACATTGATCCTTTCAAAGCTAACCCCTCCGGGCGTGAACACGACAGGTCCCTTGTACTTAGGCGCGCTATGCGAGGAAGATGGACGGTACCCCAAGCCATACTTGTCTTGTTTTACCGGAATGTCCAAAACCCGCCCCCACTTCTGAGTCTCTCCTGCTTGAACCAACGCCTTGGCTTCTTTATACGAGGAGACGGCCACCTCTAGTTCTTCACTCTTTACCGGAGCTTCCTCTTTAACTTTCACTTCCTCGAACGCTTGACATAACGTTTCATGAATCTCTCCATCTACCTCCACGTACTTGAAAGAAGATAAATGACTGACTAGGATGTCCTCTTCGCCACACACCGTCACAATACTCCCCTCAACCATATATTTCAACTTCTGATGGAGCGTCGAAGTTACTGCCCCAGCGGCGTGAATCCAGGGTCTCCCAATCAAACAGCTGTATGCGGCTGTATGTCCATGATGTAAAACACTGTATCAAACACCTCCGGACCTACCTGAATAGGTAACGTTATCGACCCGAATACTGACCTCCTGGTTCCGTCAAAAGCCCTTACTACCAAATCACTAGGTGTGCACAATAACCCACAGATATCTAACTTCAACAGAGCTTTCTTTGGTAACACATTTAACGAGGACCCAGTGTCTACCAGCACATGGGATAAAACAGTGCCCCGACATTCGATAGAGATGTGCAAAGCATTATTGTGATCACGCCCTCGAGGCGTTAAGTCAAAATCCGTGAATCCCAGTCCATGCCCAGCGTTGACATGTGCCATAACTCCCTCCAGTTGATTAACTGAAATCTCCTGCGGCACGAAAGATGTCTCAAGTACCCTCAACAGGGCGTTTCTATGCGCCTCAGAGCACAACAACAGCGATAATATGGAGATCTTTGACGGGGTCTGCTGCAGGTGATCTATGATCTTGTAATCACTTTTGCGGATTAACCTCATGAATTCTTCCACATCTTTGGTTATCGGCTCTTTCTCTTTACCCCCTGAAGATTCCCCTTCAACAGCCTTGTTCTTACCTTTGGCGAGCCTCTCTGCTTCGACCTCAGGTGAAGTGAAAATTCTCCCGCTCCGGGTTATACCACCTGCTCCCACTATGTTATCAACGGATCCTGTTGGCGGATCATTCAAGTCAATCTTTTCCCCATTGCAATACGCCTCAGCACTGTAGCACCACGGGACTGCCTTTGTGCTTTCAAAAGGGACTGGCTTAGCGTTAGTAATAGTAATGGTCGGCCTTTTTGATGATGCCGAAATTGTCACCGATTTGAACGGAATGGTGACCGTAGCAATCTCCCTACGCTCTTCTACAGATTCTGTCTCAACAGACTTCTCTTGCCCCACAACCCTGTCAAACTGCAAAGTTCCTTCATCAATCAAACTTTGAACTCCCCTCTTCAACTTCTCACAGCCCTCTGGTTGAATCAAACAGCCATCACACTCGTTACCGCAACCGGGATAGACGCCTCTTTCCAACAAACACTGCTTTACGAAACTCAATGGGGTTTTCAGCTCGCTCACTTCTGAAACTAAGTTCAACTCATCATCTGACATGATTGCATTGGCCCCGGCTCCACCATGCTTGGGCATCGGCTGCTGCGTGATATTGGGACCTTCCTTCTCGAAGTTGATAGCCGTACTATCAAGCAAGTCCTGCACTTTATGCTTGAAAGCCAAGCAATTCTCAATATTGTGCCCCGGCGCCCCCGAATGGAAGTCACAGTGCTCATTAACATCATATCCGGCTGGCAGCTGGCCAGTTGGTGGTGCTAAGGTTCTCTTCTCGACTAGCTGCAATTTCAACAAGGTCTGAAGGAGTTCTGCATATGATACTGGCGGTACCTCGAACACTCTCCTTGGTCGGGGGTTCTGAAACCTACGTTGATTATTAGGCTGCTGTTGAGCCTGCTGCGGTGGTTGTTGTCTCTGCTGCTGAGAAGGCCCTGGAATGGTTACACTTGCGACTTGCGACTGCTGACGCCAATTCTGACCTTTATTCTTTCGTCGAGCACCGAATACAGCATTGGCATCACCTTGCCGTTTACCACCGAACGTCTTCTTATTACCTCCTGCGGAACTGGACTCACCTGCTTGAATTTTACCAATCTTCACCCCGTTTTCAATTCGCTCCCCCATCAAAATCAGCTCAGAGAAAGTACTCATCGAAAAGTTGAGCAGACGGTCGTAGTACATTCCAGAGAAAGTTCCTATGAACATATCCATCATTTCGCGTTCCACCATTGGAGGGTGCACCCTAGCAGCCAGATCTCGCCATCTCTGGGCGTATTCTTTAAAGCTCTCACTAGACTTCTGAGACATGCTTTGCAACTGAACTCGGTTAGGGGCGAGATCACTATTATATTGGTAATGTCGAACAAAAGCCTCTGCCAGCTCTTTCCAACTCCTGATCTGAGTAGGTTCCAAGCTCATGTACCACTCCAGCGATGGCCCTGACAGGCTATCCTGGAAGAAGTGCATTAGCATCTTCTCATCCTCAGAATACGCAGACATACGCCTGTAAAATGCGCGTACATGCATCCTAGGGCATGTATCCCCTTTGTATTTATCGAACGACGGTGCTTTGAATTTCAGCGGGACCCTCAACCCTGGGACCAACCCCATATTTGACATATCCAACCCAAGAGCATTCTGGTTGGCCAACCCGTTCACCTTCTCTTCTAGCAACCTCATCCGATGGTTGTCACCCCTGGCTCTTTCATAGCCTTCATTCTGACCAGAGAACACATCTTCCTGGCGGTCCTCCCAGCGAGGCACTATTTCGTATCCAACATAATCTGCATCGCGACCCGGACCTGTTTGAACGTACCTGGGGTCATGCCTTAGATTACCCATCTCTTGAGTGTTGTATGCACCAGCTCCATACCCAAGATTACCATAGCCACCAAACCTAGCCTTGGCGCCAGCCATGCTGCCATACCCCATATTCACACCGTTGAAGCCCTGGTTACCATTGATACCATTCATTCCGACATTCTCAACACCCCCACTGAAACCCTGGTGGACATTGCCCACAAATACCCCAGCAGTATCTGCGTTGACATTCATATTACCGGTGTTCCCACCTCCACCTACAGGACCAGTTTCTCCAATATTCAACCCGGTTATGGGACCAGCGTCAGCACCTTGACGATTCTCAACTCGGGGAGAAGCAGCAATGTTTTCACCCTGCGGTGTCCCGTTGTTTTCAGCCCGCGTGACTATCGGTTGAACCAGATTCTGCAGCTGCTCTTGCCCTTTGGCGATAGTCTCCATGGTTTGCATGAGCAGGGCCATCCTGTCACGCATCTCTTGCATTTCACTTTGCACGTTGTCCATGATCTTCTTCTGATTGATTCTTGTAGAGTAACGGTGGACCCGCTTTTCTGCAATTCTGAAAATACCTGCTTCAAAGATGCAAGAGATAAGATACCTGGATCACAAACCTGTAATGCAAATATGAGTACGTATGCAAAATGCAATGTGTGTCTGTGCATTAGGGATTATCATTCCACGATTCTAGTGTGAGTGTCAGTGCAGTGACAGTGCTAGCAAGACAGTGACTGGAGCCGAATCAAAGAAAACCTCATATATTGAAGAGAAAACCAAGAATACAATATCACTGAGAGTACAAATAAGACGGCATGACCTCAACCAACAATCCTGGCGATGGTCAGCACAAATGCAAATAAAGCATACAAATACATGAAATGATCAGGTACTCCCATGAGCCCGGTACTCTTCTATTAACTTCTTGGTCTCTGGATGACCTGGTCGGGTAAGCAGACCTTCGACAAGATGGTTTCTTCTCTTGAGAACATGTCGCGCGTCACCAGCGGTTTCTTCCCCTGCTCCATCTCCGAAGCGATCTTCTAGCTTCCGCTTCTGAGACACTGCTTCGTTCCTGCCTTCAATGGCTTTGTTCAATGCCTTCTAGAGACTGTATCTGGTCATCACTTCTTCTTCGCACTTCTCAATGCTAGCCTTCAACCGCTTCTCGAGGTCAGAAATTTGCTGCTTCAACTTATCTTCCCTCTTCTTGTTGTTGGTCAGCGTCGCATTCCAAGTCTTATTGCAAGAGGAGATCTCTCGGTGAGCGGCGTCAAGTGCTATCTTTTTGGCCTCTAGCATGTCATGGGAGCTTCTGAACTCTTGACCCAGACGTTCGCGCTTTTTCTTCTCCTCGGTCAACTCAGCGTCTAGCCTGTTCACTAGTTCGATCTGCTGTTGGAAAGAATGGACGGCCTTATTCTTCTCGCTCCTCATCTGAGCTAGCTCCTTCTCTAACTCTTCATTAATCTTCAGCAAGGCTTCCTTCTCCTTCACAACCTGCTCGTAGACCTCCCTTGTGACAGTGGTTGGCTCTTCTACCGGAATGTGAACGGGGACCGGAGCAGCTGGAAATGGCATCAATATCTGTCTGGCTCTCTCCTGAATCCAAACTTTGTAGGGTGCATATGCCTGGCAATCACTCTTCCCCAACAGTGGCTTCCCTTTCCTGTTAATACGCGTCCAGGCATGCCGAAGCTTGGTTAGCAAATCTCCGCTCAAATCACCTGTGAAGTACAGAGATTCCTGTACTTCATCCTCCTGAGGTGGGCTCTTCAGCGCATATCCAAACTGACGGACGAACAAAGATGGGTTGTAGTTGATGCACCCTTTTCTCCCTATCAACAGAACATTAGGATACCCAGCACAACTGCAAATAAGCTCGGACCCCAGCAGGTCTCGATCAAACCACTCAATATCTGTAGAAGACAACCTCATCATACGCTCTGGCCAGTTAGATGTGGTTGCATCATCCACAAAAGGTCCCTTCGAAGGAAGATGGCTCTTGAACCACATGGATAGCAAAGGCACGCAACAAGAGACGTTCTTGCCTCTCCTGTTCTCATTCCTGTAGTGCATTGAATGGTAAAAGTCCCCGATCAGTGTTGGCACCGGGTTACCGGCAGCAAATAGATGAAATGCATCCATGTCCACGAAGTTTGGGAAGTTAGGAAACAGCACGATCCCATAAATGCATAGAGCCAGAATAGCGTTAAAGACCACCCAACACCCATTCTTGGCGTACTCTTGAGCCTTACCAACCAGCAACTGGAGAGAAAAACCTGGAACTCCTCGCCAAGAAGTTATCAACAACTCAGAAGCGTTCATATGCAAGGCTTTGGCCAAATCCTCCAACTTGGGTTCAGCGGCAGAGTGAATAAAGGGAACTGCATTCTGCACTGGCAGCTCAGTAAACTCCACATACTCCTCCATGGTAGGTCCCAAAATGAAGTCTGCAAATGTGAAACATCTCAAAGCCGGGTCATAGAACTGCATCAGCGTGTACAGCCCGTTCAACTCATCGTCAGTGGATCTGCGAACCAAACTCAACAGCCGTCCGTAACTCTGCCTGAAGCTTCTACGGACATCATCATCTGCCAGAGGAATCAGACCCAGGAGTGGAGTAATATCAGGAATAGGTAGCTTGTAGGCAACTTTCATCCTCAATCCAGCCATAATCAATACCCAGAAGTCCAGACACTAGAACCCGGGGATATGCAAATGCACCTGCAGCACAGACACACGTTAATGGGATGCAATGATAATGAGTATGCAAAACAATGCAATGCAAGCAACATGCAACAGGGACCAAGTGCTATAGCTGAGAAGCCTGGACCATATCAAGAGTCTCAGATAGAACGTCCAATACTCATCAATCCCTGGTCTCAGATAGACCTAATACAAAGCTCCAACATTGGTCTCTGATAGACCCATAATATAACCCCAACCGGTCTCTGACAGACCTCAAACCATAACTCGGACTGGTCTCTGATAGATCTCATAATATAACTCCAACCGGTCTCTGACAGACCTCAGAACCATCCATAAATACCCAGGATCTCTGATCAAGAAATAACCGGTATCTGAAGGTCTAGTTACCTGCATAACCCCAAACCCTCTCACAGGTGGACGTCCTAGTAACTGACAAAGGTATGGCATCCTATGCGGTCGTCGGCGTCACAGACTTTCAGGGTTGATGATACGATTCCCAGAAGGAGTGGCATCATCAAATCCTGAAGAGGCCTCACTTAGCCAACTTCCAAATGATCGGTCCCCAGAGTCGACAATCCAACTAACCAGCAACCCGAGCCACCCAAAGGGCGGGACAGGAGGCCAACCAGAAGAACCTCGTCTGAGTGTAGATTTCGCGGAACACTAGGACATGCAAAGCACGTGCGCGCCCACTAATCTCTACTCTAAATCTAGGTGCACTCAAGCCCAGGTCCGACTTATCTCTCAATCATAGAACACCCGTCACACCCCACAATACAGCAATAATAATAATAAAATGCTGAAATGTAAATACAGAAATGTAAATCCATACAAATTCCTCGACGGGCAAACAAGCGCTATGATTGACTCTCTAAAGGGACGTTGGATCCCAAATGCATAAGAACTATCGCAGTCCTTAGCAGCCAGGGGACGTTGGATCCCCAGCAGAGTCGCCAGCTGTCGCTACTGCGAAAATCGGCGCCGGCAATACAGAAGAGTCGCCATCGTGCGTTATTTATCCCAACGGAGGGAAAGGAAACGCTCGAAGTAAACCTCACGAAAAACGGGAAAAGGTATGGTCATCGCAACCAAAACCTGGGTTCGGGAGTCGGTTACGCAAGGGGAAGGTATTAGCACCCCTCACGTCCGTCGTACTCGACGGGATCCACGCTTGCTTGGTTTGTACGGATTACACTTCTATCTAAACTAAAGGATGAGGTCTGAAAAGAAACGAAAAGAAATGACTCGGCAAAGCATCGCACTTTATGCCTACGTATTCCCGTCTGGAATGAGAAATCAGAGTCAACGTAGTTCGCCTAACTACGGGTGAAGGTGGGTGAAGGTTGCTCGCTAGGATATCGCATCCTATGTGTCGCTACTGCGAAAATCGGCGCCGGCTGAACAGAAGAGTCGCCACCGTGCGTTATTTATCCCACGGGAGGGAAAGGAAACGCTCAGAGTAAACCTCGCACAACACGGGAAAGGTATGGTCATCGCAACCAAAACCTGGATTCGGGAGTCGGTTACGCAAGGGGAAGGTATTAGCACCCCTCACGTCCGTCGTACTCGACGGGATCCACGCTTGTTTTCGGGTATGGATTGTTATTCTATCTAAACCATAGGTCAAGGGTGAAAAAGAAAATAAAATGAAAATAAAAATGACTCGGCAAAGTATCGCACTTTATGCCTACGTATTCCCGTCTGGAACGAGAAATCAGAGTCAACGTAGTTCGCCTACCTACGGGAAAGGAGGGGAAAGTTGCTCGCTAGGATATCGCATCCTATGCCTACGTACTTTCATACAGCATGAAAGATCAGAGCAAACGTAGTTCGGGCCTCGTACGACACAAGTTTGTCCTTGATTGATTTTTATTCCTTCTGAAAAAGGTTTTTTTGATTAACAGTCCAAGAGGACAAAAATGACGTCTTGATGAGTTCACATTCTTTTACGAAAGAAATGTCTTTTATTGTGTTTGAAATCTTTATGTGTTTTTCTGTTTGTTTTGAGAAAGAAAGAGACAGAACTCTAACCTACGGTTGCGAAGGGAAACAAACTAACCTAATGTTATCATGCATGGGTTAAGACCTAGTGTCTATCATGCTCCTCTCTTGCACAGAGAGAAACAGAGATCCTACGGGATAGGCAGAAACAGAAACAATATCAGATATATACAGTAAAGCAGTAAAATGCATGGATGCAACAGTACAAGCGAGGCAAGGGAGTCCCACTCAACCTCGAACCTAGAAAACAATAGGCAAAAGTGAACAGGCTTCACTTTCAACCCAACAGGGTAAACAGCAAACAATACAGTTCAGAAAACCAATCAATACATCAACAAATGAAATACAGCAAAAGAAACAGCATCAGCAGCTCTGAATCAACAACTGGCTTCAAGTAATTCACAAGCTTCAACAAGCACCAATCTCCATCTTCATGGCCTTCAGACAAGGGCTTTGATCATCAGTCTTCCATCTGCAATGGCTTTTCTTCAAGCTCAAACCTCCAGGATGAGGGAGCAGTCACAAGAGTGAATTGGGTGTTAAGCAATCAGCTGACTACCAAAGGTGGTGAACAGACTGCTTCTAACACAAAAGACATTTTCTCTCAAGAGTTCTATCTCATAGACACTATCACCAAGCCTTCCAAAGGAAGGGGGTGAGTGTCTTAGAGAGACTCTGAATCACAGAGAAGAATGGATGCAGACAAGGCAATCCATGTTTGAGAAACAAGATTTCTAATCTAGAGCTCTGCCTAGCTCCTAAACCCTAGTCTTCTCAGCATCTGCTAGCAAGAACCTTCTCCTCAACTCTGACAGTTGATCTTCCATCCTTGAATCTCCAATAGCTTCATCTTCACAAATCTTCAGCTTCCCCAGGGCCCCAGACAAACCCAATACCCATACAAACAATCAATAAACCCCAGAGGGCACACCACACCAGACAACAGATATACAGACAGTAATAATAGCAGTAGGGGAATCCTAACTGTTCTCTAAGGGATCTAATAACTACCCATAGCCCCTATAGTCCCATAACTAATCTATTCAAACCCTAAGTCCTAAGGGAAATGAAATCAAACTCCTAAGTTGTCACCTAAAAACCCTAGTTTTGTTCATGATATTCAAGCATTTATTAATCACCTAAAATTAACCTCTAAAAATGGGAACTAAAATATTCCTACAAGCTTAACATCTCATCTAAACAGTATAAAAAGAATGACCAAAAAATATCAAAGCATGTGAGAGAACAAAAATCATAAAAATGATGCATGAAATGAACTATTTAAGATGACATTTATTTAGAAAATATGTAAAAAATATGAAATAAAACTAAAAATGAAATTTTCTTTTCCTATAATATTCTAGACATTTTAATGAAAATATGGCAAAAAGAATGGATGAAAATGCATTTTTTATGAATTATTTATGAATTAATGAAAATTGGTAAAATAAAATGGAATTAAGAAAAATTAAAATTGAATGAAATGAATGAGGGGTGCATTTAGAAACTCGCCCCAGTTATAATCCCATTGGGCCAGGAAATAGGGGGGTGCTGGTAGCGCTTTCACACTGGGCCCAACACCAATCAGAATTAAAGAAATAATAAAACGCGCTGGGGGGTGAAGGAAGTAATAAAATCACGTTAGAAAATGGTTTTGGGCCTAACACGGGGGTGGGAATAACAAAATTCAACTCAGGCCCGCCCGTTTCAATTAATGAAACGGTGCGTTTTGGCCAAAACTCCAATTCCCTCCAAACGCTCAGATTGAATGTAGGCCACACGATCTTACCCTAAGTCAAAAGTCCAAGCTACCATGAACGGCCATGATTATTTCTTCTCCAAACGACCTGCAACTTAGGGTTTACTCCATGCGAGCTCATGCACGAGCTACTTTCCCCCTCTCTGTTCTCCATCTCCAAGCCACGAATCATCACGCCATAAACACGAAAGTTGCTCAGGATCTTCCCCTCTACAATCCTATACCACTAGCTCAGTCTGAAACTCACAGAATCTCTCAACCCGATCGAGGTAAAAACTGGTCATCATGAAATCATACTGTTATGAACCATCACCATTCCTCCTCAAACTTAACCTAAACTAACCTATGCCTAATGGAGATTAATTTGATCAATCACGCTACAATTATGATGCACTAATCTAAGAGATATAAGCACCAACAGTTTGTTGCACCTGTCACTAACCATCACCAATTCTTTCCAAAATCATCTAACTTAATCTCCTAACCACCTAGATCAAGTCTACGCTAATAAAATCATGTGAAACCAACAGAATCAAGCTAATCGAATGAAAACTTACCTGATGAGAAACCTTGAAAACAGCTATGGAAATGGAAGATATGAAGCTTTTGAGACTTGGATCTTGATTCACCAATTCAATACTCAATTCTGTATGCACAATTTTGGAGGTTCCTTGCTTGAATCACGCAATTCACTTGAACTTGTGATTTTGATGTTGATGAAAGAAGCACTCGAAAATGGATGAGAACTACCAAAACCTTGCTTCAATTATGATCTAAGGTGATGATGGAGTGAAATTGAATTGATCTTGATGAAGATTGATGAAGAATTTGAGAGATTTGGAATGAAACTTTTGAAGAAAGAATGAGAAATCTTGTGGAATTCTTGGTGCAAATGAGGCCAACCCTTGCCAAATTCTCCTTTCATGAATATATAGACCCCAATGGTACATTCTAGATCCATCTTGCACATTCCCTTGTTTTCAAACTTTGGCCCATTTTGATTATGTTTCTTAAAAGGTAAGCAACCATGGATAACTTCATTTTTTCCTTCTAAACTCAAAAAAGTGTGTGAACCATTGTTCTTAGAATTGTTTTTCCATTCAAAATCATATATTGGAAGTCTCCATTTGGACTTGTAAATCTCCCAAACCATTTTTCAACTTGAAATTATTCACTTTATAAGCCTTTTTAGTTCATATTTTGACCAATTATGCAACATCATGCTATGAGCTTCTCCAATAACTTGTGACCTTCTTTCTAGACTTAAAATCCCATTTGGAGCAAGTTTGATGTTGTAAGTTTTTCCATTTGAGGCCTCCTTGTATGGGTTTTGGGTATAGGTTAAAATGACCTGTAATTCACAAATGCCCAAAATACCCTTTGCTTGTCAAGACCATAAGTTGAGTTCTCCACATCATATGAAGGCATGCCATACCATTCTAGAAAGCTAAGACAATGAGGAACAATTCTTATGTTGACCAAGAATCCATTTGAAATCTCCTTGAGGGGCAAAACTAGCTTGGAAGTCAAGTCACTTTCACAGACAAAAATTCAGACACCTCAGATGACCTGTAACTTGTAAGGACCATAACTTGAGTTCCATAAATCTCCTTAAGGTCTTCCACCACTCAAATTAAAGGTCTTGAGATTCTCTACAAGTTTCATGTTGGCCAAGAAGCCATTTGAAGCTAGCATTTTGACTTATCTTGCTTGGAAATTTGACCTAAACTAGGGGATTTTACAGAGAAACCCTAATTTAGTAACTCCTCTTCTCCTTGATTTCTCTTGAATTCTCCTTGTCATATCTCCATATCCTTCTTCATATGTCAAATGTTGATCCCCACATCTCTCCAATAGACTTGAATGCCCTCTTAAGTCAGTCAATTGACCTAGGGTTGACCTAGGGTTGACCCAGATGAAACCCTAGTTGACTGTCTTCAACTGTAGCTCTTGTGCTTTCATCAATGACTTGTTTTCTTCTCCAAATGACTTTCTAAATCTCTCATAATGTCTAGATGCTCTCCATGCTTTCATTCCACAGCTCACAACCCTCTTATTGATCCTCAGATACCCTCAGCTAGGAGATGGACTCAAGGCTTGATCTGCTGAACTCTTTGCTTTCAAATTCTTTCCTGATGACTTGAATATGACTGAATTGGGATAATAACCTCTTGATAGGCCTCTAGAGATGAAAATAATGATTGGTCCCCTGTTGAATGACTTGCTATGCTTATGCTATGCAAATGGTTAGTCTATGTACATGACTCTATATGCAAATGCTAATGGTGATGAAACATAAATCCAAGGAATAAGGTTGAGCAAATTTTATGGTGCAACAGCTGCCCCTATTCAAGCGACTTGGACCCGATTGGATGAAGATCCCGGAGCCTTCAGACATTCGCGGTACGAGACGGTTGAATACTAGTGAAACCAGAAATTTGCCAACCGCAGAAATAAACTGCGCTCCTGCTTGAGGAATGACATTCGTCAGCTGAATCTGACTGTTAGAGCAACCCACTGATCTCGCACGACCGTGCTGGGGATTGTCTTCATCGTTCTGAAGAGAATTCTGTCATAACATTTTGCTTACTTGTCCACGTGAGGACTCTGTCTGTCGTCGATACGAAGAAATCTCACCTAGAATTGGTCCACGTTAGGACTACACTTGCTGTTAACCCAGAAAAATCTCGGCAACTCCGCTGGGGATACTTCGTCTGCATTTCCATAAATTGAATCGCCCACGTTAGGAAAAACTCTTCCACGTTAGGAGTAACACCTGTCCACGATAGGAATCACATCGTCCACGTTAGGAGTAACGCTTTTATCTTTCCACGTTAGGAAGCAATCTTCTTTCCACATAAGGAGAACTGCATCAATCTGTCCACGTAAGGACTCCAATACCACTTGACGTGTCCGCGTCAGGAATCCGATCTTTCCACGTAAGGAATTCCACTTTGGTGCTGAACCTGTCCACGTCAGGACTCAACTTCTCGAATCTGTCCACGTCAGGACCCCAATTTCTCCGCATAAGGAATAAACTTCTTCTTCCACGTTAGGAATATCTTGATATGATCTGTCCGCGCCAGGACTAGACTTTTCCACGTCAGGAATAATCCATTTCTTTCCACGTCAGGAATCAATCTTGATATGTCCGCGTGAGGACTCAATCTTTCCACGTAAGGAATAAACTCGTCTTTCCACGTAAGGAAACCATTTTTCTTCTACGTAAGGAATGCTCTTGATATGCCCACGTTAGGACTCAAATCCTTCCACGTAAGGAATAAACCCTTTCTAGATATGTCCGCGTAAGGACTAAACTTTTCCACGTAAGGAATACATCTTAACCTGTCCACGTAAGGACTCCACTCTTTCCACGTTAGGAATCTTCTCCTGATATGTCCGCGTCAGGACTAAACTTTTCCGCGTTAGGAATTTCCGTCTTAATCTGTCCACGTAAGGACTCTCTTCTTTCCACGTTAGGAATCACTTCTGTTGATAGGTCCGCGTAAGGACTACATCTTTCCACGTTAGGAATCTCCGTCTTTCCACGTTAGGAATCACTTCTGTTGATAGGTCCGCGTAAGGACTACATCTTTCCACGTTAGGAATAATAATCTCTTTGATCTGCCCGCGTTAGGACACTGATCTCGTCTTGATTTATCCACGTAAGGACTCAGGCGTCTTCGACTCACTGAGGAAATAAGACTTGTCCACGTAAGGACTCACACCTTCGACTCACTAGGGAAATATCCGCGTTAGGACTTACACTTTGCCAACAACACGAAGAAGGATAAATTTGTCCACGTCAGGATTCTTGTATCTTGTCATCACAAAGAACTACAAACTTGTCCACGTCAGGACGCACATTTCACCATTACGAATAAAGATATCTGCTGAAAACAAATGATCCACATCAGGATACCAACACGAAGAGTAACCAATCTTTTGTCGACGTCACGACCTCCCTTTCTCCAAATTTCGAGAGACCGAATCTATCCACGTCAGGATTAACGCACCTTACCAATCCGGTAAAACAAACCTGTCCACGTTAGGACGCCCACTTCTGAAGAAATCCCGTCATTCTAGGAGTA
This sequence comes from Lathyrus sativus, assembly GCA_963859935.3. Classification (NCBI taxonomy): domain Eukaryota; kingdom Viridiplantae; phylum Streptophyta; class Magnoliopsida; order Fabales; family Fabaceae; genus Lathyrus; species Lathyrus sativus. The sequence continues at coordinate 24,505,580 of OZ012737.1, forward strand.
AATGGTCCACGTCAGGACTTAATTCTTCAATGATCCTTACCCACAAACTGCTCAGCACTGACGTGACAGCGACTTCGAGATGAACTCTACTGGGGATGTCTGAAAACCAACTATCGGACGCCTGCTCTGATAACCGGCGGTGGTCTCTGAAATTCTGATTCATGCGACTCGTTGATGACAAACGAACTTTGCTTGGGAATAAGGAGATTCTTATCCTGGCCACTCTGGCTGGGGAAAATCAGATACATTTGCATAAATGACTCTGCTGGAGACAAAGAGAGTTTTATCACGATAACTCTGTGGGGGAATACCGCCGAAACTGACATTGTCATTGAATATCTCCTGCCGAGATCTTGACTGTTTGGTGATTTATTTGAGCAAGAGCTCTCTCCACCTGAACTACTAGAGTACAGAAACTGCTTCAGCAAAATAAATGCTGGAAGGGTAACGCCGACTCGCCGGGGATGGCCTGATGCTACAAAATTATTCCGGCAAAATAAAAGCTGGTAGGATGAAGTCGACCCTGCTGGGAATTTGGGAACTCAAACCACACGTCTTGCTGAAGTAACCCCTGCTGGGGACAATAACTCTGCTGAGGAATAGCAGATGCGCACAGCACGATCGGACTTTCTGCTGGAATGTGAACCGATATCACCAGTATCTCTGACAAAATAAATGACAGGACCCAACATCAACTCTGCTTTGGAGAGTCTTGACCTTCGAATTCCACTGGAAGGAAAGAACATTTACTGAAAAGAGAACTCCGCTGGGGATGGCTGGATTCTCTTGGGGAAAATTAACTGACTCCACTGGGGAAGAGTGCCTGACCCTACGGGGAAGATGAACCTGTCTGAATACAGCCTTACGATCCCGGAATCACTAAACTCTGCTGAGGTCGAGTAACTTCTCTGGAGCACGTCCTTTGGATAAGCTACGGCTAGCTGGAGAATTCTATCCTTCTTCAGGAAGAACATGCATGACCTGCGTGGGGATCAAGCCTTTCACTATTGCAATCTTTTGATCCTCTTCTTCGTATAGTTATGAAACCTGCAACAACACAAACAAGACACGACAAGCCTATGCAATCCAAATCGATTCAGGTTAGTGACGTTACACTCAGTTAATTCAAAGCTTTAACAATTGTTGGCAAGGGCCAGTAATGTTATACTCATGCTAGCTTCAATAAACTTAGGCGTTTTATCATGCGCAAAACGGTAAAGAACAGGCATCAAGTACTGAATAACACATTTTCATTGATTGGGCCCCTGAATGGGCGGAGTTTTTGTACACGGGATGTAACTCCTGAAAAGAGGAAGCTACGCAAAGCAAATATACAAGTATGCAAGTATTCACAAGAAGCATAAATATTGACAAATTAAATTTTGTACACATGTCGGCAACTGGCTGCAGATGAACACCACGAACTGATCCTCCCATGACTCGTCCGACTCTAATACTTTCCCGGTATCCCCACTTCTGAAGAGGTTGTATCCGATAACTGACTCCTCAAACATATTCTCCCGCACTGATGCTCATTGAACATCAAATTCGGACCGCAGTCATTTGCTTTTCTCATCCCTAACTTTTGCGTGAACCGCCCTTTACGGGTTTTCAGTTCACCGGGATACCCCTTTTTGCCGAAGCCGCCCAGTGTAGGTTTTCAACTTCGCGGGTGTACATTTTTTCAATTTTATCCCTAACTTTTGCCCGAACCTTTCATTCTGTTTTGGTTCGCCAGGATGCCCCATTTTTGCCTGGACTCTCTTTTTCTGTCCAGCGGGTCTGTTTTAAGCAAAGTATTTTTTAACCGCGTCCGAATTCACAGGTGATGCAAAGTCTTCCCCGTCCATGGTGGACAACAATAACGCTCCTCCCGAAAAGACCTTACTGACAACGTATGGCCCTTCGTAGTTGGGGGTCCACTTGCCCCTGTGATCTGCTTGCGGCGGGAGAATCCTTTTCAGCACAAGGTCGCCCGTCTGAAAGCTTCACGGAAGTATTTTCTTGTCGTACGCTTTCTTCATTCGTCTTTGATACAAACGACCGTATGCCAGAGAAGCTAGCCTCTTCTCATCCATCAAACTCAGTTGGTTCAATCTATTCGTTACCCATTCTGCCTCGTCCAGCTGAACGTCCCGCAATACCCTCAGAGAAGGGATCTCAACTTCCAATGGTAATACCGCCTCCATTCCATATACCAACGAGAACGGAGTTGCCCCAGTTGATGTGCGTACCGTCGTACGATAACCGTGCAAAGCGAAAGGTAGCATTTCATGCCAATCTTTATAAGTCACCACCATTTTCTGGACGATCTTCTTGATATTCTTATTGGCCGCTTCGACAGCGCCATTCATCTTGGGTCGGTAAGGGGAGGAGTTGTGATGTTCGATCTTGAAATTCTGACAGAGCTCCTTCATCATTTTGTTGTTCAGATTAGAACCATTATCCGTGATTATCCGCTCGGGAATTCCGTATCGGCAAATGATATCTCTCTTGATGAATCTAGCCACCACTTGCTTCGTTACGTTTGCGTAAGACGCCGCTTCCACCCACTTGGTGAAATAATCGATTGCTACTAGGATGAACCGATGCCCGTTAGAAGCCGTCGGCTCGATCTTTCCAATCATATCGATTCCCCACATCGAGAATGGCCATGGAGATGACATCACATTCAGAGGACTCGGAGGCACATGTATTTTGTCAGCATAAATTTGGCACTTGTGGCACTTCCTCGCGAACTTGAAACAATCAGTTTCCATCGTCAGCCAAAAGTAACCTGCCCTCAGCAGTTTTCTCGTCATAGCATGCCCACCAGCATGCGTACCAAAGGTACCTTCGTGTATTTCCTCCATGAGCAGCTTGGCCTCTTTTTCGTCTACACAACGCAACAACACCAAATCGTGGTTTCTTCTGTATAAGACGCCATCCGGGTTCAAATAGAAATTACCCGCTAATCTCCTGAGAGTTTTCTGATCTTGACTGGATGCCCCAGCCGGATACTCTTTATTCTTCAGGAAATTAAGGATATCGAAATACCACGGTTTGTCATCAGATGCTTCATCAAGAGCAAATACATAAGCTGGCCTGTCTAACCGAGAGATAGTGATTTGGGGAGCTTCGTTCCAGAAATTGACCTTGTACATGGAAGACAAGGTGGCAAGGGCGTCAGCCATTTGATTTTCTGCCCGCGGCACATGATGCAATTCAACTTTGTCGAAGAAAGGCAACAATCTCCTTGCATAATTCATGTAATGTACTAGATTGGGCTGACGTGTCTCCCATTCCCCTTTGATCTGATTCACTACCAGAGCTGAGTCTCCGTATACGTCTAGATGTTTGATTCGCAAATCAATGGCTTCTTCAAGCCCCATTATACAAGCTTCGTATTCGGCCTCATTGTTGGTAACGGCAAAGGTCAATCGGGCAGTAAACGGGATGTGCGACCCGTGCGGCGTAGTGATAATTGCCCCTATTCCGCTACCGTAAGCATTCACAGCTCCATCAAATATCATCTGCCATTTGGACCCCGGCTCTGGTCCTTCGTCTGGTAACGGCTCTTCGCAATCCTTCATCTTGAGATACATGATATCCTCGTCAGGAAAGTCAAATCTCATCGATTGATACTCTTCAATAGGCTGCTCCGCCAGATACTCAGCCAGCACACTCCCCTTTATCGCTTTTTGCGAGACGTATTGAATATCGTATTCAGTCAAGATCATCTGCCAACGGGCAATCCTACCTGACAACGCCTGCTTTTCGAATATATATTTGATTGGATCCATCTTCGAGATGAGCATGGTTGTATGATTCAGCATGTACTGCCTCAAACGCTTGGCGGCCCAGGCTAGCGCGCAACAAGTTTTCTCCAGCATTGAGTATCGAGATTCACAGTCTGTAAATTTCTTACTCAGATAATAGATTGCATGCTCTTTTCTCCCTGTCTCGTCGTGTTGACCGAGAACACAACCCATACTTCCCTCAAGAACCGTCAAATACATTATCAAGGGTCTTCCTGCCACCGGGGGTATCAAAATAGGAGGTTCCTGCAAGTACTTCTTTATTTTATCGAACGCCTTTTGACAATTTTCGTTCCACGTCACAGCTTGATCTTTCTTTAGCAGCTTGAATAATGGTTCACACGTGGCCGTTAGGTGAGATATGAACCGGGCAATGTAGTTCAATCTCCCTAAAAACCCGCGCACCTCTTTCTCTGTTTTAGGCGTCGGCATTTCTTGAATCGCTTTTATTTTAGCAGGATCGACCTCTATTCCTCTTTCGCTTACGATAAACCCCAGCAGTTTACCCGATCTCACCCCGAAGGTGCATTTGTTAGGGTTCAGCCTCAGCCTGAACTTCCTAAGCCTTTTAAACAACTTCAACAGATTCACCAGATGCTCTTCCTCTGTCTGGGATTTAGCAATCATATCGTCAACATAAACTTCGATCTCTTTATGCATCATGTCATGAAAAAGAGTCGTCATCGCACGCTGATATGTTGCCCCAGCATTTTTCAAACCAAAGGGCATCACTTTGTAACAAAATGTTCCCCACGGCGTTATGAAAGTAGTCTTCTCCATATCCTCTGGCGCCATTTTAATTTGATTGTAGCCTGAAAAGCCATCCATGAAGGAGAATACAGAGTATTGAGCGGTATTATCAACTAATACGTCAATATGAGGAAGTGGAAAATCGTCTTTTGGGCTTGCTTTATTCAAATCTCTATAATCCACGCACATTCGAACCTTGCCATCTTTCTTTGGCACTGGCACGATGTTAGCAACCCATGAGGGATACTTCGTCACAGCCAGGAACCCAGCGTCCCACTGTTTCTGAACCTCCTCTTTGATCTTCATTGCCATATCTGGGCGAGTTCTGCGAAGTTTTTGTTTGACAGGCGGGCAGTCTTCTTTCAGTGGCAGACGATGCACAACCATATCTGTATCGAGCCCTGGCATATCTTGATACGACCAAGCGAATACATCATTATACTCTCGGAGCATTTCAACCAGTTTTCGCTTGATATCACTCTGCAGTGCGGCTCCGATACGAATATTTTTCTCAACCCCTTCCGACCCCAAATTGATAATTTCGATAACCTCATCGTGAGGCAGAATGGCTCTTTCCTCTTGCTTCACCAACCAAGACAGTTCTTCAGGAACGTCGCTATCTTCGACAACCTCTTCTTCGGTCTGGAATACCGGGTGCTCGAAGTCGGGACGAGTCATAGGTGGTTCAAGGATGTCATCTGAAAATGTTATCCTGCAAAAGAAAGGGTTAAGTGCTTCAAAATGCGTATAAAGCGGATAACCACGTTGCCATTTTATTGAAAAATACAAAACAAGAAAGACAGGGATTACAGTATTTACACATGAAAAAAACGCCATTTATTTAATGATTAACGAAGCAATGTTTATAACAACACAGCCCTAAGCAAATCCCGATGCCCCGGGCAAGACATCAGATTATTCAACAATTAATAAAGCAAAGCATTACTGTTTAAAAGTCACAGGAACAAGCTCCTGAATAGACCAGTTGCACAGTCCTTGTCCTGGCGTGCTTGGCTGAATCCAGGCATCCATATCACAGTCGCTGTCCCCTTCATCGGATTCCGAAGCAGCATTGACAAATTCCTGGCATACTCCACTGGCAGAGATGGTGATTGACTTTCTGAAATGAGGGGCCCCCACAGAAGGAGTTGATGACGACGGTCGGTACCCCAGTCCGAACCGGTCCATTTTCACCGGAATGTCCAATACTTTGCCCCAGCCCGTGGCTTCTCCTGCCTTCACTAGCGCTTGGGCTTCTTTATACGATGAGACAGCTATCTCCGGCACTTTGCTTGGCCCGGGACCCTTGTCCTTTATGCGCAAACCTTCGAACGCCTGGCATGGCGTCTCATGGATCTCCCCGTCGACTTCCACATATTTGAACGAAGAAAGATGGCTGACCAGGATGTCTTCTTCTCCGCACACGGTGACTACACTGTCTCCGACCATATACTTTAACTTCTGATGCAGGGTAGACGTAACTGCCCCTGCCCCGTGAATCCAAGGTCTTCCCAGCAAGCAGCTGTACGCAGGCTGTATATCCATGATATAAAACTCCGTTGCAAACACTTCCGGCCCCACTTGCAGAGGCAATGTAATCGATCCGAAGACTGTTCTCCGCGTGCCGTCAAACGCTCTGACTACCAAATCACTTGGTGTGCACAAAATTCCTCGAACATCCAGCTTCATCATAGCCTTCTTAGGCAGCACATTCAAAGACGACCCGGTGTCAACCAATACGTGCGACATTGTCGACCCTCTGCACTCAACAGATACATGTAATGCCATATTATGATCCCTTCCTTTCGGAGTCAAGTCGAAATCAGTAAAGCCCAGACTGTGGCCCGCATTTACATGTGCCAATACTCCTTCTAGCTGGTTCACGGAGACATCCTGTGGTACAAAAGAAGTGTCCAGGACTTTCAGCAAAGCGTTCCGGTGAGCCTCTGAACACAACAGCAATGACAGAATAGATATTTTGGACGGCGTTTGCTGCAGATGCTCCACAATTTTATAATCACTTTTCCGAATCAAGCGCATGAATTCCTCTACATCTTTCGATGCTGCTTCTTTTTCATTTGCTTGTACCGGAACGTTCTCAACCGCTTTCCCCTTTCCTTTCGCTAGCCTTTCGGCCTCTACTTCAGGAGATATAAAGATCCTGCCGCTCCTCGTCATGCCTCCTGAGCCAACAACATTATCCACAACCTCCGCTGACTGCTTGTTAACATCGATTTTAATCCCGTCACAATACACCTCTAGCCCATATGACCATGGGACCGCTTTCGTGCTCTCATACGGGATTGGCCCGGCTTTAGTTATAGTAATCGGGGGTCGCTGAGCTGGTGCTGAAATGGTGATCGTCTTCCTGGGAATTGTCACTGTGGCAACATCACTCCGATTATCCACCACTGCCCCTGCCGGCTCATCAGTTGCTGTTCGATCAAACTGCAATATACCTTCATCAATCAAGGCCTGAATGCCTTTCTTCAGATCCTCACACCCCCCAGACAGGGCCCAACAGCCTAAACAGTACTCATTACATCCTGGGTAAACACCCCCTTGCAACAGTCGGCTTTTGATCTCGCTCAGCGGCGTCTTTAAATCCTCAACATTCATAATCAGATTCAGACCTTCCTCGGTTAGAACAGCGTTCGCCCCATGATTAGGCATGGGTTTCTGGACTATATTCGCACCGGTCGTTCCGAAGTTGATAGACTTGTTATCCAAAAGATCCTGCACAACATGCTTAAAAGCATGACAACCTTCTATATCGTGGCCCGGGGCCCCAGAATGAAACTCGCAGCGCCTATTTGCATCATAGCCGAACGGGGGAGTTCCCGTTATCGGTGCCAAGGTTCTTTTCTCCACCAGATTCAATCCCAACAAGGTCTGCAATAAATCAGCATAGTTAGAGGGAGGCTTCTCAAATACTCTTCTCGGCTTACCACCCTGGAATTTTCGCTGAGCTTGCTGTGCCCCCTGCTGAGGCTGCTGCTGCTGTGGCATTGGTTGCTGCTGAACCGGTTGTTGCTGGATTGGTTGTTGCTGATAGGGGATAGTAACACTCGACACTTGCTGCGGCTGACGATATTGATTTCTTCCCCTGCCTCGGCCTCGGCCTCGACCTCCAAATACCGCGCTAGCTTCGCCCTGACGGCGCCCACCATAAGCTTTCCTATTACTGCCAGATGCAGTTGATTCATCGACCTGGAACTTCCCTTGCTTAATGTTCCGCTCAATCTTTTCACCCATCAGAATCAGGTCTGAAAAACTAGCCAGAGACGTATGAAACAGCATATCATGAAACAGCCCGGTGAATGTACCAACAAACATATCGTTCATTTCTTTATCTTCCACGGGAGGACGGACCCTGGCAGCCATATCGCGCCACCTTTGCGCGTACTCTTTAAAACTCTCCCCCTTCTTCTGCGAAAGCCCGGCCAACTGGACCCGATTGGGTGCCAGGTCGCTGTTATACTTGTAATGGGCTACAAACGCCTCCGCTAATTGCTTCCAAGTCTTGATATCAGTGGGCTCCAACCCCATGTACCACTCTAGGGAAGGACCCGATAGACTATCCTGAAAGAAATGCATGAGCATTCTTTCGTCAGTGGAGTATGCAGACATCTTTCTGTAATAAGCTCGCACATGCACTTTCGGACATGTGTCTCCTTTGTATTTATCGAACGCAGGCGCTTTGAACTTGATCGGCACCCTCAGCCCAGGTACCAAGCCCATTGTTGCCATGTCCAGACCCACAGCACTCTGGTTTAGGACTCCCTTCATTTGCTCTTCCAGCATTCTAATCTTTTGAGAATCATCCATCGGCCCGTCAAAACCCCCTCCAGAGAAGGCGTCTTCCTGTTGATCCTCTTGCCACATACCGTTTCCAGCCCCGTATCCATCATATGCATTATTACGTCCAGCTCTGACCTGATTCATCCCCGGAACTCGGCCTCTGTTGCCGTACCCTTGAACACCTCCAGCAGGACCACCAGCCATAAAACCAGCACCGTTTCCGTTTCCAAAACCTTCGTAGCCCTGATTGACCATACCATAACCATCTTGCCCAAAGCCTTGAGCATTAAAGCCATACTTGCCAGTGTTGTCGAATCCCTGATCGTTAAATCCGAACCCAGCATTGACAAAGCCGTTGCCTCCGAGATTATCTCCCACATTGACATCACCCAGCCCAGTGTTGTGGACAGCAGTTTCATTTCCAACTCCGACGTTACCATTCACAGCAGCGGTAGCGTTGTTGACGTTAGCAGCAGTCATATTGACGACAGGCGGAGCCACTGGCGTGGGGGTGCCGTCTCCATGAGCAGTATCAACCCGGACAGACTGATGATCTTCGTTACCATGACCAGCGTTGCGAGCCAACAGAGGCTGGACCATGGCCTGCAAATTCTCTTGCCCTTTTGCTATAGCCTCCATGGTCTGCATGAAGAGGGCGAGCTTCTCGCGTACATCCTGCATCTCGTTCTGAATCTGGTCCATGACTTTCCGACAGTTGGATCGTGTAGAATAGCGGTGCGGATGTTGATCTGGAATCCTGTTAAGTACCTGATACAGAGCAAGAGATAAGACACCATTCATATATTACCTGTTATGCAAGATGAATATGAATGCAATGCAATGTGTCTGTGCATTAGGGAAGTTCATTCCCCCAGTTCTAGTGCGAGGGTGCCGGTGCAGTGACAGTGTTGACAATAAGAATACCGGAGCTGAATCATAGAAAGCCTCATATATAGCAGAGAGAATCAATAAGCCCAGGGTACAATATCACTGAGAGTACAAAGATGGCATGACCTCAACCAACAATCCTGGTGATGGTCAGCACTATGCAAATAAAGCATACAAATAATGGAATGATCAGATCCTCCCAAAAGTCTGGTACTCCTCTATCAACTTCTTGGTCTCCGGATGGCTTGGTCGATCAAGCAGCCCTTCAACAAGCTGGTTTCTCTTCTTAAGGATACGGCGTACGTCTTCAGCAGTTTCTTCCCATGTTGCTTCTCCGAAGCAATCTTCTAACTTTCGCTTCTGGGACACTGCTTCATCTCTAGATTTGATTGCCTTGTTCAGTGCATGCTGGACACTATACCGGTTCATCACTTCTTCCTCACACTTCTTGATGCTAGACTTCAACTTCTCTTCGAGGTCGGAAATTTGCTGCTTCAGCTTATCTTCCCTCTTCTTGTTGTTGGTGAGTGTAGCGTTCCAAGTCTTATTGCAAGAAGAGATTTCTCGGTGAGCGGCGTCGAGTGCTTTCTTCTTTGCCTCCAACATGTCGTGGGAACTTCTGAACTCTTGCCCCAGACGTTCGCGCTTTTTCTTTTCCTCAGTCAACTCAGCTCCTAACCTGTTTACCAGCTCAATCTGTTGTTGGAAAGCATATACGGCCTTGTTTTTCTCGCTGCGTGCTTGGGCTAGCTCTTGCTCTAACCCTTCATTAATCTTCATCAGAGCTTCTTTCTCTCTCACAACCTGTTCATATGCTTCTCTAGAAACAGTAGTCGGCTCTTCTACCGGAATAGGATCAAGAGTTGGTGCATCTGGAAACGGCATCTTCAACTGACTAGCCCTCTCCCGAATCCAAGCTCTATAAGGTGCATAGGCCTGACAGTCATTCTTTCCTAACAACGGCTTCCCTTTGCGGTTAATACGCGTCCAGGCATGTCGCAACTTGGCTAATAACTCCCCCTTCACATCACCAGTGAAGTACAGAGATTCCTGTACTTCTTCCTCTTGAGGTGGATTCTTCAGCGCATATCCGAACTGGCGAATGAATAGAGAAGGGTTGCAGTTGATACACCCTTTTCTTCCTATCAGCGGCACATTAGGGTAACCGGAACAACTGAAGATGAGCTCCGATCCCAACAGGTCTCTATCAAACCACTCCATGTCTTCCGACGATAACCTCATCAAACGCTCCGGCCAACCAACTGGAGCTGTAGTCTCTGCAGCAGATCTTCCCTTAGGAAGATGACTCTCAAACCACATACTCAATAAGGGTACACACAGATGAACATTCTTCCCTCTTCCCTTCTCATTCTTGTAATGCAGTGAGTGGTAGAGATCCCCGAGTAAAGTAGGTACAGGATTACCAGCAGCAAACAAGTAGAAAGCATCGAAGTCCACAAAATCCGGTATATTGGGGAATAAAACTATGCCATAAATGCACAAAGCCAACACAGCATTGAAAGCAACCCAGCACCCATTCTTGGCGTACTCTTGGGCTTTACCCACTAAGAACTGAAATGAGAATCCTGGAACTCCACGGGAAACAGTAGTCACAAGTTCAGAAGCATCAACATGCAAGGCTTTTGCCAATTCCTCCGGCTTGGGCTTGGCATCATAATGAATGAATGGAACCTGGTTCTGCACAGGCAGCTCAACATACTCAGCGTATTCCTCCAGAGTTGGTCCCATAATAAAGTCAGAGAACGTGAAACACCTCAAAGCAGGGTCATAGAATTGCATCAAAGCATACAGCCCATCTAACTCTACCTCTGTAGGTTTGCACACCAATCTCAATAATCTACCATAGCTCATCCGGAAACTCCCACGAACACTCTCATCAGCAAGAGAGATCAACCCCAGTAAAGGAACAATATCTGGCGTAGGCAATTTGTAGGCAACTGTTCTCCTTAAGCTAGTCATGATCGAATACTCAGAAGTCTGGGCACTAGAACTAGGGAAATGCAAATGCACCTGCAGCACAGACACACGTTAGTGAAATGCAAATGGTAATGGATATGCAAGGATGCAATGCAAGTAACATTCAACAGGGACCAAAGCTGCAGCTGAATAGCCTAAACCCAATCAAGAAAGGTCTCAGATAGACCATCCATAAGTCATCAAACCCTGGTCTCAGATAGACCTAAAATAGAACTCCAACACTGGTCTCTGACAGACCTCAAACCATAACTCCCTGGTCTCTGATAGACCTCAAATCACATCTCTAATTGGTCTCTGACAGACCTCAGAACTCTCCCAAATAACCAGGATCTCTGATCAAGAAATAACCGGTAGTCTGGAGGTCTAGTTACCTGCATAACCCTGAATCCCCTCACAGGTGGGTGGCCCTATAACTGGCACAAGGTACGGCATCCTATGCGGTCGTCGGCGTCACAGACTTTCAGGGCTGATGATACGATTCCCAGAAGGAGTGGCATCATCAATTCCTGAAGAGGCCTCACTCAGCCAACTTCCAAATGATCGGTCCCCAGAGTCGACAATCCAACTAACCAGCAACCCACACCAACCAAAGGAAGGGGCAGGAGGCCAACCAGAGGAACCTCGTCTGAGTGTAGATTTCATGGGACACCAAAGCAAGCAAAGCAAGCGGGCGCCCACTAATTTCTACTCTAATTCTAGGTGCACTCAAGCCCAGGTCCGGCTTATCTCTCAATATCAGAACACCCGTCACACCCCAGATACAGCAATAATAATCAATATATAAAGCTGAAAATACAAGGTTAGAAATATAAAATAACTCCATACAAAATCCTCGACGGGAAAACAAGCGTTAGGATTGACTCTCTCAAGGGACGTTGGATCCCAAATGCATAAGAACTATCGCAGTCCTTAGTAGCCAGGGGACGTTGGATCCCCAGCAGAGTCGCCAGCTGTCGCTACTGCGAAAATCGGCGCCGGCTGAACAGAAGAGTCGCCACCGTGCGTTATTTATCCCACGGGAGGGAAAGGAAACGCTCAGAGTAAACCTCGCACAACACGGGAAAGGTATGGTCATCGCAACCAAAACCTGGATTCGGGAGTCGGTTACGCAAGGGGAAGGTATTAGCACCCCTCACGTCCGTCGTACTCGACGGGATCCACGCTTGTTTTCGGGTATGGATTGTTATTCTATCTAAACCATAGGTCAAGGGTGAAAAAGAAAATAAAATGAAAATAAAAATGACTCGGCAAAGTATCGCACTTTATGCCTACGTATTCCCGTCTGGAACGAGAAATCAGAGTCAACGTAGTTCGCCTACCTACGGGAAAGGAGGGGAAAGTTGCTCGCTAGGATATCGCATCCTATGCCTACGTACTTTCATACAGCATGAAAGATCAGAGCAAACGTAGTTCGGGCCTCGTACGACACAAGTTTGTCCTTGATTGATTTTTATTCCTTCTGAAAAAGGTTTTTTTGATTAACAGTCCAAGAGGACAAAAATGACGTCTTGATGAGTTCACATTCTTTTACGAAAGAAATGTCTTTTATTGTGTTTGAAATCTTTATGTGTTTTTCTGTTTGTTTTGAGAAAGAAAGAGACAGAACTCTAACCTACGGTTGCGAAGGGAAACAAACTAACCTAATGTTATCATGCATGGGTTAAGACCTAGTGTCTATCATGCTCCTCTCTTGCACAGAGAGAAACAGAGATCCTACGGGATAGGCAGAAACAGAAACAATATCAGATATATACAGTAAAGCAGTAAAATGCATGGATGCAACAGTACAAGCGAGGCAAGGGAGTCCCACTCAACCTCGAACCTAGAAAACAATAGGCAAAAGTGAACAGGCTTCACTTTCAACCCAACAGGGTAAACAGCAAACAATACAGTTCAGAAAACCAATCAATACATCAACAAATGAAATACAGCAAAAGAAACAGCATCAGCAGCTCTGAATCAACAACTGGCTTCAAGTAATTCACAAGCTTCAACAAGCACCAATCTCCATCTTCATGGCCTTCAGACAAGGGCTTTGATCATCAGTCTTCCATCTGCAATGGCTTTTCTTCAAGCTCAAACCTCCAGGATGAGGGAGCAGTCACAAGAGTGAATTGGGTGTTAAGCAATCAGCTGACTACCAAAGGTGGTGAACAGACTGCTTCTAACACAAAAGACATTTTCTCTCAAGAGTTCTATCTCATAGACACTATCACCAAGCCTTCCAAAGGAAGGGGGTGAGTGTCTTAGAGAGACTCTGAATCACAGAGAAGAATGGATGCAGACAAGGCAATCCATGTTTGAGAAACAAGATTTCTAATCTAGAGCTCTGCCTAGCTCCTAAACCCTAGTCTTCTCAGCATCTGCTAGCAAGAACCTTCTCCTCAACTCTGACAGTTGATCTTCCATCCTTGAATCTCCAATAGCTTCATCTTCACAAATCTTCAGCTTCCCCAGGGCCCCAGACAAACCCAATACCCATACAAACAATCAATAAACCCCAGAGGGCACACCACACCAGACAACAGATATACAGACAGTAATAATAGCAGTAGGGGAATCCTAACTGTTCTCTAAGGGATCTAATAACTACCCATAGCCCCTATAGTCCCATAACTAATCTATTCAAACCCTAAGTCCTAAGGGAAATGAAATCAAACTCCTAAGTTGTCACCTAAAAACCCTAGTTTTGTTCATGATATTCAAGCATTTATTAATCACCTAAAATTAACCTCTAAAAATGGGAACTAAAATATTCCTACAAGCTTAACATCTCATCTAAACAGTATAAAAAGAATGACCAAAAAATATCAAAGCATGTGAGAGAACAAAAATCATAAAAATGATGCATGAAATGAACTATTTAAGATGACATTTATTTAGAAAATATGTAAAAAATATGAAATAAAACTAAAAATGAAATTTTCTTTTCCTATAATATTCTAGACATTTTAATGAAAATATGGCAAAAAGAATGGATGAAAATGCATTTTTTATGAATTATTTATGAATTAATGAAAATTGGTAAAATAAAATGGAATTAAGAAAAATTAAAATTGAATGAAATGAATGAGGGGTGCATTTAGAAACTCGCCCCAGTTATAATCCCATTGGGCCAGGAAATAGGGGGGTGCTGGTAGCGCTTTCACACTGGGCCCAACACCAATCAGAATTAAAGAAATAATAAAACGCGCTGGGGGGTGAAGGAAGTAATAAAATCACGTTAGAAAATGGTTTTGGGCCTAACACGGGGGTGGGAATAACAAAATTCAACTCAGGCCCGCCCGTTTCAATTAATGAAACGGTGCGTTTTGGCCAAAACTCCAATTCCCTCCAAACGCTCAGATTGAATGTAGGCCACACGATCTTACCCTAAGTCAAAAGTCCAAGCTACCATGAACGGCCATGATTATTTCTTCTCCAAACGACCTGCAACTTAGGGTTTACTCCATGCGAGCTCATGCACGAGCTACTTTCCCCCTCTCTGTTCTCCATCTCCAAGCCACGAATCATCACGCCATAAACACGAAAGTTGCTCAGGATCTTCCCCTCTACAATCCTATACCACTAGCTCAGTCTGAAACTCACAGAATCTCTCAACCCGATCGAGGTAAAAACTGGTCATCATGAAATCATACTGTTATGAACCATCACCATTCCTCCTCAAACTTAACCTAAACTAACCTATGCCTAATGGAGATTAATTTGATCAATCACGCTACAATTATGATGCACTAATCTAAGAGATATAAGCACCAACAGTTTGTTGCACCTGTCACTAACCATCACCAATTCTTTCCAAAATCATCTAACTTAATCTCCTAACCACCTAGATCAAGTCTACGCTAATAAAATCATGTGAAACCAACAGAATCAAGCTAATCGAATGAAAACTTACCTGATGAGAAACCTTGAAAACAGCTATGGAAATGGAAGATATGAAGCTTTTGAGACTTGGATCTTGATTCACCAATTCAATACTCAATTCTGTATGCACAATTTTGGAGGTTCCTTGCTTGAATCATGCAATTCACTTGAACTTGTGATTTTGATGTTGATGAAAGAAGCACTCGAAAATGGATGAGAACTACCAAAACCTTGCTTCAATTATGATCTAAGGTGATGATGGAGTGAAATTGAATTGATCTTGATGAAGATTGATGAAGAATTTGAGAGATTTGGAATGAAACTTTTGAAGAAAGAATGAGAAATCTTGTGGAATTCTTGGTGCAAATGAGGCCAACCCTTGCCAAATTCTCCTTTCATGAATATATAGACCCCAATGGTACATTCTAGATCCATCTTGCACATTCCCTTGTTTTCAAACTTTGGCCCATTTTGATTATGTTTCTTAAAAGGTAAGCAACCATGGATAACTTCATTTTTTCCTTCTAAACTCAAAAAAGTGTGTGAACCATTGTTCTTAGAATTGTTTTTCCATTCAAAATCATATATTGGAAGTCTCCATTTGGACTTGTAAATCTCCCAAACCATTTTTCAACTTGAAATTATTCACTTTATAAGCCTTTTTAGTTCATATTTTGACCAATTATGCAACATCATGCTATGAGCTTCTCCAATAACTTGTGACCTTCTTTCTAGACTTAAAATCCCATTTGGAGCAAGTTTGATGTTGTAAGTTTTTCCATTTGAGGCCTCCTTGTATGAGTTTTGGGTATAGGTTAAAATGACCTGTAATTCACAAATGCCCAAAATACCCTTTGCTTGTCAAGACCATAAGTTGAGTTCTCCACATCATATGAAGGCATGCCATACCATTCTAGAAAGCTAAGACAATGAGGAACAATTCTTATGTTGACCAAGAATCCATTTGAAATCTCCTTGAGGGGCAAAACTAGCTTGGAAGTCAAGTCACTTTCACAGACAAAAATTCAGACACCTCAGATGACCTGTAACTTGTAAGGACCATAACTTGAGTTCCATAAATCTCCTTAAGGTCTTCCACCACTCAAATTAAAGGTCTTGAGATTCTCTACAAGTTTCATGTTGGCCAAGAAGCCATTTGAAGCTAGAATTTTGACTTATCTTGCTTGGAAATTTGACCTAAACTAGGGGATTTTACAGAGAAACCCTAATTTAGTAACTCCTCTTCTCCTTGATTTCTCTTGAATTCTCCTTGTCATATCTCCATATCCTTCTTCATATGTCAAATGTTGATCCCCACATCTCTCCAATAGACTTGAATGCCCTCTTAAGTCAGTCAATTGACCTAGGGTTGACCTAGGGTTGACCCAGATGAAACCCTAGTTGACTGTCTTCAACTGTAGCTCTTGTGCTTTCATCAATGACTTGTTTTCTTCTCCAAATGACTTTCTAAATCTCTCATAATGTCTAGATGCTCTCCATGCTTTCATTCCACAGCTCACAACCCTCTTATTGATCCTCAGATACCCTCAGCTAGGAGATGGACTCAAGGCTTGATCTGCTGAACTCTTTGCTTTCAAATTCTTTCCTGATGACTTGAATATGACTGAATTGGGATAATAACCTCTTGATAGGCCTCTAGAGATGAAAATAATGATTGGTCCCCTGTTGAATGACTTGCTATGCTTATGCTATGCAAATGGTTAGTCTATGTACATGACTCTATATGCAAATGCTAATGGTGATGAAACATAAATCCAAGGAATAAGGTTGAGCAAATTTTATGGTGCAACACTATGCCTACGTACTTCCACACAACATGGAAGATCAGAGCAAACGTAGTTCGGGCTACGCACGACACAAGCTGTTCAAGTGTCTTTTATGAAAAAAATCTCACCTTAAACAAGGGTTTTCTTATTGCAAAAAGGTTGATGTTTGTCCAAATCTTTTGACGGAAGAAATGAATTAATCTTTGTTATAACCTTTATTAGTGTTTTTCTGTTGTTTTGAAGGAAGAAGAGATGACACTCTACAAATCCTAGGGTTGAAAAAGGGGATAAAATCTACCCTAATATTATCATGCATGGGTTAAGACCTAATGTCTATCATGCTCCTCTCTTGCGCAGAGAGAAACAGAGATCCTAAGGGAATAGACGGAAACAAAAACAGCAGATATATACAATAAAACAGTAAAATGCATGAATGCAACAATACAAGCGAGGCAAGGGAGTCCCACTCAACCTCGAACCTAGAAACAATAGGCAAAAGTGAACAAAATTCGCTTTCAACCCAGCAAGTTAAACAGCAAACAATACAATCCGGGAAATTCACACAATACATCAAAAATTAAAACAGCAAAAACTAAACAGCAAAGCAGTCTTCATCAGCATCAGCAACCATCTTCAGGCTTCAAGCACTCATCAGTCTTTTATTTTCAATCTCCCAATGGCTTTTCTTCAAGTCCTACTCTCCAAGCTGAGGAATCAAGCTCAAGAATAAACTGGGTGTTAAGCAATTAGTTGACCACCAAAGGTGGCAAACAGGCTGCTATCAACACAAAGAATATTTCTCTCAAGAGTTCTATCCCTCAGACATTAGCACCAAGCCTTCCAAAGGAAGGGGGTGAGTGTCTTAGGGAGACTCTGTATCACAGAGAAGAATGGAGGCAATCAAGACCTTCCATGTTTGAGAATCAAGTTGGCTACTCTAGAGCTCTGCCTAACTCCTATGTCCTACAAACTTCAGCAGCCACCAGCAAGAGATACTCCTTATTAGCTCTGGAAATTGGTCTTCATTCTCTAATCTTCAATTGGGCTTCATCATCACAGGTCTCCAGCTCCCCCCAAATCCCAAACAAACCCAATACCCCACACAGACAAAAAGATAACCCTAAAGAGGGCACACCACACAATTAATCAAATATAAGCAATATACTAATAGCAGTAGGGGAATCTTAATAATTTCTAAGGGATCTATCATATACCCATAACCCCTATAGTCCCATACCCCAAAAACCAAATGAAAATTCCTAAAAGAAATAATCTATTCCATCTAAGTTGAGTGAAACCCTAATTTTGAACACCTAAATGCCACATAAGCAAACTACTAAAAATAAACTTCTAAAAATCCTAGTACAAAATCCAGAGAGTCTACACATTCATACTTGATAGCACAAAAAAGAATGGACCTAAAATCACTAAGGAAGTGCATGAACAAAAATTGACAAATTCATGTATGAAATGAAACACCTAAAATAGGCATTTATTTGGAAAATATAGGAAAAATATCAAATAAAAAATAAAATGCAATTTTTATTTTTTATAATTTTCTTGACTCTTTAAAGAAAATTATGCAAAAAGAATTATCAAAAAATAATGTTTTTTCAATTTGATATGATTTTTTGAAAATGAATGCAAAATGAAAAGAAATTAAAAAATGAATTATAAAGAAATAGGGGGAGGGGGTGAGAATAGCAACTTCGCCCAGTTGTAATCTCCATTGGGCCATGAAACCAGGGGTGCAGATATCAATCCTATTAGGCCCAGCGCGCTCAGAAAATCAAATTAAAAATGCCAGCAAAAAAGAATAAAACTCCGGTGTGAAAAGTAACAATATCACGTATAAAATGCTGGGCCTCTCAAAATGGGGGTGGGGTTATGAATTCTGATCCAAAGCCCAAACGCGCGTTTAATGAAACGCTGCGTTTCGTTCTCAACCAAATTTCCCTCCGTCTTCAACTTTGAATTCCAACCACACGATGCGATGAAAATGTCAATTATTTGGACTAATCGGACGACTCTCCTTCATCGTCCCCAAACTAAAACCCTAGCACTCAGAAAATTCCCCCCATGCAGCCATGTTCGTGCTCTTCATTCTCTCTCCACAGGCCATGAAATCACACACTTTAAAAACCAAACTCACTCCATTTCTTCCCCTCTACACGACCATGCTCTTAATTTCACCTAATTCTCAACCCAAATTAAAACCCGATGATTGGAAGCTCTGGACACCATTGATTGCACCTGATATGCACCTCAATATTTCTTGCTCAAACTATCCTAGCATGATCTACAGGTTATGGTGAGCATTCTAAACATGATAGCTAGTATTATAGTGCCCTAACATGTGAGTTCTTGATCAATAAACAGAAACTACCATGGAACCAACCTCCATGTAATGCCTTCAAACTAATCATGATTCATTCCTAAGAGTCTCTAATCACATTTATCCTAACCACAGGTTCTAATGTTGAATAATTAAGGGGATTCGAAGAGAAATGCATACCTTGCAAGTGATGATGGCTATGGTGGTTCCCCTTCAATTCAAGCCTTGATGCTTGCTTCAGATGCTCTTCAATGGATATATGTTCTTCTGTTTGCAATGGTTCTTGCTTACACCTCTTGAATCACTCTATCCAATTCTTCATGCAACTTGGAGTGAAGCTTTGGATCTCATGAACCAGCCACGAATTCCTCTCAATTTTGTTTGCCAATTGCTCTATGATGATGGTAGATGATGATGATAACAATAATTATGATGATTAATGAAGTTTCAATGGAGTTTGAAAGCAAAATGCAAAATGGAGTTATGGAATCAAACTATGTAATGCAAGCACTCTCAATCACCAACCAGGGCATGGATCATCTCTAGGGCATATATAGGTGTCAATGGAAGTGTGTGGAAGCTTTGAGAACCTTCCAAGAAGTTTCTAGAATGTATCATGCAATGAGAATTTGAATTTTTCTATATTTAGTAAATCTCATGCAATCTCATGATAAACCATGCAATCCCACTTAATTTCTCCTCAAATTATATTATGATATGAGAACAAGGCCTTACAAACCCTTATGTAGCATTTCCTTACTTTTCTTTTTGGTGCCTTAAGATGCAAGAAACACATTTACAAAGAAAATCCAATTTTTAAGCCTAAACTCAAAAATGTGTCTAAACCATTGTCTTTAGAATGATGTTGGGAATCAATTTGTTGTATTGTATGACCCATATTGGATTTGTAGATCTCTCAAACCAATTTTCATTTCAACTTTTTCAACTTATAAGCCATTTTCAAGTCATTTGCACCACTTTTAAAATTCCATGTTCTAAGCTTTTCCAAACTTTCACACCTTCTTTTCTAGCCTTAAAATCCCATTTTGAACAACGTTTATGTTGTGAAGTTTTTCATTTGAAGCTTCCTTTTATGAGTTTTAGGCATATGCTAAGAATGACCTGTAATCCTTAAATGACCAAAATACCCTTTGCTTGCCAAGACCATAAGTAGAGTTACACAAATCATATGAAGGCATACCATACCATTCTAGAAAGCTAAGACAATAAGGAACAATTCTCATGTTGGCCAGAAATCCATTTGAAGCACCCTTGAAAGTCAAAAGTTGCTTGGAATACAGACAATTTTCACAGACAAATTTCAGTGCCCTCAGATGACTTGTAACTTGCAAGAGCCATAACTTGAGTTCTACCAATCATCTTGATGACTTCCACCACTCAAATTAAAGCTATGAAGATACTCTACAAGTTTCATGTGGACCAAGAATTCATATGAAGCTTGCATCTTGAGTTACACTGCTTTGAAGTTTGACCTAAATTAGGGGATTTTACAATAAAACCCTAATTTAGTAACCCCAGCTCTCCTTGACTCCTCTTGATTTTTCTTTATCACAACATCATATCCATATCCACATATCAAATAATGAATCCCACATTCTTCAAATGATCCTTGATGCCCTTCAAAACACTTCTTTGACCTAGAGTTGACCTAGTGTTGACCATAGTTGACTGACTTCAACTGAGGCTCTTGCAATCACTTCAATGACTTGGTTCTCCTCAAAAATGATTCTCTAGACTCTTCATAACATCCATACACACCTCATACTCTTGGCTCATAGCTCACATTTCCTCTGATGATCCCCCACTAGCCTCAAGATAGGAGAGAATTCACTGATCAACCTGGCAGTTCTTCAAAGCTCAAATTCTTCTCTGATGACCTGAGTAGTCTTGACTATGAATGAAACCCTTGGATATACTTCTTGAAATAAGAATAGCAATTGATTCCCTGATTAAGATAGCTTGCTCATGCTATGCAATGCAGATGAATACACTATGCACATGATGACAATGCACATGACTATGCAATTGAAACATAAACCTAGGTTAGAAAAAGGTTGGGCAAATTTTGGGGTGCAACACCTTAGTTTTCCCTTTAGACCTTCCGTGTGTTTTTCTCTTCTCTTTCTCAAAACAAAATCAAAACACTTAATAAATACGATGAGTATTGCGCGCCATGAGCCATAAGTATATGAGAAATGATGAGTGGGGAGTCTCTCCACTTCATCTAGAGTGTTTAGCATACGTCCCATCTAAGGGCGACCTTGCGACGCATTCGCTCCTATGTCATAGACTTTAGTACAATACGAATCACAAACAAATTTAATTCACTTCTGTTAAAACTCACAAACAAACTGTAAATCATTTTATCCTTCGGGATTGTTTGTCAAAGGGCATGCTATTTCCGTTATACTACAAACAGGCATCAACCCTAACTATTGGAATGCGAACTTAACATCGCTCATAAAAAAACACTTAACAATTCGTGAGCCGAACTACTGCTGCTCTAATTTCCCATCCCAGATGAGGATCATAGGCACAAGATGACGAAGTCTTGGTGAGTAAGCTTTCCCCATTCACCCATAGTCTTCCGAACTACGTTAATCTTGACTTTCTCATCCCGAACCCAAGATTTGGTTGCGAGACCATGTCTTCTCCCTTTTGAGGTTTTTTTTATCGTTTCCTTTCCCCCGTCGGGATAAATAATGTTCGGTGGAGACTCTTCTGTCTTTTCCGCCGGTTTTTTTTGTAGTTGCAACAACTCTCAATAAGCGCTTTGTTTGGCTTTGTTTGAGCTCGGCGGTTCTGAGGTTTGAAACCTCGAAACTAAAATCGATTGGATTAGCTTCTGAGAGAACACACTCTACCACCAAAGTCCTCAACCGTTATCATGACCTGTTCTTGGTCCAGTTTTCCTTAAGAATGAAAAGTCCCAATATAACTTCATCATACCCCCCTTGGCCTCTTCATTCTTCTTTTTAAACACTTCTTCAAGCTTGGCTCTTTCTTATTTATTTTTATTTTATGCAACCTTTGCATCTTCCTCTTTCTTTTTCTTTACTACAATTCTTGCAACTTCATTTTTCACTTGAAAATTGTCCTCCAATTGATTCGAATACACCACCCCTTTGAAAAGTGTGAAACACACTTCCTCATCATTTGTCTCCACCTTCATTATACCTTCATCAACATCGATTAACATACCAGCGGTCTTCATGAAGGGTCTTCCAAGGATTATTGGTGTATCCTCATCCTCTTCCATGTCCATGACTACGAAATCAACTAGAAATAAAAATTTGTCGACTTTCAATAACATATCTTCAATAACTCCATGAGGACGAGTCCTAGACTTGTCTGCAAGTTGTAAAGATGTTGGTTGACTTCATCTCCATGTTCTTGATCCTTTTGACCACAGATAAAGGAATCAAATTAATACTAGCTCCCATATCGACCAAAGCTTTGCATTTGAAATCACTACCTACAGTTATAGGTAAAACTACTCTTCCCGGATCTCCTTCTTTTCGCGGAAGAATTCTTTGACCAATAGCACTACAATTAAAATTGATCTCAATGGTTTCCTTATCCATGTACCTCTTTTAACGTAAGTATGTCCTTCATGAATTTGGCATACTTAGGAATTTTCTCAAGAGCCTCGGAGAATGGAATGGTGCTTTGTAACCGACTGAATATATCCAAGAATCTCTCATAATGCTTTTCATTTTCTTTATTTGTAGGAGCAATATGGTACAATAACTTTTTCATTGTAACTTCTCCCCCACACTCCTTTCCTTTTTCACTTTTTTCAACTTCTCCTCTTTTAACTTCTTCTCTACATCCCTCTCTTCAACTACCTTATTATCATTCTTTTTTTCAACTTCCTTCATAATTTCCTCCTCCTTTTCAATTTCAACATTATTTTCAACTTCCACACCAATCATTCTTCTACTCCTTGTAAAGATGGTTTTGCAATGCTCCTTTGAATTCACTTAAGAATTAGCCAGAAAGGTTTCTTTATGTTGGTCGGCTAGTTGCTTGGACAATTGCCCAACTTGCGTCTCAAGATTTCAAATTACTGCATCTGTCCTTTTTTGAATGGAGATATACATTTGCATAAATTGGTTGAAAGTTTCCTCTATCTTTGAGCCTCCACCTTGGTTTTGTTGCGGTTGGTTGTAATTTTGGTAATATTGACGGTTTAAAGAACTCGGCTCCTCCCTCACCCTTGTTGGTAACCTTGGCCATTACCTCTCGGTTGGTAGCCTTGGTTATTGCTTTGATATGGTGGTCTTGGTTGATAGCCTTGATTTTGGTTTCCCGCATAGTGGACTTCTTCAATGACCGGTGGACAATAGCCGGTAGGATGATCATCTTTACATAATTCATAACTTGCAATATGTTGAGCTTTATTAGGAACTTCTTGCATCTCTTTGATTTGTTGTGGAAGTTTTGACATTTTCTTTATCAACAACTCCACTTGTTATGAGAGTAGTTTATTTTGATCAAGAATAACATCATTCATTCCCAACTCGATAATTCAAGGTTTTGTTTGAGGGGTACCACGATTATGTTGACCTTGATGATCATTTAGCGTCATCCTATTAATGATGGACATCGCATCTTCCTCACTCTTTGACATTAGAGAACCACTCGTTGTAGCATCCAGAAGAGTTTTATGAACAGGTTGAAGTCCATTGCGAAAGATGTGAGCTTGAGTTAAATCATCAAAACCATGGCCCTTGCACTTCCTTTGCACAAATTTGAATCTCTCCCATGCTTCATTGAGATATTCGCTTCCTCCTTGTGCAAACATTGAAATTGAGGTCTTGGCTTTCATAAGTCTTGATTGAGTGAATAATCTTTCAATGTTTCCTCCAAAATATTCCAATCTGTCATCACCCAGGTAGATTGATCAAGATATTGTTCCTTCCCCTTCCCAATTAACGAATACAGGCATAGTCTCTTAAACAATGATTTCTCTTCGATTTCTGGTGCTCCAGTTGCACCCTCTATCTCATAGAACTTTGTGAGATGAGTAAACGGATCCTCATGGTCCATCCCCGCAAAGGGATTTTCATATAAAAGAGTAAGGATTCTCGTTTTCATCTCAGAATGCCTCCCATTATGGGGCATTGCGTGCAAACTGAGTGGTGTGTCTAGGACTGTTAACACATAGGGTTGAAGCAGGGGGTGGTGGTGGTGGATCTGCCAAGTTTTGCGTTACAATGGGTGTAGATGAAGAAGCTTATTTGCGCTCTCATCTTTATTTTGCAAGTTGCTTCCTCCATCTATTTCTACTATTGAGCCTACGAGTGGTTCTTTCAATCTCAGGATCAAATAGAAGTTGGTCCACAGGTAAACTCCCTTGCATAAAAAGAATCTGCACACATAACCAAACAAATAAAATAGCACAATAAAATAAACAGGGTTAAGAATAACAATACAAAGATCTTAAAATCAGTAAACTATTGTAATGCTTGCAATATCAAAAAATACCTAGCATCAACGCTATTTTGTTCGAATCGTAGTTAAAGGGGGAGTTTTTTGTTATCGTCTCCACATGGATTGCAGATATTTTGATGCTTGTCATTCAACAGTTTACAGTTTTAAGAAAAAAGGTTTCAAAGTTTTATTCATAAAATTGTCATATTTTTAGTAGCAAAGCTTATAAATTCTAAAGAGATTGATTAACAAAGTATATCAAAAGTAATTTTCATCTACCCTAACTTATACGTATTCTTTCAATCTTGCATGTGAAGTTGGATCCGATTAATATCGTCGCGTATTCTCTCAACACCATCTATCTCTAGAGCGGCGTCGTGAGAAATATTGTATTCATCGCTACACGATTTCTCCATATAACAACTAATATATTAAGCTTTAAGTTTAACACAAAACAACTATCGACTATATACCGACTTCTCCAATCTATAAATCAATATATGAATATTTTAGGTCAAGTTTCACAAAATCTATGTCTAGAGTGTTACAAAACAAGAATGAATCATTAAGAACAAAAATATTCATCATATATTAATCATCACTTGTTCACATACAAGGCCAATCAAAATAAATACATACAAGCTAATGGTAGAGTACCTCTACCTCTGATACAAGAGAAATTAGCTACTCATAACCATGGTAGCTTGCTTTACAAGTAATGGAAGAAGATGAATGAGTATCCACGTCGAAGAATCGAACTTGGATGCGAATCCAGATTCTATTTGCAAAATATCACCTTTTGGTGAAGAAATACTGAGAAATGGAGTTTTGGTGTGAAAAATATGGGTTATGATCCCACAAAGTGTGAAAAGTACTTATATAGTACTTTTGGGATCTGCCAAGTTCGCCCAACGAACACACTTTTAGGCACCTGAAGTACCTCTGAACAGTTAAACTGCCCCTAAGAAATATCTGAATTTCGTTGTGCAAGTAATTCTTCACCCTGCAAACTACCTTGCTTCAAGTTCCCACAACGAACTTATGGTCCTTTAGCTACTGCCTCAAATCTGGGATGGTTCGCTGGTCCTTCGCCGATACCTCACCACAACGAACATTTGCTACCAGTTCGCCCAGGGAACTTATTTCCCTTTTCTAACTGCCTTTAAATTGAGAGGGTTCGTTTGGGCTTCGCCATGATTTCGCCCAGCGAACATTCGCTGCTACTCCTCGCTGGCTGTTCACCCAACGAACATATTGAATCTCTTATTTTCCTTTGGCTTCATTGTCTAATTACTTTTGTCTTAAACTTTGATGTTTTTATGCCTAATTTCTACACAATAACATATAAATCAAAGCAACCAAAGGTATTTTCAATAATATTGAAGAATAGCATGATATCATGGAGTAAATCCAACAAAACTTAACAAAAGAGGTGAAAAATGCCAACAAATAAGGATAAACTTAAAGCAAGTTTGGCATTCAACAAGTACTCGTTTGACACCCAATTTAAACATTCTCACATCGATGACCAGGAGGTTTTCTTCATGGGGAAGAATCCCAACAATCCCAATTTGAGAAAGTAACTTTGGATGAAGCAGTTGATCAAAGTTTTGGGGGAGAATCTACGACGTGCATGACCTGACGAACATACCTCTTACACAAGGATCTTGATTCACCTATTCCAAAAAAACCTCCTGCAATAGTGTTGATTGTATGGCGGGTGGGTTCGTCTCTATTACATTCTTTAGGTTCTTATTCTTTTCTAGGTTTAGCCTTTCTAGGCGTATCTCGCCCAAAATGTCGTGGCTTATCCCCATAATTTTACGATTCACCTTGGGCATATCTCTTTAGTTGTCCCTTTAAAATGACATAATTTATCTTTTTATTCAACTATGGAAATCATATGTAGTATCCCTTTAACCTATGTTATTTTCACCACTTGTAGGACTCATTTCCCATCTCCTCCTATTTAGGGGTTAGGCGTTATAGAATGGCTTTAGTGTGAAAAACTTCCTGCCATATCTATTGTCTCCTAATTCATAATAGCATATAGTTCTCCACATGCCTTATGGGAGGTTTAAAGGTCCTTATGTCACTGATTAGTTGATAGAATTTGTTATTACGTTGAGTGGAAGAGTTGGATCCTAAGTTGTTGCATTTCTTTGAGTCTATAGTTTTTTCTGCATTACTTTCCTCTCCTTTTACATCATATTATAATCTTTCAATTATTTCCTCCATTGACTATGTAGGCTTTTGAATGAAGGACACATTGAAGTGTCTGGATTTGTGCACATTTTGAAAGGCTCTCATGAACATCTCTCGGATAGGGCCTATCACCTTGATGATGGTGTCGCTTGCGCGAAAATAAGGTGCCGGCATGACAGAAGAGTCGCCACCTTTCGTTATTTATCCCTCAGAGCGGGAAAGGAAACGATCGGAAAAACCTGACGAATAAGGGTAAGACAAGGTCATCGCAACCATTGTCTGGGTTCGGGAGTCGGTTACGCAAGGGGAAGGTATTAGCACCCCTCACGTCCGTCGTACTCGACGGGATCCTCGCTTGTTTGTTTACTTGGACGGGTTGGTTATAATCTATCTACCTATCAAGGCTGGCTGAAAAAGAAAAGAAAAATGACTCGGCAAAGCATCGCGCTTTATGCCTACGTATTCTCATCAGAGAATGAGAAATCAGAGTCAACGTAGTTCGGCCTAGGAAGGATTATGGGGGAAAGGGTGCTCGCTAGGACGTCGCATCCTATGCCTACGTACTTTCATCTGGTATGAAAGATCAGAGCAAACGTAGTTCGGGAAACTACGGGTTATCTCCTAAAAGAAGTGTTTTTTATTGTGTTTGCGATTTCAACCGCACTAGAGACTATGACCTGAGAGTGAATGCGTCGCATGTCACCCAAAGGGTACCATACTAAACATCCAGACTGTGGAAAAGAAACTCTTCCACAATCCTTTCTCAGATAGCTTAAGGCTCGTAACGTACGAAAGAAATCATTCATGATTACTGTATCTTAAACTGTTTTGAGATGAGAAGAGAACAGGCCCAACTAGGAGGGAGACTATCAAGTCCTACTGTTGGCATGCCATGGATTCATCCTATGGTTGAGGTTTGAACAGGGAACTCCTAGATGTTGTCATGCATAGGTTTCAACCTAAAAAGTCTATCATCAAATCCTTATCAAAGGAAATGAGAGTCCTAAGGGATCATGTCAATGATACACCAGAACAGACAAAGCATCAGCTTTAACAGTAAAATGCATGCAATGCAAGTGAGGGAGGAAATGTGTGTGGGGCTTCAGCCTCCACAAGCTCGTCTCGACCTCAAGCCAGTCATGAAATAACAGTAATCATACTGAAATAAACAACATGCTATCAAGCAAAAAACAGTAAACTGTAATCATACAGACAAAAGAAATGAAATGCTATCAAGCAAAATAAACACATGGGCAAGGGAGCTGGGCTCTACCGAATACCCGCAAGCAAAGCCAAGCAATAACAATACAATCAGATGCACTCATGCTCTTAGACTGAACTTATTCTAAATGTGCTTAGTCTAATGCAGCAGACAAATCAGACAAAACACACAATACATCAAAGAAAACAGAAGAAAGCCTCAGCTCCTCCAGCAGCAACCCAGTCTTCAGACTTCAGAGATCACTTGCTTTCCAGGTATCAACCCTACAACATGGATATCAACTCATCTTCTCCCTTGAGCTTCAGCTCCTTTGATCAGCTCCACCTTCAGGCTTCACTATCTTCAGGGAATCTTCAGGCATCAGCTTGATCTTCACAAAGTCTTCAGACTTCAACAATCTTCAAGGAATCATCCTCTTCAAGGCCTCAGCTTCTATCTTCAATGGCCCCAATGCTCCAGCAAACCAGATTCAGTCAACAAGATGAGGTGAGGATGTTGCAGTACTCACTGACTTCCAAAGGATGCCATTGAGAACTTAACATCAAAGGAGAGGCTCTCTCAAAGTTCTACCTTATAGGGTAAGGTCACTAATCCCTCCAAAGGAGAGAGGTGAATACCCTTAAGGGACTCTATGTCACAGAGAAGAAAGGAGGTGAACAAGACACTCCTTGTTTATTGAACAAAGTATTCTTTCTAGGGCTCTGCCTATGCACCTATAAACCTATAAACAAAACAACAAAAGCTATGCCAAACTCCTCTGTAAGGTCTTCAAAGCTTCCATGATGATCCACAAGGTCTTCAACTCAATCTTCAAAGCTCACACACTCAAAAAGAGAAGGAAAGAAAACACAACAATACAACTTATGCCTTTAAGCAACACACATACTATCCAAAAAATCAATGAAAAATACTAAAACACCATACAATATTCTAGCAAAATTCTAGGGGATTCTATACATACTTACCCTTAACCCATGTATTCCCCATACACTAATTTGGCCTATAAACCCCAAAACAAATTTGTTCAAGTCTACCCATACAACTTAAAACCCTAATTAGAGCACCTAAATGTCTAACAATCAAACTACATCAAACTTTAATCTACAAATCAAGAGATAAATCCTACATGAAACTAGGGTTCAACATCTAACTATGCCAAAAAGAATGGCTCAAAAACCCTAAGGGAAAGTCCTAAAACAAATTGGACAAAATCAAGTATCAATTAAAACATATTAAAAGTGCTATTTACAAGAAAATATGCTAAAAAATATGAAAATCAAATAAAATGGAAATTTTATTTGTTGAGAATTTTCTAGACATATTCATTAACATATAGAAAAAAACAAGAATTGAAAAATATTTAATTTCCTATTTTATATGAATTTTATAAAAGCAAGAAAATATAAAGGAATTAAAAAAATAAAAGAAATCAAAATAAAGGGGAGGGGGTGAAAATAGCAAGGCGCCTCAGTTCATTATTCATGTGGGCCATATATGGTGGGGTGCGGATAGAATTCTGGATAAGCCCAGGCGCTCCTCATTTAACAAAACGGTGCGTTTTGGTTTTAAATTTCCCTCCATTTTTGTTGTTCAATCTGAGCCGTTAGATGAGGTGAATTGGTCAAATGTCCAGGCTGATCCAAGGGTGGTCAGTCATCTTCTCCAAACGAAACCCTAGGGTTTCTGAACCTTGTTCTCATGCAAGGAACTTCTCCTTCCTCGTTCTCCCTCCACACTCAATGAAAGTCAAAAGTTCCAAAAGCAAAGTTAATCTACTAATCACCAGGAACACAACTATGCTCATATTTTCCATTGAATCTTCTTAGAACTCGCAAACAGAATGGATGAAGTTCTTGGTTCCACCATTTTCACTGATATCGATCATGAGGATACTCAAATCTAATGGTATAATTCTCTTCTACACATTACCCTGACTACAGCAAACTATAGCACGTGCCTTAAAACCACTAATCCAGTTTGCTCTTGATCATAGCAGATTCTTGCACCTGCCATGAAACTCCACGAAATTCCCCCTAATGCTCAGGATTTAATCAGCTAACCTAGCTTAACAGTTCTACACCTATAACTATGGCATAATGCACATAAACTAGGAGATTTGAGCAAGATTACCAACCTGTTACACTTTCATGGAGGCTATGGTTTCCTTGCAATTCAGTGCCTGAAACCTTCCTTGATTACTCTCCAATGCCCACTATGACTTCTGTATGCAGCAGGATGAATGATCAAGGCTTGAATCTTGTGCTTGATATCAAAATGCAATTCTTGCAATTTCCTCAAAACAGCTTCAAACTTCCATAGATCTTCTTCTACCTCAGCATATAGTCAATCACAATGATCAGAAGAATAGGTTTATGGAGGAGAAATGAATGGAGATTGGAGAGAATGAAGGTTTGATGTGAAATTGCCAATGGAAGAATCTTGCTTTTCACACTCTAATCTCACCTCTCATCAACAATGATCACCAACCTTTTACCCTCCATGATTCACTCTTCTTATAATGATCAATGGAAACTCCTAGATCTTTCTAGAATGAGCTAGAAAGTGTTAGAAAGTTTGAGAACTTCTCATGGAATGATACATTGAACATCCATTATCTCATGCCTTATGCCTTACAATTTGGTGTCAAATTCTCCTTATGTGAGATATTGAGAAGGAATGTACAAAAACAAGCCTCCTCCTTGCCTTGTGTTATGATTTCCAAAGGTGCCTTAATATGCAAGTTTCAATTTTCCAAAGCATGTCCCATTTTAAAGCTTCAAATCAAAATTCTATTTGAACCATTGTTCTCAAAATGATGTTTCCAATCAAAATGATATATTGGATGACCTATTTTGGATTCCTAGATCCTCCAAACCAATTTTCAAATTCAACTTTTTAAACTTATAAGCCATTTTTAGTTCATTTTTGACCAATCATGAAAATCCATGCTATGAGCTTTTCCAACAATTCATGACCTTCTTTCTAGACTTAAAATCACATTTTGAACAACTTTCATGTTTTGAGTTTTTCCATTTGAGGCTTGGAAATAGGAGATATGGCCTTTGCTTAAAATGACATATAACTGACAGATGACCAAAATACCCCTGTCTTGTTCAAACCATAAGTTGAGTTTTACAAATCCTATCAAGGACTTCTACCACTAAAATTAAAGCTAAGAAGATGCCCTTAAACATTCATGTTGACCAAGAGATCATAGGAATCATCCTACTAGGGCAAAAGTTGTCTGCAAGTTGGGTGACTTTCAAGGACCCAGATTCACACACCTCAGCTGACCTGTAATTTGTCAAAACCATAACTTGAGCTCTGCAACTCCTATCAAGGACTTCCACCACTCAAATTAAAGCTAAGAACAAGATCTACAACATTCATGTTGTGGGGAAGATGATATATCAATCACATCTAGAGCTAAAACTGCCTGGAAGATAGTGGTCAAATTAGGGTTTTTCACTGACAATCCTCAGAAACCCTAACTCAAAACTTCTCAAACTCCTCAATCATGATGAGTTGGTCTAGGAATCATCTTTATAACATCTCTATGCATCATTCCATGATCTCATGGCCCTTGGATTAGGTCTCCACCTTCTCCAAATTTTCAGTTATCCTAGGGTTGACCCAGTCAAAACCCTAATTCTACCATTCATGGTTGAATCTCCTGAATTCTTGCATAATGACCTCTCTGGGCTTTATGATGGCTATCAAGACATCTCATAGGCTTTCTCAAAACATCAAGTTCATTCTCAAAGTCTCAGAATCATCTGAGGAGCACCCACAACTCTCAAGCTATGAAGCACACAACCCTTGTTTCAACCAACTCCTCTGAGGATCTCTTGAACTTTCTGATGAAGGTATCAACTTCCAAACACTCAATGAATAAATAATTGTTGGTCAAATTTTGGGGTGCAACAGCTGCCCCTATTCAAACGGCTTGAACCTGACTGGGTGAGAAGCGAACGACTCTCAGCCAATCAAGGTGCGAGACGATTGAATATCGGTAAACCCGAAAATTTTGCCAACTGCGCGAGCACACGGTACTCTGCGGGGAACAAATCTTTGAATACTGCAACACTAGCTTCTCAACAACTAGCTGGAGAAGTATCAACCTGACATCACCGTCAGTTATCCACATTAAATTCTTCTGACATTGCCTTCAGACAACCACAACACCCAACATCACCTGACATCGCCGTCAAGAACAACCATAACTCGGGGAAACAAGCGTCCAACATCGCCGCCGGAGACCTAAACCTGAATCACCAAAATACCCAACATCGCCGCTGGAGAACTGCATCTGACATCGCCGTCGGACAATCCACATACCCCGCATCGCCGCTAGAGAAACACATCTGACAGAATACCCCGCATCGCCGCTGGAGAACTAAAGGATCTGCATCACCTAACATCGCCATCAGAAGACTGGATCCACTTGACATGTCCAACATCGCCGCTGGGAAACTGAATCTGACATCTCCGTCGTACAAACATCATCTCTGATGGGGGATTTAAAGAGTCTGACCTCGCCGTCAAACAAACATTCAACCTCGCTGCTGAACAAAATATAATCTGAAAATGAACATTCAACCTCGCCGCCGAACAAACATCCAACCTCGCCACCAGACAACTGACGATCTGACCTTGCCGTCAAATCCAAACGTTCAACCTCGCCGTCGAACAAACATCCAACCTCGCCGCCGGACAAATGATGATCTGACCTCGCCGTCAAATCCCAAACGTTCAACCTCGCCGTCGAACAAACATCCAACCTCGCCGCCGGACAAATGATGATCTGACCTCTCCGTCAAATCCAAATGTTCAACCTCGCCGTCGAACAAACATCCAACCTCGCCGTCGGACAAAATATGATCTGACCTCGCCGTCAAATCCCAAACGTTCAACCTCGCCGTCGAACAAACATCCAACCTCGCCGTCGGACAAAATATGATCTGACCTCGCCGTCAAATCCCAAACGTTCAACCTCGCCGTCGAACAAACATCCAACCTCGCCGTCGGACAAAATATGATCTGACCTCGCCGTCAAATCCCAAACGTTCAACCTCGCCGTCGAACAAACATCCAACCTCGCCGTCGGACAAAATATGATCTGACCTCGCCGTCAAATCCCAAACGTTCAACCTCGCCGTCGAACAAACATCCAACCTCGCCGTCGGACAAAATATGATCTGACCTCGCCGTCAAATCCCAAACGTTCAACCTCGTCGTCAAACAAACATCCAACCTCGCCGTCGGACAAACACAACCCTGAACAACTCTGACCTGGGGTTCACCCCTGGTGAATGGAACAAAAGGTACACTTGCGTATTTGAAACTACTCCGCTGGGAATGAGAGACTTAACCGAGCACACTCTGATCTGGGGTTCGCCCTCAGAATCATAACGAACATCGGAATACTGCTGCACAACTGACCCACCGTAGAACTTCAACATTAAAGATATATGAAACCCTGGCCCCTGGCCATTTCCAGCTTCAGCTAGAAAAAACCTTCAAGCATTTCTGAAGATAGATGGAACCCTGGCCCTTGGCCACTCCAGATCCGCTGGAGAATCTTCAAGTATTTCTGAATATGAAGGAAACCCTGATCCCTGGCCACTCCAGATCCGCTGGAGAATCTTCAAGTTCTTCTGAAGATAGACATCCTTGGCCTTCAAGGATATAAACCTTGCCCGTCGGCGATTCCAGCTTCAGCTAGAAAAGATCTTCGACTTCAGTCAGAAGAAAAACTATCCACGTGATCGCAATCAATCATCTCCTCAGGACAACTGACTTGGTCTTCAGACCAACACGGATCATCTTGTTATACCTACAACCTTTAGAACCTTGTCTTCAGCCACACGTTGATTCATCAACAAGGAAATCTGAACTCACATGAACCTTCTGATACCGCCCTCAGGCGTTTACGAAGTCAATCTTCAGATTAGACATCACTGTTGGAGCAGACATATCACGCTGCTAAGGACTTCAAGAATCATCTTTAACAAACAGCTCCATCGAGCACCTTCAAGAATCATCCTGAACTGATAACCTTTCTGGAGACTTTTATTCTGCTGGGTATTCCAGGAATCTTCCTGGGCGATTCTTGCTGAGGACGCTACTGGGGGGCTCAAGCATCATACTAGGCGAACAACTCGGGAAGCTGTACTGAGGTCTTAAGAATCATCTTAAGCAAACGGCTCTGCTGAGGAATTCAAGAATCGTCTTGAACTGAAGACTTCGCTGGGGATCTCAAAAATCATCTTGAGTGAGCGACTGTGGGGATCACACCGGGGTCTTGGGAATCATCTCAAGGAAGCGACCTCGTTGGGGAGAATATCATGAATCGTCCTGAGCAACTGGTCCTTCGGCTGAACACCTGTAAAACATAAATGGTAATGATCTAGATCATGCTTATGATGCGTATGCTTCTGCGCCATGCCCCACACGGTGGGAATGATATGCTAAATGCTGTGCAATCACGCACAATGTTATGCAATGTTATGCTATGCAGTGTCAAATGCTATGCAGTCATGCATAATGATGCGATCCCGTCAGCAAAATAAATGCCGAGGGGGAAATCCTCCTGTCAAGGAGAAAGAACTACTCAGACAGAGGAATCATCCTGCTGGGGAGAATGTGGGCACGCCAATATTAATCAGGCTCCGTTTGGGGAACTGATCTTCCGCGGACTGCTGCATGGAAAACAATATCAATCGCGAGAATGAACTGCGCGGCCGTCTCGACTACTCTTCTGGGGATGATAACTCTGTGGGGAAACAACTTCAGCTGCTCCACACTCCACTGGGGGAAAAACCAATCATGATCTGATCAAGGGCATCTGCAAACTCGGCTGAGGAAGGAGAAGTCATTCTGCTTCATTGGAGAGAGTGCGACTCTGGGGAAACACAACATCAGCTGCCCTACGCTCTGCTAGGGAACATCCATTCATGGTCCCAACTGCTTCCAAGGATTCCGCTCTTCCGCGGACTCAGCCGGGGGGGAGAAATCATTCTACTTCACTGGAGAGCACGACTCTGGTGCGGAATTTCAATTTCGCTGGGGAAGAAAGAATCATCTGACTTCGGGGGAGAGTACAACTCTGCAGAGGAATACAACATCAGCCGCTCCAACACTCTACTGGGGAAGAGGGAATCATCCAACTTCAGGAGAGAGCATGCCTCTGGTGCGGAATTTCAATTTCGCTGGAGACTTTACTGGGGAGACATGAGCCTCGGCACCCGAACACTTCTATGAAATCTGCACTTGTGACCCGGTGCTGGGGAAAGACGACATCATTCTTCGGTGCTTGGCTCAGCTAATGAGGTGACGTTCCTTCAGGATGCGTCTGCTTGGGGAAGAGAATCATCTCTGCGTGGGGAGACATATCAATATTCATTATTTGCGCTCAGATTCTGCGGAGGAGAGACTACTGAACTCTGCTGGAGAAGGAGGACTCATCCTGCTTCGGGGATGCGCACGGCACATCTTCTGGAAGGTGCTACACCTGCAAACAAACAGACGAGATACCCTCCTCAAAGGGGCTTATCCAGGTTATTATCTCGTGACAATATTCAGTTAATTAATTGTTTCAACAATCAATGGGCCTAGGCCCGCAGGTTTATGTATGCGCATTTTATCAAAAAACATCGGCGTTTTCATTCGCAAAAAAAAAAACAGATAAATGCTAAACAGATAAGCAGAATTGCTGAATAATGTGCATTTTATTGATGGTGAACCCCTGAATGGGCAAAAATGTTTTACAACAGAGGCAAGCTCCTGGAATGAGGAAGCCGCACAAAAAAGAAAACATAAATATACAAATGTCGGCAACGAGGCGTAGACGAACACCATGAGTTGATCCCTCTAAGACCCACTCGACTTTGCTACTTCTCCGATGCTTCAGCTTCGGAAGAGATTGATTCAGATAAACGGCCCTCAGGTCCTCCAAACCACTAAACAATGAAAGTCCATACGCGGAACGCAGTCATTTGCTTATTGAAATCCCTAACTTTTGCGTGAACCGCCCTTTACGGGTTTTCAGTTCACCGGGATACCCTTTTTTGCCGAAGCCGCCCAGTGTAGGTTTTCGACTTCGCGGGCGTACATTTTTTCCAATATATCCCTAATTTTTGCCCGAACCTTTTATTCTGTTTTTGGTTCGCCGGGATGCCCCTTTTTTGCCTGGACTCTTTCTTTTTTGTCCAGCGGGTCTCTTTCAAGCAAAGTATTTTTTAACTGCGTCCGCGTTCACCGGGGATGCAAAATATTCGCCATCCATCGTGGATAACAACAAAGCTCCTCCTGAGAAGACCTTGCTGACGACATACGGTCCTTCGTAATTTGGAGTCCATTTGCCCCGATGATCGGAGTGTGGCGGAAGAATTTTCTTCAGGACGAGATCACTCGTCTGAAAGCTTCGAGGACGCACCTTCTTATCATAAGCTTTCTTCATTCGGCTTTGGTACAGGCGACCAAATGCAATCGATGCTAACCTCTTCTCGTCCATCAGGCTGAGTTGGTTCAAGCGATTCGTAATCCATTCTGCCTCGTCGAGTTTCACATCAACCAAAACTCGCAAAGAGGGAATCTCCACTTCTAGCGGTAGGACAGCTTCCATACCGTACACCAAGGAGAAAGGAGTTGCCCCGGTCGACGTACGCACAGTCGTACGATAACCGTGCAAGGCAAACGGCAGCATCTCGTGCCAATCTTTGTATGTCACAACCATCTTCTGAACAATCTTCTTTATGTTCTTATTGGCCGCTTCAACAGCGCCATTCATCTTCGGCCGGTAAGGAGACGAGTTGTGATGTTCAATCTTGAAGCTCTGGCACAGCTCCTTCATCATCTTGTTATTCAAATTCGAACCATTATCAGTAATGATCCGCTCGAGAATTCCATATCGACAGATGATGTCCCTCTTTATGAATTTAGCTACCACCTGCTTGGTCACATTAGCGTACGAGGCTGCCTCCACCCATTTGGTGAAGTAGTCGATAGCTACCAGAATGAAACGATGACCATTGGATGCAGTGGGCTCGATCTTGCCTATCATGTCGATGCCCCACATGGAGAACGGCCAAGGGGAGGACATGACATTCAATGGGCACGGCGGCACATGAACTTTATCAGCATAAATCTGGCATTTGTGACATTTCTTCGCGAATCTGAAGCAATCTGACTCCATAGTCAGCCAGTAATACCCTGCTCTCAGGATCTTTCTCGTCATGGCATGCCCCCCGGCGTGCGTACCAAATGTGCCCTCATGGACTTCTTCCATGAGCATACTTGCCTCTTTCTCATCTACACATCTGAGTAGCACGAGATCGTGGTTTCTCTTATACAGCACTCCATCAGGATTGAGATAAAAGTTTCTAGATAGCCTCCTCAGAGTCTTCTTATCCTGGGTCGACGCACCCGCCGGATACTCCTTGGTCATCAGGAAGGTCTGGATGTCGTGGAACCATGGCTTGCCGTCATTGGCATCCTCGATTGCAAACACAAATGCCGGTCTATCAAGACGCGAAAGTACAATTCTTGGAGCCTCATTCCAATAATTGACCTTATACATTGAAGCCAGCGTGGCTAAGGCATCAGCCATCTGATTT
The DNA here is from genome assembly GCA_963859935.3 of Lathyrus sativus. Classification (NCBI taxonomy): domain Eukaryota; kingdom Viridiplantae; phylum Streptophyta; class Magnoliopsida; order Fabales; family Fabaceae; genus Lathyrus; species Lathyrus sativus. Next base: position 24,543,304 of record OZ012737.1, read on the forward strand.
TCAGCCCTGGGTACATGATGAAGTTCCACTCGATCGAAGAACGGAAGCAGCCTCCTGGCATAATTCATGTACGACACTAAATTCGCTTGACGAGTTTCCCACTCCCCTTTAATCTGATTGATTACAAGCGCTGAGTCACCATATATGTCTAGATTCTTGATTCTCAAATCAATTGCCTCTTCTAGACCCATAATACATGCTTCATACTCGGCTTCGTTGTTGGTAACTGGAAACGTCAGTCTTGCAGTAAACGGGATGTGGGATCCGTGAGGAGTCGTGATGATAGCCCCGATACCACTTCCATAGGAATTAACCGCTCCGTCGAATATCAACTTCCACTGAGACTTCCTATCTGCCCCCTCATCGGGCAATGGCTCATCGCAATCCTTCGCTTTGAGAAACATAATGTCCTCGTCAGGGAATTCGAACTTCATCGGCTGGTAGTCTTTGATTGGCTGTTCGGCAAGGTAATCAGACAATACGCTTCCCTTAATGGCTTTCTGGGAGACGTACTGAATATCATATTCTGTTAACACCATTTTCCATCTGGCAATCCTGCCCGAAAGAGCCTGCTTCTCGAAGACGTACTTGATCGGATCCATCTTCGAAATTAGCATAGTGGTGTGATTGAGCATATACTGTCGTAGACGTTTGGCGGCCCAAGCTAATGCACAACACGTCTTCTCCAGCATCGAGTATCGAGATTCACACTCGGTGAACTTTTTACTCAAATAATAAATGGCATGCTCCTTTCTGCCCGTCTCGTCGTGCTGACCGAGAACACACCCCATACTATTCTCCAGAACCGTCAGGTACATGATTAGTGGCCGTCCAGCCACTGGGGGTATCAATATTGGAGGTTCTTGAAGATACTGCTTTATTTTGTCGAATGCCTTCTGGCAATCCTCATTCCAAGTAACCGCCTGATCTTTCTTTAAAAGCTTGAACATCGGTTCACAAGTGGCCGTGAGCTGAGAGATAAACCTTGCAATGTAGTTTATTCGGCCCAAGAAACCACGAACTTCTTTTTCTGTTCTCGGCGCTGGCATTTCTTGGATAGCTTTTATTTTCGCAGGATCAACTTCAATACCTCGTTCACTAACGATAAACCCCAATAACTTTCCGGACCGCACTCCGAAAGTGCACTTGTTAGGATTCAGCCTCAGCCTGAACTTCCTAAGCCTTTCAAACAGCTTCAACAAATTGACCAGGTGCTCTTCCTCCGTTTGGGACTTTGCAATCATGTCATCAACATAGACCTCGATCTCATGATGAATCATATCATGAAACAAAGTTACCATTGCTCGCTGGTAAGTGGCCCCTGCGTTCTTTAGACTGAAGGGCATCACCTTATAGCAGAATGTTCCCCAGGGGGTAATAAACGTCATTTTCTCCATGTCCTCCGGTGCCATCTTAATCTGATTGTAACCGGAGAAGCCATCCATGAACGAAACACGGAAAACTGGGTTGTATTGTCGACCAACACATCGATATGAGGCAACGGGAAATCATCCTTAGGGCTCGCCCTATTCAAATCCCGATAATCGACGCACATGCGTACCTTACCGTCCTTCTTCGATACAGGCACTATGTTGGCGACCCACGGAGGGTAAGTGGTAACGGCTAGAAATCCTGCGTCCAACTGCTTCTGGACTTCTTCTTTGATTTTTACAGCCATGTCTGGTCTCGTCCTCCTAAGCTTCTGCTTGACTAGAGGGCAATCTTCTCGCAATGGCAAGCGATGAACCACAATATCAGTGTCGAGTCCGGGCATATCCTCATATAACCAAGCAAAGACGTCACTATACTCTCGAAGCATCTCGACCAGTCTATGCTTGACATCATTCTGCAGCGCAGCCCCTACTCTGACATTTCTGACGAGCTCCTCAGAACCCAGATTTATAATCTCAATATCCTCCTCGTGAGGCAGAATAACCTTCTCCTCTTGTCTCAACAAGCGGGCCAACTCTTCCGGAAGGTCTTCGTCTTCATCAATCTCATCCTCGGCTTGATAGATCGGGCAATCAAAGTCGTAGTGAGCCGTAGAGGGTCCAGAGTCGATGTCATCTGTCATGTGGATCCTGCAATAACAAGGGTTAAGTTTAAAGCAAGAATATGCAGGTTAGCACAAACCTCGTTGCCATTTTTCTGTTTTTCGAAATAAACATAAAACAGGAATAACAGAGAACACAATATTTGATTACAAAGAAAACGCCTTTTATTTATTAACAAAATGCATACACATAATCCAACAAGGCCCTGACAGTAAAACGACTATGCCCCGGGCAGGACATAGGGTTGTACAAAGATTGTAAAAAGCAAATCATTACTCTTCACTTGTCAGCTTGATAATCTCCTTGATGGTCCAATTGTGGAGGCGCTCGCCCGGCTTGCTCGGTTGAATCCAGGCGTCAAGATCACAGTCACTGTCCCCGCTGTCCTCTGACGTAGCATTGATGCTTTCGAAAATTACTCCCCCTTTGGTGAATAGGATCGACCCTTTCCCACGAGACGAGCTGCCATAAGAAGATGAAGCTTCAGCTCCAGGAGAATACCCCAATCCAAACTTATCCTGCTTGATTGGTATATCCAAGACATGCCCCCAGCCTGGGGTAGAACCGGCTTCGACGACGGCCCGAGCTTCCTTAAACGAGGAGAGATTCATCTCTTGCCTCTCTGCGACGACAGGAGCTACCTCCTTCACCTTGACGGTTTCAAATGCTTGGCAAAGAGTCTCATGGATCTCTCCATCCATTTCAACGTATTTAAAGGACGACAGGTGGCTCACCATGATGTCCTCTTCACCACAGACGGTTACTATGCTGCCCCCGACAGCATACTTAAGCTTCTGATGCAGCGTGGACGTCACGGCACCAGCAGAATGGATCCATGGCCGACCTAAGAGGCAACTATAGGCGGGCATGATATCCATGATATAGAAAACCGTATTGAACGTCTCTGGACCGACTTGAATCGGCAGGGTCAATTCTCCGAAGACGTGGCGCTTGGTTCCGTCAAAGGCTTTCACGACCAGATCACTGGGCGTGCACAGCAGTCCACGGGTATCCAACTTCATCAGTGCTTTTTTCGGAAGCACATTAAGCGAGGAACCCGTATCCACCAGGACATGTGACATAATCGTGCCTCTGCACTCTATTGAGACGTGCAAGGCGCTGTTGTGATCTCTTCCTTTAGGAGTTAGCTCCAGATCCGTGAATCCCAACCCATTACCAGCATTAACATGGGCCACCACCTCCTCGAGTTGATTTACTGATATCTCCTGCGGCACGTATGCAACATTCAATACCCTCAGAAATGCATTGCGGTGCGCCTCAGAGCACAGCAACAAGTTAAGAATCGAGATCTTTGAAGGAGTCTGATGAAGATGATCTACAATTTTGTAGTCACTTTTCTTGATTAGTCGCATGAACTCTTCAGCATCTTTAACCAGCAAGTCCTTCTCTGCCCCTGCAGGGACCTCCTCAACAGCTTTACCTTTACCCTTATCCACAACGTCAGCTCGGACCACTTTCTCTGCTGCAACCTCTGCTGGCGCAAACACTCTACTGCTTCTAGTGATGCCACCGACTTCGGTAAGATTCTGCACAGTTGATCCGAATGGCTCTAGCTCTATCCTATGACCATTGCAGTAAACTTCGGCGCCATATGTTGCACCCCAAAATTTGCCCTCACAATACAAGACTTTGTGTTCCAAGAAGGTTCACAAGGTTCACAAAATTCATAATTGGTCAGAAGAGTTGACAATTCCCTCAGACAATGCACCTCCTAAGCAGTGCATCCAAAACTAGGGTTTTGACTTTAATCAGGCTAAATGGACTTCCAAGACTTCAAGTGAGCTTCATAACATCTTATATGTGTATAAGAACCCCCATGTCAAGTTTCAAGACTTTTCTCAAAAGTTTGCTCAGTCAGATGATCAGATAAGTCAAAAGCAGTCAATGCAGTTAAAAGGTCAAACTGAGGTCAACTGTGGTCAAACCAAAGTCAAACTTCATGATTTTTTTTGCCAACATCAAAGAGAGGTAAATATCATATGGCATGCACTTTTTTTCTAAAAAGTAAAAATGGCACAATTGGCAGGAGGACATGTGTAAGGAGTTATGAGTGTGAGAGGTTGAGAGTTCGAATCTCACCTTTGGCACTTTTTGTTGTTTTTATTATTTTTACTCTAAATTTTTCTATCTTTCATTAAAAAAAAAATAACAAAAATAGTATTTAATTATTATTTTCGTATTTTAATTAAATCATTTTTTAAAATATTATTTTTTTCACTTTTTTCTAAATTATTCATAAAAATATCCAAAAAATCATAAAATAAAAAAATATTGAAAAAAATTTTGTTCTTTTTATAATATTTTTTATTTTAGGAATCAATAGGATTATTAGTTTTTATTTTAAGTTTATTTTAATTATTTTAAATTATTTAAGTTTTATTTTTTCTTAACTAATTATTTAGTTTGGGCTTTAAAATGGGCTTTAGGGACATTATTGACAATTTGGTGTTAACCCTAATTTGTTCCCTATATATACATGTGTTGCCTTGTTGGAAAAAAGGGGGAGAGAATGAAAAAAACCTAAGAGGAGTGAGTGCCGTTGGCCGTTATTTAGTTTTCTTCTTCATCCATTACTATTGTTTCTTTTTCTTCATCGTTTACCGTTATTTCTTTTCCTTCATCTATTACTGTTGTTTCTTTTTCTTCATCTTTTACCGTTATTTCTTTTTCTTCATCTATTACCGTTATTTCTTTTTCTTTATCTATTACTGTTGCGTTTATATATATATAATTTTTAAATTGTTAGAGTTTATATATATAAGATTTTTGATCGAATTATGTCGATACGATGTTTGCACATTTGTGTGCATGACGCGTGACATTTGTGTTAGTTCGATCTGGTTGCGATGATCGCATTTTTGTGTGAGCAATAATACTATTTTTTTGCTTAATTTCTTTTTCTTTGCGATAAATTTTGTTTCGTCCGATTTAGATCTGGTTGCGATGAGCGCATTTCTGCGTTAGCAACATTGTTGGGTTATTTGGCACATTTAAAATTCATTATTGCTTTATTATTATTATTATTATTATTATTATTATTATTATTATTATTATTATTATTATTATTATTATTATTATTATTATTATTATTATTATTATTATCATTATTTATTATTATTATCATCATTATCATTATTATTATTATTGTTATCATTAATTTATTAAAATTTGTTGTAATATAAAAATCTGTTTTTTAAAATAAATGACATTAACATCTTTTTTCCAAATTAATATGAAAACCTAATTTTAATTTTCTATATGATTCTATGTATATATTTATTATAATTCTTGTAAATTTTTGTAAATAAAATTAAACCTTATAAACACTTAATGTAAAATTTTGGTGAATGTGATTATTGATTAGTTAAAATTTGTTTTCATCATAATGTGTAAATATTTTTCTTAATAATTGTTAATATATAATTAGAGATAATTAAATTTTTGTAAATGATTAAGAAATTTATAATTATGCTATATTTAGAACTTTATATTATAGTAATTATTTAATCATTTATGTTTCTAAATAAAAATCAAATCTTATGATATTTAGAACTTTATATTATAGTAATTATTTAATCATTTATGTTTCTAAATAAAAATCAAATCTTATGATATTTAGAACTTTATATTATAGTAATTATTTAATCATTTATGTTTCTAAATAAAAATCAAATCTTATGTTTAATCACGTTATTAATTAATTATTATTGCTAATCATATTTTGTTGCTTATTATTATTTTGAAATTTCTATCTTATTATTTTTTCTAACTTTGTCTATTTTTCTCATTATTATTGTTTCAACTAATTATTTTCACTAACTTTATATTTATACTAACCTTATTTAATTTTTCTTATTATTTACTAACCCCAATATTTTATTTACTTATTTGTTATTTTTTTTATTATATTTATTTTGATCATATTTTACTATTTATTTTATTTATTATAATTTTGTAATTGCCTCTTGGATGTAAATTGTAATTACTTAATTATTATTATCATTATGGTTAGTAATTAGGGAGTGCTAATATGTATGATATTTAAAAAAATAAATTAGATCATTTTAATATAAGATAATTAAATTAAACATTTCACACACGTAAGTCGATTTTAATCGCCGTCTCACTTCTTAAGGATATCCCTCAAGTTGCCTATGAATATTGGTTAAGTGGGGTGTATAAAGCAAGTCCCTCAAAAAGAAAATCATCAAAGTCCCTTATGGTTGCCTTTACGAATCGAGTCCCTTTCGAAAAATGATGATAGTCCCTCTAGTTTGCTTATTACACCCCACAATGGCCTTCAAAAATCCAATTGTCCCTCACATGTCCCTTAACATCCAAAGTAAGGACTACCTACTCCATTATAGTAGGGATAGTCTTACTAAAGGAAAGAATGAAGAATAAGAAAGACCTTTAAACATTAGGGTAGGCTACTCCTAGATACTTGCTCACTTCAAAACTTTTTCACACTTAAACAAATTTTCAACAAGTTTTCAAACAAGTTCTTAACACATCCTTACATGGATTATTTATTAACTATTCTGAAAATTTTCTATTCACACACTACAATTTCAAAACAATTCAAAAGTGAGCTTAAGTACCTAAGAGCCCATGGATAACCATGGATGAAAAGGGTGCTAACACCTTCCCTTTTCATAACCTACCCCCCGGACCCAAAATATTCTCTAAGGTCTTTCCTGTTCTTTTATAACCTTTCCTTATGGATAAAATAAAAGTCGGTGGCGACTCTTGCTATCCGCAACATTGTTTAAAGTCAGTTCTCCCACCGTGTTACAGAACTGGCGACTCTGCTGGGGATCTATTTAAGAGGGGTACCCTTAGGAATTAAGATCACTTTAAATTGTTTGCCTTGTTTGCTTTATTATTATATTGTTGGGGTGCTCTTATGTGTGAAAGGTCCTAACCCGGATCTAGTGTACCTTAGGTAAATGGCAATAGACCAAGGAAACTGTACGACGTATATCGATACGGTTGATCTGGTGGCCATAGTTAGTGCGACTTCTTGGTTGGTGCTTATATTCCTTAAGTCAAGTTGAGGATAATATTGAGGCTGCCATATGTTGTCAATGCACTAACTGACTTTTAGAACCCTAGTTAACTCATCTTGGCCTTTAGAAAGTAGTGAGGTAACCGGCTTTGGTGCAGACCGAAGTTGGTTGACACTCGATACTACGCTCATTGAGATCTTAAACTTGGAGGGTTTTGGTTGGCAAGTAAGTTGCCTTCTGAACAACCACCCTTGTGAAGGATCAATGATATTGAGATCCCTTAGAACCTGGTTACTTTTGTAGGACAGGATGAACCATCTAACTTCAGGGGAGGGTACTTGCCTTTGAACCTCATGCAAGCCTTTAAACCTAGGGCTATGGTGTGACTTGTTTGTGTGTGCCACATGTTTGTGATTGAGCATGACATCATGACATCATCATGCATCATAAGCATATCATTTTCCCTAACCATTTCAAGGACCAAAGGATTTATCTTTGTTCTTTGTTGCAGGTCATGGCTTCTGCTCGTAGAAACACCATCAGGATCAACTTTGTAGGGATACCTGCTAAGCTCAAGGAGTTGGTTTCCCTAGTGCCTGATCATTCCCAGTTCAACAAGAGACATGGTCACTTATTGGATCTAGTTACTTCAGGGTTCAGTGAAGACATGATGAGTGTGCTGTTTCAGTTCTTTGACCCTAAGCACTATTGCTTTACATTTCCTGATTATCAGCTGGTTCCAACCATGGAGGAGTTCTCTAAACTTCTGGGTATACCTGTTCTTGATCAGAAGCCATTCACAGGCTTAGAGAAGGAGCTTAAACTAGAAGTTATTGCTGCAGCTCTACATCTGAAGAAGTCTGACATTGTTCTAGAGACGAGAAGTGGAGTTAAAGGTATTCTTGCCAAGGTATTAGTGGATAAAGCTCAAATGTTCTTGAAGGCTATGAGCTACGATGCTTTTGAGGAGATCTTAGCCTTATTGATTTATGGCTTAGTGTTGTTCCCCAATCCTGATCAGTTCATAGACGTTCATGCCATCAACATATTCCTGAGTCACAATCCAGTGCCTACCTTACTTGGAGACATCCTACATTCTCTTCACACCCGTACTACAAGGGCAAGAGGAACTTTGATGTGCTGCATACCTTTACTTTCTAGGTGGTTTATTTCTCACCTTCCTCGCTCAGTAATGAAGAATGAGCAAGGGTTCAGATGGTCCAAGAGGATCATGTCACTTTCTCACTCAGACATCCATTGGTGCTCCAGATCTATGGAGAATGTCACCATCATTGACCGTTGTGGGGAGTTTCCTAATATACCACTTCTAGGCATAAGAGGAGGCATCACCTACAACCCATCTCTAGCTTTACGACAGTTTGGTTACGCCCGGAGCGATGGTCCACATGACATGTTGATTCAGGGCATTGTGTTTGACTACGACAACGATCTTCAGGGTTACCGCCAGAGATTCATACGAGCTTGGGGAAAGGTAAATAGGATTGACAGCAAGACACTGGAGCCTAAGTACACCATTCCTATGGAGGCTTATCTCAGATGGGTACGATCTCGTGCTCAGACACTCATGATGCCATATCCTGCCGTCCTACCAGTTACCATGGAACCTGTTGCTGAAGGAGACACAGCTTATACCATCCTTCACCCAGACATGCCTACTGATATGGAAGACTTGCAGAGATCATGGATCCAACTGAAAGAGCAAAGGGATACTTTCGAGGCTCATTACAAAGCAAGCCAAGCAAGGATCCTAGAGCTAACAAAGCTACTTCATGAGGAACGAAACCTCAACTCATACCTCAACACAAAGAGGAAGCGTCCATGGGAGACTTAAAACCCCATCTTTTGTACTTATTTCGTTTTCATTTTTTGTAAGCCTAAAAGGCAAAACAAGTTATTACTAATAAAAAGTTACTTTCTTGTTTGTTTAAGCAAATTTAAATCCTGCGGTCCTTGAAAACATTGCATATGCATTCCCATATCATTGCATCACAGGGTTATAATTGTGCACAGGTTTCTCATCTTCTCGCTGTTTATTTCAGCAATGGCTCTTGAACAATCAGTTAAGGATCTTCAGGCACAGAATGCACAGTTCCAAGAGCTGATCCTGAACCTATCCAAGGGGCAGGATGAATTGAAGACACTGCTGGCCAAGAAGACTAAGAAAGCTAGAAGATGGGAAGAAGATTCAAAGGTCCTGACAAGACCAAGGAACAGGTTGAAGACTATGAATCTGAAGAGTCTGAGCAGGAGAGAGGCAGTCTCCACAACACTATGGGGGACTCTGATTCTGAGGCTAACTGCTACCATGAGCCTAACGAAGACAAATTCAAGATGCTGGTGGATAGAATGGATGCTATGGATGGCTCCTCTGATCATTACCACTCCTGGTCCTATTCCTTATACATCTGACAAAGCTGTACCTTGGCACTATGGGTCTGGCGTTTACATCCATGGTGTTAAGCAAGAGCCTTTACCTGATGTGCCTGTTGACATTGATAATATTGCTGGATCTAGCAAGATCACTCGTAGTGGAAGAGTCTTCTCTCCTCCAGTTGCTTCTAAGAGTGCAGTTACTCCTGCTGTTACTTCCACCACTGATGCTCGGGGCAAGGGTCCTGTTATTGAGCCTGTATCTACTGATGTGCCAGCTGCTGATGACCTCTCTAAGCAGATGGAAGAAGCATTGAAAATCATTCGCAAGAGTGATTATGATATTGTTGATCAGCTGGGGCATACTCCCTCAAAGATTTCTATGCTCTCCCTGTTATTATGTTCTGAGGCTCATGCCAAGTCATTGATCAAGTTTCTAAAGATGGCTCATGTACCCAGTGCAATTTCTGTGGACCAGTTTGAGAATTGTGTTGCTCACCTGACCTATGACAACGGGTTAGGATTTTCTGATGCTGACTTGACCCCTGCCAAGAGGGATCATAACAGGGCCTTGCATATTTCAATTGAATGCAGGGGCACTACCCTGTCTCATGTGCTGATAGACAATGGTTCCTCTCTGAATGTGTTGCCTAAGGAAGTCCTGAACAAGCTGAGTCCTGAAGATACGGTATTGAAGCCCAGTAATATTGTGGTAAAGGCTTTTGATGGTTCTAGAAGAGTAGTGCATGGGGAAATTGATCTTCCAATCAAGGTTGGCTCTCAGGTGTTTACTGCTACATTCTATGTGATGGATATTCGTCCTTCGTACTCATGTCTGCTTGGTCGTCCCTGGATCCATGGGGCAGGTGCTGTGACCTCCACATTACATCAAAAGTTGAGATATCCGGTGAATGGAAAAGTTGTTACTGTCTTTGGAGAGGAAGAATACTTTGTCAGCCATGTAAACACTTTCAACTTGGAGGCATGGATTTTTCCTACTGTGGGTGCTGGACTCAATAATTGGACAGCTGAAGATGTTATCCCTATCTCCTTTAGTCAGGAGTAAATACTATTACTGTGTTATGTTTTTAAATTTGCAATTTTTGGAACAATTAAAACTTTCAAGCCATGTGCCTTACCCGGGGCACAATGGTGTGCTTGTTACGGGTTGTCATCTCATTTGCATACTTCATTCGATAAAATCAGTGGACGTTTCGTTTTCGTAAATATTGTGTTCCTTGTCTTTCTTTTTCTTTTATTTTTGCTTTATCAGCTATGTGTTCTTACACACACCCACGTCACTAAAATGCCGATCCTCATCCACTCTGGATCCAATTGATAACAGTTCTACTATTGCCAATTACAATTTCGAGAATCCGATCTATCAAACTGAAGACGGAAACGAGGACGATTGTGAAATATCTGTAGGGCTTGCTAGGTTGTTACAACAAGAAGAGAAAGCTATACAGCCACATGAAGAGCCAGTCGAAGTTGTGAATCTGGGAACTGAAGAAAACAGAAAAGAGGTCCAGATAGGGGCTGATTTAGACAACACTGCTCAGCATAAGAATGCAGGGGCAACATATCAGCGTGCTATGGTGGCTTTGTTTCATGATATGATTCATCATGAGATAGAGGTATATGTGGATGATATGATAGCCAGGTCTCAGAATGAAGAACAACATCTTGATCATCTGCACAAGTTGTTTGAGAGGTTGAAGAAATACAGGTTGAGATTAAATCCAAACAAGTGTACTTTTGGAGTTAGATCTGGAAAGCTCCTGGGTTTCATTGTCAGTGGAAAAGGTATTGAAGTGGATCCTGCAAAAGTGAAAGCTATACGAGAGATGCCAGCTCCCCGTACTGAGAAGGAGGTTAGAGGTTTCTTGGGACTACATTGCAAGATTTATTTCCCAATTAACCACCATCTGTGAGCCAATCTTCAAGTTGTTGAAGAAAGATCAGGTGATGGAATGGAATGATGAGTGCCAGACTGCCTTTGATGAAATCAAGAGATATTTGCTAGAACCTCCAATTTTAATGCCACCAGTTGATGGAAGACCCTTGATTATGTATTTAACAGTATTAGACAACTCAATGGGGTGTGTATTGGGGCAACATGACGAGTCTGGTCGAAAAGAGCAGGCAATATACTACCTTAGCAAAAAGTTTACCGACTGTGAAACAAAATACTCACTGCTCGAGAAAACTTGCTGCGCTTTGGCACGGGCTGCTCGCCGACTAAGACAGTATATGTTGACCCATACTACCTTGTTGATTTCAAAGATGAATGGGGCAGTTGAAGCTGCTAATAAGAACATTAAGAAGATTGTACAGAAGATAACTGTTACTTACAAGGATTGGCACGAGATGTTACCATTTGCTCGGCATGGTTATCGTACTACAATACGTACTTCAACCGGGGCAACCCCATTCTCCTTGGTCTATGGTATGGAAGCAGTTCTGCCTATTGAAGTTCAGATCCCCTCCTTGAGAATTATGAAGGATGCAGGCTTGGATGAAGATGAGTGGATTCAGACTCGACTTGACCAGATAAATTTGATTGATGAGAAAAGGTTAGCAGCAGTTTGTCATGGCCAGATGTACCAGAAACGGATGATCAAAGCTTTTAACAAGAAGGTTAAGCCAAAGGTATATCAGGCTGGTGACTTGGTAATCAAGCGTATCATATTACCACAGGGTGATCCTAGGGGCAAGTGGACTCCAACATATGAGGGACCATTTGTAGTCAAGACAGTGTTCTCAGGAGGTGCCATGATATTGACTACAATGGATGGTGAAGACTTCCCACAACCTGTAAACGCAGACATAGTTAAAAAATACTACGCATAAAAAGAGACCCGCTAGGTTGACAGGCCTAGGCAAAAATAAGGGCATCCCGGCAAACCAAAAGGGTTTGGGCAAAAATTAGGGATATACATATAAAAAGATGTACACCCGGCAAGTCGAAAACCTGAAAAGGCGGCTTGGGCAAAAAAGGGTATCCCGGTGGATTGAAAACCTGAAAGGGCAATCCAGGCAAAAGTTAGGGATTAAAGCGTATGACTATGTCTCGTTTGGATCACTCATGAAACTGCAACCAGTTGTACTACTTACTCAAGCTCAAACAGATAAAGCTCAATCCAATCGTTTCCGTCTCAACAGCAAGAAGATGAGATACTTGAGGGGCAATAGTAGAATTGAAACTCAATAGGATTATTTCCCACATAGCTGATTCTTTTTGTAAAACTTCATGACAAAATTCTCTTACTAGGGTTTATGTCTCCTTGTACAAACTTACCCGTGTATGGGTCACTTTTGATATAAATAAATTCCATCTTTTGAATCCAGATTTACTTTTACCCTATTTACATAAGCGAAACGTCCATTGGTTGTGTTTGAATGTATGTATGCCTTTGAATATGATTGATGTTTACCAGAAATGCATGTATGCTTTTAATATGATTGATGTTTACCAGAAATGCATGAAAATGCAGTAATAGTATTTACTAAGGACGAACGAGGGAAGGATTTCAACGAAGCTTCGCCGGTTCATCTTTACAAGGCAGTTACAAACCATCAGTAGGACTAATCCATTTTCACAAAGTCTAATCTCCCCTGGAATTTATATCCATCTCTTTTATCCTCATACGGATATACGGGAAATTACTTTCCAATAAGGGCACGATGAACGAAGACGGGATGTTATACTTATCCTACTATCAAACGAAAACGAAGGTTATCTATACCCTACTGTCCCCAACAACGGGAGGTTATCTATACCTTGTTATCCCCAACAATGGGAGGTTATCTATACCTTGTTATCCCCAGCAGACGGAGGGTTATGTATTCTTCAACAACGAATCGGGATTTATTTTCCTTGGCCAGCAGTTGTTATACAAGGATATCCAGACACTTCCAGCAGTGTCATATCATACATGCATCATTTACATCATACCATAACGTATATGTCTATAGTACATTACCTAAGTGCATCATGTCATACATGCATACATAAAGCATAAACTAATGTTGTTATACAGAATGCTACCTTGTTTTCAAGTTAATTGTCCAACAAACAAGCTTATGATCTTTGGGACTGCTTTATTGTAACCTCAGGGTTACTTTATCCTCCTGATGAGCTTCTTATTACTTTGGGACTGCTTTATTGTAACCTCAGGGTTATTTTATCCTCCTGATAGCCTATCATTACTTCAAGACTGCTTTAGAGTATTCATTGCTCTATCCTCCTGAAATTACATTATTATTTCAAGACTGCTTTAGAGCTATTCATTGCTCTATCCTCCTGAAATCATTACTTCAAGACTGCTTTAGAGCTATTGATTGCTCTATCCTCCTGAAGACATATCACGTTATTATTTTAAGACTGCTTTAGAGCTATTCATTGCTCTATCCTCCCGAAATCATTACTTCAAGACTGCTTTAGAGTATTCATTGCTCTATCCTCCTGAAATTACATTATTATTTCAAGACTGCTTTAGAGCTATTCATTGCTCTATCCTCCTGAAATCATTACTTCAAGACTGCTTTAGAGCTATTGATTGCTCTATCCTCCTGAAGACATATCACGTTATTATTTCAAGACTGCTTTAGAGCTATTCATTGCTCTATCCTCCTGAAATCATTACTTCAAGACTGCTTTAGAGTATTCATTGCTCTATCCTCCTGAAATTACATTATTATTTCAAGACTGCTTTAGAGCTATTCATTGCTCTATCCTCCTGAAATCATTACTTCAAGACTGCTTTAGAGCTATTGATTGCTCTATCCTCCTGAAGACATATCACATTATTATTTCAAGACTGCTTTAGAGCTATTCATTGCTCTATCCTCCTGAAATCATTACTTCAAGACTGCTTTAGAGTATTCATTGCTCTATCCTCCTGAAATTACATTATTATTTCAAGACTGCTTTAGAGCTATTCATTGCTCTATCCTCCTGAAATCATTACTTCAAGACTGCTTTAGAGCTATTCATTGCTCTATCCTCCTGAAATCATTACTTCAAGACTGCTTTAGAGCTATTGATTGCTCTATCCTCCTGAAGACATATCACGTTATTATTTCAAGACTGCTTTAGAGCTATTCATTGCTCTATCCTCCTGAAATCATTACTTCAAGACTACTTTAGAGCTGTTGATTGCTCTATCCTCCTGAAGCCATTCTATTACTTCAAGACTGCTTTAGAGCTATTGATTGCTCTATCCTCCTGAAGCCATTATTACTTCAAGACTGCTTTAGAGCTATTGATTGCTCTATCCTCCTGAGGTCCGATTTATCACTTCAAGACTGCTTTAGGGTTATCATTATTGATCGCTCTATCCTCATGAAGACATGCTGTTACATCAGTATTACTCCAGACTCCTGACAGCTCTCATTATACTACTGAAGAACTTTCCCCTAGTGGCATCTTTAAGCCCACTCAATCATGTTCAACCAACCATCAATATCACTCCATGCACTGGTGAGTGCAAATTTTTGGGCTTTTGTGTTCAATCCCCTTCAACCTTCCAGGTTACGACTGGCAAATATACCAATCTAACCCCTCAGGTTTCAGAAAATTGAACAGGGGCAGCTGTTGCACCCCAAAATTTGCCCTCACAATACAAGACTTTGTGTTCCAAGAAGGTTCACAAGGTTCACAAAATTCATAATTGGTCAGAAGAGTTGACAATTCCCTCAGACAATGCACCTCCTAAGCAGTGCATCCAAAACTAGGGTTTTGACTTTAATCAGGCTAAATGGACTTCCAAGACTTCAAGTGAGCTTCATAACATCTTATATGTGTATAAGAACCCCCATGTCAAGTTTCAAGACTTTTCTCAAAAGTTTGCTCAGTCAGATGATCAGATAAGTCAAAAGCAGTCAATGCAGTTAAAAGGTCAAACTGAGGTCAACTGTGGTCAAACCAAAGTCAAACTTCATGATTTTTTTTGCCAACATCAAAGAGAGGTAAATATCATATGGCATGCACTTTTTTTCTAAAAAGTAAAAATGGCACAATTGGCAGGAGGACATGTGTAAGGAGTTATGAGTGTGAGAGGTTGAGAGTTCGAATCTCACCTTTGGCACTTTTTGTTGTTTTTATTATTTTTACTCTAAATTTTTCTATCTTTCATTAAAAAAAAATAACAAAAATAGTTTTTTATTATTATTTAATTATTATTTTCGTATTTTAATTAAATCATTTTTTAAAATATTATTTTTTTCACTTTTTTCTAAATTATTCATAAAAATATCCAAAAAATCATAAAATAAAAAAATATTGAAAAAAATTTTGTTCTTTTTATAATATTTTTTATTTTAGGAATCAATAGGATTATTAGTTTTTATTTTAAGTTTATTTTAATTATTTTAAATTATTTAAATTTTATTTTTTCTTAACTAATTATTTAGTTTGGGCTTTAAAATGGGCTTTAGGGACATTATTGACAATTTGGTGTTAACCCTAATTTGTTCCCTATATATACATGTGTTGCCTTGTTGGAAAAAAGGGGGAGAGAATGAAAAAAACCTAAGAGGAGTGAGTGTCGTTGGCCGTTATTTAGTTTTCTTCTTCATCCATTACTATTGTTTCTTTTTCTTCATCGTTTACCGTTATTTCTTTTCCTTCATCTATTACTGTTGTTTCTTTTTCTTCATCTTTTACCGTTATTTCTTTTTCTTCATCTATTACCGTTATTTCTTTTTCTTTATCTATTACTGTTGCGTTTATATATATATAATTTTTAAATTGTTAGAGTTTATATATATAAGATTTTTGATCGAATTATGTCGATACGATGTTTGCACATTTGTGTGCATAACGCGTGACATTTGTGTTAGTTCGATCTGGTTGCGATGATCGCATTTTTGTGTGAGCAATAATACTATTTTTTGCTTAATTTCTTTTTCTTTGCGATAAATTTTGTTTCGTCCGATTTAGATCTGGTTGCGATGAGCGCATTTCTGCGTTAGCAACATTGTTGGGTTATTTGGCACATTTAAAATTCATTATTGCTTTATTATTATTATTATTATTATTATTATTATTATTATTATTATTATTATTATTATTATTATTATCATTATTTATTATTATTATCATCATTATCATTATTATTATTATTGTTATCATTAATTTATTAAAATTTGTTGTAATATAAAAATCTGTTTTTTAAAATAAATGACATTAACATCTTTTTTCCAAATTAATATGAAAACCTAATTTTAATTTTCTATATGATTCTATGTATATATTTATTATAATTCTTGTAAATTTTTGTAAATAAAATTAAACCTTATAAACACTTAATGTAAAATTTTGGTGAATGTGATTATTGATTAGTTAAAATTTGTTTTCATCATAATGTGTAAATATTTTTCTTAATAATTGTTAATATATAATTAGAGATAATTAAATTTTTGTAAATGATTAAGAAATTTATAATTATGCTATATTTAGAACTTTATATTATAGTAATTATTTAATCATTTATGTTTCTAAATAAAAATCAAATCTTATGATATTTAGAACTTTATATTATAGTAATTATTTAATCATTTATGTTTCTAAATAAAAATCAAATCTTATGATATTTAGAACTTTATATTATAGTAATTATTTAATCATTTATGTTTCTAAATAAAAATCAAATCTTATGTTTAATCACGTTATTAATTAATTATTATTGCTAATCATATTTTGTTGCTTATTATTATTTTGAAATTTCTATCTTATTATTTTTTCTAACTTTGTCTATTTTTCTCATTATTATTGTTTCAACTAATTATTTTCACTAACTTTATATTTATACTAACCTTATTTAATTTTTCTTATTATTTACTAACCCCAATATTTTATTTACTTATTTGTTATTTTTTTTATTATATTTATTTTGATCATATTTTACTATTTATTTTATTTATTATAATTTTGTAATTGCCTCTTGGATGTAAATTGTAATTACTTAATTATTATTATCATTATGGTTAGTAATTAGGGAGTGCTAATATGTATGATATTTAAAAAAATAAATTAGATCATTTTAATATAAGATAATTAAATTAAACATTTCACACACGTAAGTCGATTTTAATCGCCGTCTCACTTCTTAAGGATATCCCTCAAGTTGCCTATGAATATTGGTTAAGTGGGGTGTATAAAGCAAGTCCCTCAAAAAGAAAATCATCAAAGTCCCTTATGGTTGCCTTTACGAATCGAGTCCCTTTCGAAAAATGATGATAGTCCCTCTAGTTTGCTTATTACACCCCACAATGGCCTTCAAAAATCCAATTGTCCCTCACATGTCCCTTAACATCCAAAGTAAGGACTACCTACTCCATTATAGTAGGGATAGTCTTACTAAAGGAAAGAATGAAGAATAAGAAAGACCTTTAAACATTAGGGTAGGCTACTCCTAGATACTTGCTCACTTCAAAACTTTTTCACACTTAAACAAATTTTCAACAAGTTTTCAAACAAGTTCTTAACACATCCTTACATGGATTATTTATTAACTATTCTGAAAATTTTCTATTCACACACTACAATTTCAAAACAATTCAAAAGTGAGCTTAAGTACCTAAGAGCCCATGGATAACCATGGATGAAAAGGGTGCTAACACCTTCCCTTTTCATAACCTACCCCCCGGACCCAAAATATTCTCTAAGGTCTTTCCTGTTCTTTTATAACCTTTCCTTATGGATAAAATAAAAGTCGGTGGCGACTCTTGCTATCCGCAACATTGTTTAAAGTCAGTTCTCCCACCGTGTTACACCGTAATGCCATGGAACAGCATTAGTACTCTCAAATGGGATTGGTCCGGCCCTAGTGATTGTGATAGTAGGCGGACGGGGCGCAGAAATAGTAATAGGGTGACGAGGAATAGTAATGGTAGCAACTTCGTCTGCCTGCTTTAGCACGACCTCCCCTGATGCACTCTCAACGCTCCGGCTGAACTGTAAAATACCCTCAGACATCAGACTTTGGATACCTTCGATCAGCTGCTCACACCCATCAGGGAGTGTAGCGCAAGCCATACATAACTCTCCACATCCAGGAAAGAAGCCCTTCTTCAGCAACTTAGCCTTGACAAAACTCAACGGCGTCTTCAAATCTTTGACATCAGTTAGCAAGTCCGCACTCTCCTCAGTGATAACAGCATTCACTCCGCCCCCCTTATGATGAGGCATCGGGTTTTTGGTGACGTTGGGCACGTTGTCAGAAAAGTTGATAACCTTGGCGTCCACCAAGTCCTGGACTTTGTGCTTAAAAGCTTTACAATTCTCAATCGTATGGCCTGGTGCCCCAGTGTGGAATTCACAAGTAGCACTGGCGTCATACCCCGGTGGTGGTGCCCCTGTTAAGGGAGCCAACGTCCTCTTTTGAACTAATTGGAGCTGAAGCAACGTTTGCAGAAGTTGTGCATACGACATAGGTGGAGTTTCAAAATGACGGTTTGCCATAGGAGCCCGATTCTGATATCTTTTATACCCCTGCTGATTCTGCTGCTGAGGCTGCTGCTGCTGCGGCTGCGGTGGAGCAGCTGGAATATTTATGCTAGCAATCTGAGGCTGAGGGCCCTTGCCCTTTCTCCTAGCATTAGTGACAGCACTGACATCTCCCTCTCGACGCTTGCCAGCGTAAGGTTTTTTACTACCTCCTCCAGCTGAGGATGATTCGCCCTGAATTTTTCCGATCTTTATACCGTTCTCAACATGCTCGCCTAGAGTGATGAGAGCCGAGAATGTTCCAGACATGCCACTGACCAGCTTTTCATAGTAAATTCCAGGAAGGGTAGCCACGAACATCTGCACTAGCTCACGCTCAACCATCGGCGGTTGAACCCGAGCAGCCAATTCACGCCACCGCTGGGCGTACTCTTTAAAGCTTTCATTATTCCGCTGTGAGAGATTCTGAAGCTGAACTCTGTTGGGAGCCAAGTCGCTATTATATTGATAGTGGAGGACGAACGCTTCTGCAAGATCTTTCCAGGTGCGCACAGTAGCGGGCTCCAGGCCCATATACCATTCGAGTGATGGACCAGAAAGACTATCCTGAAAGAAGTGCATTAGCAACTTCTCATCGTCAGAATAGGCGGACATCTTTCTATAATAAGATCGGAGGTGAACACGGGGGCAGGTAGTACCCTTATACTTCTCAAAGGTAGGCACCTTGAACTTGTGAGGTACTTTTAAGTCAGCAATCAACCCGAGCTTGGACATGTCAACGCCCAATGTGTTCTGATTTTCTATGTCTCTCATCTTGTCTTCCAGCGCCTTGAACCTGAGTCGAGCTTCAACATTCAACTCTGCTTCTACACCTCTCTGAGAGAATACATCATCCTGATGGTCCTCCAGCCACGGTTGAGGCACCAACAGATTTCCTGCACCAGCATTGCCGTTGACCGGCCCCATATTAACATTGGCTCCCAAACTACCATTGCCGACGCCTGCCGCATTGAGTCCGAGATTAGTCATCAGATTGCCGTTAGCACTGCCGTTGCCCCCGGCAGCAGGAACAACGTTCTGTGGAGCATCCACTGGAGGAGGAGTAGGCACGGCCCCTCCATGAAGTATGCCATTACTGTCAACCCTGGAGATCAGAGGTTGAACCAGAGTACGAAGCTGGTCTTGACCATTCGCGACCACCTGCATCAGCTCCATAAAACGATCCATCCGTTCACGGAGTTCTTGAACATCTGACTGCACCTGGTCCATTATCCTTGTCTGATTAGCACGAGTTGAGTAGCGGTGGATGAGTCTTTGATCAATCCTGGAGACCGGAGACAACTCGGAACCTGAAAAACCTGTTAACAATAAAGGTTAGGAAAAGCAATAAGATATACACCATGCAAATATGCTTCATGCAGATGCATGCGTGTGTCTGTGTGCGTGGGAGGTTTTCCCCCGATCCTAGCGCCTTAGTGCCAGTGTTGGTAATAATAATAAGAAGAAGAAATCTGAGCCCGATCATGGAAATATCAATCTCATATATATATGGAAAGGCCTGTCAAGGCAGTACACAGTATCAGCGAGTACAAATCAACAGCATGACCTCAGCCAACAAGTCTGGTGATGGTCAGCATACATCGAAGATCAAAATCAACAGGGATATAACTAGTCAAGTACGGCCACGGGCGCGATACTCTGCTAATAACTCCTTTGTCTCTGAATGATCTGGTGAAGTGAGTAACCCCTCGACGAGTAGTTCCCTCTGCCTGATAGTATGCTGAAGTCCCTGAACTGAATTCTCCCAAGCTCCTTCGCCAAAGCAATCCTCCAGCTTCCGCTTCTTGGACTCAAACATCAGCTTATGCTCCTTCAGGTTAGCAAGAGCTTTGTTGAGACGGGCTTCAGCGGAATACCTGCGGGCGGTCTCTTCATCAAACCTCCGCTCACTGTCTTTCACTTCGGTTTCTAGCTTAGAAATCTGCAGCACCAGCTTGTCTTCTCGCTCCTTCCTGGTGGCCATGGAAGTCTTCCAATGCTGGTCGAACTTAGATATTCTCCGATACGCTTCCTCCAAATGCTGCTTCTTTGTAGCTAGCACATCATTAGCAGCTCTGAAGTCTTGACCTAAGCGTTCCCGATCAGCAATCTGCTTTGCCAAGTCTGCACCCAGTTGGCTCACCGACTCTGTTTACCTTTTGAGAGCATGCACGGCTTCGTTCCTCTCACTTCGAAGTTGAGCTAACTCCTTTTCTAATTCTGCATTTGCCCTCTTCAGTTCATCACACTCAGCTAATACCTGGTTGTGCTGATGAATAGACACAGTGGTAGGCTCTTCGACTGGTGGGGGACTCTCTGGTCTGACATGAGGGAATGGCATCCCTATGGCGCTGGCTCTGGCTCTGATCCAATCTGAATAAGGAGGGTAGGCTTGAATGTTGCTCTTCCCCAACAAAGGCTTCCCTCTCGTGCTGATATTGTTCCACGCATACTGAAGCTTGGACAACAAATCCCCCTCTAGAATACCCGTGAGGTACAGAGATTCCCGTACCTCTTCTTCCTTCGGTGGAGTCCTCAAAGCATATGCAAACTGACGAACTAGCAATGATGGATTGTAGTTGATGCAACCCTTCCTACCTATCAGAGGTACGTTAGGAAACCCACTACAACTGAAGATCACCTCGGTGCCTAACCTGTCTCTGCCAACGAACCAATCAATGTCTTCTGCCGACAAACTCATCAGACGCTTAGGCCACTCAGCTGTGGCTGCAGACAAGACAGAAGAACCCTTCTTAGGCAAATGACTATCAAACCACTTGTACAACAACGGTACGCAGCATGAAACATTCTTCCCTCTCCGGTTCTCATTCTTGTAATGCACTGAATGGTAAACGTCTCCGATCAGAGTAGGGACTGGATTCCCTGAGGCGAATATGTGGAATGCATCAAAGTCCACGAAATCAGGCATGCTGGGAAATAGGATAATGCCATATATGCATAAAGCAAGGATGGCGTTGAAGGCGTCCCAACATTTGTCCTTAGCACACTGCTGAGCCTTAGCTATCAGAAACTGCAGAGAGAACCCTGGGACCTTGTTCCAACTCGTCACCACTAACTCAGAAGCGCTCAAATGGAGTGAGGAAGCCAAACCAACCAGATCAGGCTCAGCATCCATGTGGACAAAAGGCATCCGCCTTTTGATAGGCACACCCAGCATATCAGCATACTCTTCCAATGTCGGCGCGAGAATGAAGTCACGAAAGGTGAAACACCTCAAGGGAGGGTCATAAAACTGCAGAAGAGCATGTAACCCATTCAACTCGGACGTAGAAGGTTTGTAAACCAGGCTAAGCAACCTGCCATAAGACTTCCTGAACCTATCCTTCACTGAATCCTCTGCCAGGGCTATCAAACCAGTCAGCTTCGACACATCGGGGGTCGGGAACTTGTATGCAACAGTCTTCCTGAGAGAAGCCATAATAGCAGCAGAAGACGAGAAATTCGGGATCGGGGAAACGGTACCTGCAACACAGACACACGTTAATGGAATGCAGATGAATGCGCAAATTAATGCAAAATGCAGGTATGCAATAATATATCCAGGTGGCTGCTGTGGAGATTCGGTATCAACAGTCACTGATGAGAGGGAAACCCCAGTGTAAGACCACTAATCTAATCTGCTGAGAATAACCATCTGATAGGACCGAGATCAGAATTCTGTTCTGACAAGAGTAAGTGACTGATAATAAGGACCCGGGATGTAAGATCAAGGAACATCTGTTGTAGTCTTCAGACCCCAAATCAAAATCTGCCCTATCAAGAACAAACACACAGCTGCTGATGAGATCTTCAGACCTCACTCAAAATCTGCCCTATCAAGAACAAATAACATCTGCCGATGAGGTCTTCAGACCTCACTCAAAATCTGCTCTATCCAGAACAAACCACTGATGATAACACACTGATCAAAGCCTGCTCTATCAAGAACAGACAAACACCCGGCGACAAGATCCTCTGATCAAAAACTGGCTCTGTCAAGAACAAACATATCTGTAACTGAGAACCCAACATAACTGATTTACTGTCAAGAAAACCAGGTAGTCTGAAGGTCTAAGTTTCCTGCAATAAACCCAGTCCCACTCACAGGTATGGACCTAGACTGACTCAAGGTACGGCATCCTATGCGTTCATCAGCGTCACAGACTTTCAAAACTGATGATACGATTCCCAGAAGGAGTGACATCATCAAGTCCCGAAGAGGCCTCACTTAGCTGAATCACAAATGATCGGTCCCCAGAGTCGACAATCCACCAAACCAGCAACCGTCTCAACCCAAAGGGTTGAAAGTGAAGCCAACCGGATGAACCTCGTCTGAGCGTGGATTTCATGAGACACTAGTGCCTGCAAAGTAAGCACGCGCCCACTAATTTCCACTCTAAGTCTATGGTGCACTCAAGCCTGGGTCTGGCTCCTCACTCAATCAGAACTCCCATCCCACAACAGCACAAATAATCATATTATACTGAAATAAAATGCGGGAAATAAAGTGCGAGAAGTAAAAATGCGATAAATAAACGCAAACCAACAGGTAAACACACAAACGGTAGGATTGACTCGCAGGGAACCGTTGGTGTCCCCAGCAGAGTTGCCAGCTGTCGCTTGCGCGAAAATAAGGTGCCGGCATGACAGAAGAGTCGCCACCTTTCGTTATTTATCCCTCAGAGCGGGAAAGGAAACGATCGGAAAAACCTGACGAATAAGGGTAAGACAAGGTCATCGCAACCATTGTCTGGGTTCGGGAGTCGGTTACGCAAGGGGAAGGTATTAGCACCCCTCACGTCCGTCGTACTCGACGGGATCCTCGCTTGTTTGTTTACTTGGACGGGTTGGTTATAATCTATCTACCTATCAAGGCTGGCTGAAAAAGAAAAGAAAAATGACTCGGCAAAGCATCGCGCTTTATGCCTACGTATTCTCATCAGAGAATGAGAAATCAGAGTCAACGTATTTCGGCCTACGAAGGATTATGGGGGAAAGGGTGCTCGCTAGGACGTCGCATCCTATGCCTACGTACTTTCATCTGGTATGAAAGATCAGAGCAAACGTAGTTCGGGAAACTACGGGTTATCTCCTAAAAGAAGTGTTTTTTATTGTGTTTGCGATTTCAACCGCACTAGAGACTATGACCTGAGAGTGAATGCGTCGCATGTCACCCAAAGGGTACCATACTAAACATCCAGACTGTGGAAAAGAAACTCTTCCACAATCCTTTTTCAGATAGCTTAAGGCTCGTAACGTACGAAAGAAATCATTCATGATTACTGTATCTTAAACTGTTTTGAGATGAGAAGAGAACAGACCCAACTAGGAGGGAGACTATCAAGTCCTACTGTTGGCATGCCATGGATTCATCCTATGGTTGAGGTTTGAACAGGGAACTCCTAGATGTTGTCATGCATAGGTTTCAACCTAAAAAGTCTATCATCAGATCCTTATCAAAGGAAATGAGAGTCCTAAGGGATCATGTCAATGATACACCAGAACAGACAAAGCATCAGCTTTAACAGTAAAATGCATGCAATGCAAGTGAGGGAGGAAATGTGTGTGGGGCTTCAGCCTCCACAAGCTCGTCTCGACCTCAAGCCAGTCATGAAATAACAGTAATCATACTGAAATAAACAACATGCTATCAAGCAAAAAACAGTAAACTGTAATCATACAGACAAAAGAAATGAAATGCTATCAAGCAAAATAAACACATGGGCAAGGGAGTTGGGCTCTACCGAATACCCGCAAGCAAAGCCAAGCAATAACAATACAATCAGATGCACTCATGCTCTTAGACTGAACTTATTCTAAATGTGCTTAGTCTAATGCAGCAAACAAATCAGACAAAACACACAATACATCAAAGAAAACAGAAGAAAGCCTCAGCTCCTCCAGCAGCAACCCAGTCTTCAGACTTCAGAGATCACTTGCTTTCCAGGTATCAACCCTGCAACATGGATATCAACTCATCTTCTCCCTTGAGCTTCAGCTCCTTTGATCAGCTCCACCTTCAGGCTTCACTATCTTCAGGGAATCTTCAGGCATCAGCTTGATCTTCACAAAGTCTTCAGACTTCAACAATCTTCAAGGAATCATCCTCTTCAAGGCCTCAGCTTCTATCTTCAATGGCCCCAATGCTCCAGCAAACCAGATTCAGTCAACAAGATGAGGTGAGGATGTTGCAGTACTCACTGACTTCCAAAGGATGCCATTGAGAACTTAACATCAAAGGAGAGGCTCTCTCAAAGTTCTACCTTATAGGGTAAGGTCACTAATCCCTCCAAAGGAGAGAGGTGAATACCCTTAAGGGACTCTATGTCACAGAGAAGAAAGGAGGTGAACAAGACACTCCTTGTTTATTGAACAAAGTATTCTTTCTAGGGCTCTGCCTATGCACCTATAAACCTATAAACAAAACAACAAAAGCTATGCCAAACTCCTCTGCAAGGTCTTCAAAGCTTCCATGATGATCCACAAGGTCTTCAACTCAATCTTCAAAGCTCACACACTCAAAAAGAGAAGGAAAGAAAACACAACAATACAACTTATGCCTTTAAGCAACACACATACTATCCAAAAAATCAATGAAAAATACTAAAACACCATACAATATTCTAGCAAAATTCTAGGGGATTCTATACATACTTACCCTTAACCCATGTATTCCCCATACACTAATTTGGCCTATAAACCCCAAAACAAATTTGTTCAAGTCTACCCATACAACTTAAAACCCTAATTAGAGCACCTAAATGTCTAACAATCAAACTACATCAAACTTTAATCTACAAATCAAGAGATAAATCCTACATGAAACTAGGGTTCAACATCTAACTATGCCAAAAAGAATGGCTCAAAAACCCTAAGGGAAAGTCCTAAAACAAATTGGACAAAATCAAGTATCAATTAAAACATATTAAAAGTGCTATTTACAAGAAAGTATGCTAAAAAATATGAAAATCAAATAAAATGGAAATTTTATTTGTTGAGAATTTTCTAGACATATTCATTAATATATAGAAAAAAACAAGAATTGAAAAATATTTAATTTCCTATTTTATATGAATTTTATAAAAGCAAGAAAATATAAAGGAATTAAAAAAATAAAAGAAATCAAAATAAAGGGGAGGGGGTGAAAATAGCAAGGCGCCTCAGTTCATTATTCATGTGGGCCAGATATGGTGGGGTGCGGATAGAATTCTGGATAAGCCCAGGCGCTCCTCATTTAACAAAACGGTGCGTTTTGGTTTTAAATTTCCCTCCATTTTTGTTGTTCAATCTGAGCCGTTAGATGAGGTGAATTGGTCAAATGTCCAGGCTGATCCAAGGGTGGTCAGTCATCTTCTCCAAACGAAACCCTAGGGTTTCTGAACCTTGTTCTCATGCAAGGAACTTCTCCTTCCTCGTTCTCCCTCCACACTCAATGAAAGTCAAAAGTTCCAAAAGCAAAGTTAATCTACTAATCACCAGGAACACAACTATGCTCATATTTTCCATTGAATCTTCTTAGAACTCGCAAACAGAATGGATGAAGTTCTTGGTTCCACCATTTTCACTGATATCGATCATGAGGATACTCAAATCTAATGGTATAATTCTCTTCTACACATTACCCTGACTACATCAAACTATAGCACGTGCCTTAAAACCACTAATCCAGTTTGCTCTTGATCATAGCAGATTCTTGCACCTGCCATGAAACTCCACGAAATTCCCCCTAATGCTCAGGATTTAATCAGCTAACCTAGCTTAACAGTTCTACACCTATAACTATGGCAGAATGCACATAAACTAGGAGATTCGAGCAAGATTACCAACCTGTTACACTTTAATGGAGGCTATGGTTTCCTTGCAATTCAGTGCCTGAAACCTTCCTTGATTACTCTCCAATGCCCACTATGACTTCTGTATGCAGCAGGATGAATGATCAAGGCTTGAATCTTGTGCTTGATATCAAAATGGAATTCTTGCAATTTCCTCAAAACAGCTTCAAACTTCCATAGATCTTCTTCTACCTCAGCATGTAGTCAATCACAATGATCAGAAGAGTAGGTTTATGGAGGAGAAATGAATGGAGATTGGAGAGAATGAAGGTTTGATGTGAAATTGCCAATGGAAGAATCTTGCTTTTCACACTCTAATCTCACCTCTCATCAACAATGATCACCAACCTTTTACCCTCCATGATTCACTCTTCTTATAATGATCAATGGAAACTCCTAGATCTTTCTAGAATGAGCTAGAAAGTGTTAGAAAGTTTGAGAACTTCTCATGGAATGATACATTGAACATCCATTATCTCATGCCTTATGCCTTACAATTTGGTGTCAAATTCTCCTTATGTGAGATATTGAGAAGGAATGTACAAAAACAAGCCTCCTCCTTGCCTTGTGTTATGATTTCCAAAGGTGCCTTAATATGCAAGTTTCAATTTTCCAAAGCATGTCCCATTTTAAAGCTTCAAATCAAAATTCTATTTGAACCATTGTTCTCAAAATGATGTTTCCAATCAAAATGATATATTGGATGACCTATTTTGGATTCCTAGATCCTCCAAACCAATTTTCAAATTCAACTTTTTAAACTTATAAGCCATTTTTAGTTCATTTTTGACCAATCATGAAAATCCATACTATGAGCTTTTCCAACAATTCATGACCTTCTTTCTAGACTTAAAATCACATTTTGAACAACTTTCATGTTTTGAGTTTTTCCATTTGAGGCTTGGAAATAGGAGATATGGCCTTTGCTTAAAATGACCTATAACTGACAGATGACCAAAATACCCCTGTCTTGTTCAAACCATAAGTTGAGTTTTACAAATCCTATCAAGGACTTCTACCACTCAAATTAAAGATAAGAAGATGCCCTTCAACATTCATGTTGACCAAGAGATCATAGGAATCATCCTACTAGGGAAAAAGTTGTCTGCAAGTTGGGTGACTTTCAAGGACCCAGATTCACACACCTCAGCTGACCTATAATTTGTCAAAACCATAACTTGAGCTCTGCAACTCCTATCAAGGACTTCCACCACTCAAATTAAAGCTAAGAACAAGCTCTACAACATTCATGTTGTGGGGAAGATGATATATCAATCACATCTAGAGCTAAAACTACCTGGAAGATAGTGGTCAAATTAGGGTTTTTCACTGACAATCCTCAGAAACCCTAACTCAAAACTTCTCAAACTCCTCAATCATGATGATTTGGTCTAGGAATCATCTTTATAACATATCTATGCATCATTCCATGATCTCATGGCCCTTGGATTAGGTCTCCACCTTCTCCAAATTTTCAGTTATCCTAGGGTTGACCCAGTCAAAACCCTAATTCTACCATTCATGGTTGAATCTCCTGAATTCTTGCATAATGACCTCTCTGGGCTTTATGATGGCTATCAAGACATCTCATATGCTTTCTCAAAACATCAAGTTCATTCTCAAAGTCTCAGAATCATCTGAGGAGCACCCACAACTCTCAAGCTATGAAGCACACAACCCTTGTTTCAACCAACTCCTCTGAGGATCTCTTGAACTTTCTGATGAAGGTATCAACTTCCAAACACTCAATGAATAAATAATTGTTGGTCAAATTTTGGGGTGCAACAGATGGATTCCTTAATGTGGGTTAAGTACTCATGTATGGACTCATTTATTCTCTAAGAGACGATGAATCAATTTCTTGGATAGATCTTGATAGCTTCTTAGAGAGAACCTCTAACAGTTCACATACTAGTGTAAGGTCCCCTTGTTCAAATTTCTGGAGATAAACTTGCACTTGAGCGAATCTATCGCACCTATGACCATAATATATGTATTGATGACGGTGACATACTCCTCTGAATCACTATTTCCGTCAAATGTTGATATATGGGAAGATTTGAAGTTTTCTGGTATTGGGGTGTTCCATATCTCAACAGAGAGGGTTTATGATCCAAATCATCTTTGGTGTTGTTGGATGTTCTAAACGCTTGTTTGCAAGGTTTGATTCTTGAGGCATAGTTCCCCCATAATGGCCTGCATTTTTAATTTGCTAGGGTGTCATGATCACTATTACAAGATGTAGCCCTTGTGGCCACCATTTTTAAAACGATGACTAGGGTAATCGAAAACTCTTTAAAAAGGTGTGGTCAAGGAATATTTTACTGGAAATGAGTAAAAAGTGGTGACCTTTCACGAGATATGTTAAGAAAGATATCTTTAGGATTATGATATGTAAAATTCATGTTCTGACCTAACCTGCAAAGTAGGTATATATATCTATTTCTGAACTATCTAAGTATGAAGAGTCTCAAGGCTATAATCTCGAACATGAATCATGTAGCTAAGTGTGAAGAGTCTCGAAGCTATAATATCGGACACGACTCACACTACTGTACACCATTGAGAGCGATGTGGATGAATCATCCCCAAAGCTATAATAAAATGCAATCAGTAAAACACGTAAAACTTTGAGGCTATCATCTTGGTTATGACTTACATAATCTTATTCCACTAGGTAGCGTGGCAAATGAATATATATATATATATATATATATATATATATATATATATATATATATATATATATATATATATATATATATATATATATATATATATATATATATATATATATATATATATATATATATATATATATATATATATATATATATATATATATATATATATATATATATATATATATATATATATATATATATATATATATATATATATATATAATCTTATTCCACTAGGTAGCTTGGCAAATGAATATATATATATATATATATATATATATATATATATATATATATATATATATATATATATATATATATATATATATATATATATATATATATATATATATATATATATATATATATATATATATATATATGTATGTATGTATGATCTCACCTGATCAGAAAGGAATCAGCTGTCTGCCATGCGTTGTGAGCTTATGTGTTCACCGATGTTGTAGAGGAGGAAGATGGTGTACCTGCAAGGTACTCCGATGCTTAAGTGAGTAACGGAGTTAGAAAGCGCAAGTATAGAGAAAATAGGTGTAAAAAATAGAATATCTGACCTTCTAATGAAAGATGATATTTATAACGTGCCCTCAGCGCAGGGCCAACGATTACTTTGCATTGAGCCGGATTGCAAGACCTAATACGAGTAACTGTCAAGGCTTACGTGGCGTAGGGAAGACCAGCACGTGGTCTTCACCCTGGATCAACTGCCCCGTGATCTTCAAAAGTCAAGCTGACAACCTCTTTCGGAAGTAGGTAATTTTATGATGATGTGTCCCCACATGGGGAACGCATGGAAAACGTGGGAAAAGCGTGTGGGATCTCCTCGCACCAAGTACAGGTCTTCCCGAATGAGGGTCCTTGTTGAGAGGCATGCCTAATATTGGAGAATTGGGCCTTGTTGGGTCTCCCCGACTAAGGGGCAGGTCTTGGTCCAGTCCAGAACAAGAGCCCCCCTAGTCGTTGCTCCTAAGTGTAGGAGTAGTGACTTAAGAGTGAGTTAGGGTGTTGAGGACCAGTCTAGAGGGTGGTGGCTTTCCCGACATACAAATTTGAGGGTTGTATGCACGGCCAGGAGTGATAGATGCTCGACGAGGCATTATGTCTGAGAGGTGGAAAAGCAAATGCACGAAGAAAAGCTGGAGAGACGCTCGTGGTGTCCCCTAGTACCACGTGTCGCGTGAAATTAAAGCCTAGGGGAGGCTACACGTAAGGGCACTTAAGTACCTAGTACTACCTCATTTTTTGTGCCAAGTTTATAAATAGGGGGAGGCATTTCTCATTTGCACATTCACTCTTCCTATCCGCCGGAATCCTTTCCAAGTTCTTCTTGCCGTCGCGCCGCTTCCTTTGCTATCACCGATCTCCGTCATCCAGATCCTCCTCCCAAAAGTAAGTTTCATTTCCTTTTTGTAGTGTTATGAATTTTACGGCGATTCTCATGAACTTTATGGGAAAACTATGAATTTACCGGCGGGAAACATGAAGTTTCTGGTGGGGAGCGTGAAGTTTCTGATAGAAGCATGAAGTTTCCGGTGAGGATGCAGGGAAGTTCATGAGGATTCTGGGATCTTCATGAAGTTATCAATAAATGCCTTAGGGACCTGCGATGAAGATCCCGGGGAGCTAGGATGAACGCCTCAAGAAGCTTTGCTCCTCGTCGGTGTGTGGCTATCGCGGGGAAGTTTTACTCAAGGTCTCCCCGCGTGTGTTGGGGTCATCCCGATTAGGACCTTCGCTATCGTGATGGCTTATTGCGTAAGGTTGTCGTCGAGGTTTCTTCTTAGAAGAGCCTCCGTCAAGGAGGGGCCATGGTTTTGAGCTTCCTCGTTCCTCTCTTCGCCCTTTCACTTGATTTACGGTGGAAGGGTGGATTTGATCTTGGAGTCAAATTAAACCTTTTCCTTTACTTTTTAGGTAAATGGTTGTCTGGATTGAGGGCATCACCCATATTGACGATGATTCTGAGCCCGACAATCTCGTTAAAGTCGAAGGAGTTGAGCCATGTTGCACACCCGCGGACTGGGCTGAGCAGGAACCTCTCACTATAGCGTTGCGCTTCACCTTCGATGATACCGACACTTTTTCCACTGTCGAGGACCTTCTAGAAGGTTCCTCTACGAGCTGGATGGTCTATAAACCCAAGAAAAGACACTGCATCTGCTCGAGTTTCAAAGAGATGAGGTTCTCACGGGGTCAATCCTCTCTTCTCCTTTCCCCGCCTCTTCGAGGAGGCGCGACATCCTTATGACAGGCGCCTCTGATGTCTTCCTGATTCTGTATGTCGCGAGCGGCATGGGCGACCTCTATTTCCTCATACTGGATGCATGATTGGGCCTTGAAGAGGAAAACATTCAAGGCGTGGGGGCGTTCGATCCCGACGGCTTTGGTAAAGTCAAAGCAAGGTTGTATTTCTCTCTCGATCAGATATTTCTTCATATTGTCTATGGTGGATACCTGGATAGATTCTCGGTTGAACCTCTCTATGTAATCTCGAAGAGGTTCGTTATTCCCCTGGATGATGGCTTCTAAGGTTGCCTCTGTCTTTGGATGGCGTCGGGAAGCTGTGAAGTGCCTGGAGAACTGCCTCTTCAGTTCGCCCCAAGAGGTGATGGACTCGGGCGTGAGGCGCTTATACCACATCATGGCACCCTTTCTCAGGGTAGTGAGGAAAAGCCTGCACTTGATGGCTCCTCGTACGTTCCGATAGTGGAACATCGCGTCGATGCTTCTATGTGATCGTCTGGGTTGGTCGTGCCATCATATGTTGTTAATGGTGGGGGTTTCTCCATCCCGATGGGCAGTGAGATCTCCCTGATAGCCCTATATAGCGGTGAACGCTGGTCATCCTCGTCGCTCCTAACAGGGGTGTGTGATGGGGAGACTGATTCTCGATTGTGTCTGTTCTGTCGAAGAGGAGTCTTTGGCGGGGCTCTTAGCATGTCAATGCCTCCTTCAACTTTGTTCCTCTTCTGAGCGGGGTAACGTTGTTCTTTTCGAGGAGGTGACCGGTCGCGCTTCTGATAGGCCATTGGTTGGCGCCAACCAGAAAGCCGGGGAGAAGGGCTCCGAGAGTCGTCGTGCTGCGTCCTCCGTGGTGGAGGAGAGGGGCTGCTGGAAACTGGGAAATGATGTCTCCGCGAGGGAGAGGGTGATGGTTGTAACACCCCACTTCCCAAATTAAATAAAATATAAACATTATAAATAAACATCAGAGTTTTCCCCAAAATAGTGGGATATCACATCACCAAATTTTTATAAAAATACTTTATTAATTATTCTCAAAAATAATACAGCGGAAAACATTATTCCAACATTCTCGGCCATCCGCCAAATTTCGTAAAATCTTTATTATTATAATTCACAAAAAAAAAAGTGATACGTCACAGGATTACAACCAGTTTGACATAAAACAATTAAAACACCCATATCCCGTGTTACGTATCAGAGCATCCTAGACTCGACTGACACACCACCATCCAAGCTATCTAAGTACCTGGATTATCTGTACTTCCGGAGAAGCACAGACACAACAACAACCAAGGGGTGAGAAAACATGATCAAAAATATATTGGTAATGTAATACATGTAAACAAGGTAGTAAAACACACCAACACACCAATATTCACCCCAACAACTCCATATAACGAACCTACTGTTCAAATTACAATATAACATATTATAATGCAAATATGCAACTCAACACCATGCATGCGGTACCGACTCATTGGTTCATTCAATTGAACCTGGATAGATCACTTACGCTCCTCCTGGGACATGATCTATCCCCCACCATTCTCCACCAAGGAGTACGGATGAATCACTTACGCTCCTCCTGAGACATGATTCATCCCACCAAAACACCATGATATGCACACACCAATGCATAACTATCATATTTAGGCACACTAAGTGCACACGATCCTCCTGATCATATCATCATACATCAATGCATATATGTGTAGATATA
The DNA here is from genome assembly GCA_963859935.3 of Lathyrus sativus. Taxonomy (NCBI): domain Eukaryota; kingdom Viridiplantae; phylum Streptophyta; class Magnoliopsida; order Fabales; family Fabaceae; genus Lathyrus; species Lathyrus sativus. The sequence continues at coordinate 24,576,773 of OZ012737.1, forward strand.
TTACACCAACACCATATAAATCAATCAGATAGTAAATAAATTCATACTATAACACCATATATAACCACATCCCAACACCCGGGAACACACGATCCTACTGATCACTACATACATATACGTTAACCAATTGTTCACCAACAATATCAAGGAAAACGAGTACCATCACCAAGTAAACAAGTTCATACTTTATCACCAAGATATAAACACGTCCCACCACTCGGGAATACACGATCCTACTGATCACTACACCATGCTCCGCATAATTCATACACCAACTAATTATCCATTTAAATAATTAGTAACGGAAATCACATACTATCACCGAGTACTCACTCTATAACACTCAATCATCTCCCCTATAATCAACAAAGTCCAAGGGCACTACACTCTTAGCGCACACAGTATAACAGCATAGAAAAACCCCATTCTGCTACGCTCGCTACACCCTCGCTAGGCGAGCTCCCAGCGAATGCTCGCTACCTGTTCGCTTAGCGAACCTCCTCGCGAAGGCAAACAGAACCTACTAGACTCACTCGCTACCTCACTCGCTAGGCGAGCACCTAGCGAACGCTCGCTGCCTTCTCGCTAAGTGAAGTGCTAGCGAGTTGCCTGCGACTTCTCAAGTTCTCACAGTTCAGAATTCTCACTCTTCTCTGATTCAAGCCTATTCTATAACATCCACTTCCTATACTATCCGTATTACGACCAATGCATATTAGGCTTATCAATCTTCCTATAATTCTACTCCAGATCAACATTACGGCACACTACCGACACTTTAGAGTTACTCTGAACCTTACTCAAACCAAACCAACACCAACAGTCAATCAACAATGGCAACATCAAACATCCGTACATCATCATATACATATTATTCCAAAGTCATCACTTAAACAATCTATCGACACATCAAAAAGGTCACACAGAACTTCCCTAAAACCGTAAACCCAACCTATACGCCAAATTAACCAAAAACAACAATTCACCAACACTCAACATATTTCAATCCATCAACATCAACATAACTCAACAATCAATAGCATGTCAATATAAAACTTCATCAACGATACATTCCTACGGGGTTAAGGAATCCCCACTACCCTATACATGTATATACCATTCCCAATCAAGTTTCTCCCCCCTTACCTTGTTAATCGGTTGATCGATGAAATTCTTCCTGGATTTGGTCTCTTGGCCTCCTCTTTTCTTTCCGTTCTTCGTTCCCTTTTTCCTTCGTTCTTCTCACTTCTCTCGTTCTTTCCTCTTCTCTCTTTCTATCGCTCTTTCTCTCTTCCATCTTTCTATCGTGTTATTTTCTCTAATACTTCCCCCATCCCTTCATATTCTATTTTTCTTTTTATTTCCTATCCCAATAATAATAATAACTAATAAAAATAATATAATAATAATAATAATAATAATAATAATAATAATAATAATAATAATATTATTATTATTATTATTATTATTATTATTATTATTATTATTATTATCACACCAATTTCCCACGATATATGGTAATCCCTTTTCTCTCTATTCCAACTTTTCTAATATCTCCTTGGTACCCCTTCATATTTCCTTCCTCACGGTTTCTATCATTACTTTTCATATTTCCATTCTAACTTCCCAATAACTAGGGCTGGAAATGAGTCGAGCCGAGTCGAACTCACCTCAGCTCAGCTCGACTCGTTAAGAATTGTTCGAATTCGAGTTCGAGTTCGAGTTCGACACGAACTTTTTTTTAAGCTCAAACTCGACTCGTTATAAGTTCACGAACAGTTCGGTTCGACTCGTTAGGTTCATCTCATTAGGTTCAGCTCACATGGTTCACGAACTTAAAAACTAATTTTTTTAAATATATATATATATATATATATATATATATATATATATATATATATATATATATATATATATATATATATTTTTAGTATATTTGACATTTTAAATAAATATATATTTTTTAAATAAAATATTAAAATAAAATAAAAGTTATCATATTGAAATTTAACTTTATCTTCGAAATCTACTAATTCAAAAACTACACAACTTTCAAGAGATACATTTGAGAGTCTAATTCAAAAACTACTAAATTGAAGATTAAATTTGTCTAAGATTTGAAGTAAATATTTAAACCTAATCTTAAAGACAGTATAATTCTTTTCATATGTAATCGAGTTGACTCATGAACCTAACGAGTCGAACTATGTATAGTTCAAGTTCAGCTCATTTAGTTAACGAACTTAATTTTTCGCTCATACTCAACTCATTTGGTTCATGAACCTAGTTCAACGATTTAATTGTCGAGTCGAATTCCGAACTATCTTCGAGTTGGTTTGGTTCATTGCCAGCCCTACCAATAACCCTTCCACCTCTTATTTTACTTATTTCAACCACTAATATTCCCAATAATAATTCTAATATAATAATTATAATAATCATTATAATAATAATAATAATAATAATAATATAATATAATACTATTATAATATTATAGTAATATTCAACATAATAATAATAATAGTAATACACCCAACAATAATTATAATTATAATAATAATAATACTAATGATAATAATAACAATTATATTAATACTAATAATAAAATAATATGAATAATAATAATCTTAATATTAATAATACTAATATAATATTACTAATATTAATAATACTAATCATAATAATACTATTAATAATAATAATAATATTATTATTATTATTATCTCACCAAAATAATAATAATATTAATAATACTGATAAATATAATAATATATAATAATAATACCCCCACCAATATTACTATTATTCATTATATTATCATATTCACACCAAAAATCATAATAATATAATAACTATATTAATAATAATATTATATTCTCCATATTAATAATATTACTACAAATATTAATAATAATCATAAATATTATAATAATAATAATAATAATAATAATAATAATAATAATAATAATAATATTAATACCACCACCAATATTACTATTATTTCTTATATTATTATAAACTCACCAAATTACCACAAATGATCTCCCATCTCAGGGACACCCACCAAACATCATCAAATACACCCTACCAAAGGGCACATCAACATATAATATTTAAAATAATAATAAAATGACTAAATAATTAAAATGGGTGTTACAACTCTCCCCCACTTTAATTATTTTCGTCCTCGAAAATTATCTGATGGAAATAATTCCGGATACGCTCCCCGCATCTTTTATTCCAATTCTCAGGTCACACTGCCTTCTGCAGCACCTCCCCATACTACTTTCACCAAAGATATCTCCTCCCTTCGGAGTTGTTCCTCGCTCGCCAAAACGAACTAGCAATGCCTCAACAATCGGAATATTTTTCACTTGTACATCATCCACCTGGTTCAATGTACTTTCTCGACTAAGACACATGAAACATATCATGCCAATTCACAGCGACAACAGAAAAACAGTCTAACATGTTACTCCTCCCATGCCTCCGCTGCGCCACTCTGATACAACTACAGAACACGTGCGAACTTCTGAGATTTCGAAGCTCGACCAACACCAGTCACCGGCGTGACCCTCAAAATACATATTGCCTCGGATCCTCTCGATCTTCTCAGCCATCTCAAGCATAATCTTCAAGTCTGAGTACAACACTCTCACTCGATTTATTTCAACACGGGAGAGTCCTACACTCCCTATCTCACCAAGCCACATATAGTGCCATTCCGACACTAGGATGGTAACCGTTATTATAGGTAACTCAATCAACGATAATTAATCATCCCACGCTCCACCTTGATCCGACACCCAAGCTCTCACCAATTCTCTACAGACTCAATAGTCCTCTCTGACTGACCATCAGTTTGCAGATGATAGGTCGAACTCAGCTTCAACTTAGTACCCGAAGCTTCCTGTAAGCCCCTCCAAAATCTCAATATAAACCTCAAATTTCCATCTGACACAATATTCGTCAGTATCTCATCCAACTTCACCACTTTCTCAATATGCATCTCGTATATCCTCAACACGGAATAGTTAATCCACTCCTAACAATTCAAATTAAAATTATGTCTTTACAAATTCTTTGGAAATCTCAACACCAATTTCGTGAAAATACTACCTGATTTCCACTCTAGAATATTTAACGACTACATCAGACTCAACAGTCTCTGATGTTCACTCTTCGGATTCCGACAATTCTAACTAGCATATTCCACCTCTCCTTATCCATGGTCTCAAAAACAATCTACTCAAGTTCGGTTACTTCTTCATAGCACCGAGATGGATACTCCATCTACCTCAATGTATTTCTTCACGAGTACTCCTACTCCCTTCAACAACATCTGATATACATACTCTATCATAACACCTCATGGTATTATTTCCACAAACCCGACAATCCACTCTTCGACTCTAATTTATCAATTTCAACTAATTCACTATTCAACCCAGATTTCTGACTTTCTCGATTCTTCTCAAGGATATCACTAGTCAGATCTTAATAATAAAAGCTTAACTCCATAAGAAGTATCCTTACTCACAAAACGCATATTATGAAATTTCTCAATCAGTTCTAACTCTTTTCACCATCATCTTAGGTATATGCAAATATTTCTAACTCACTGCATCATCTACCATGTCCGCTTTACCCGAATGGTAATTCAACTCGAAGTCGTACTCTTTTCGAAGTCCCAATTATTTCCTATGCCTCATATTTGTCTTATTCAAATTAAACAAACACCTTAAACTCTTAAGATCACCAAACATCTCCGATCTCAGTCTGAACTTTTGAAGACTCCGACTCCAGTACAATCACAATAGTAACCAACTCTAAATCACTGGTCGGATGATTTCTCTTATACACTTCAAGTTTCCTTTTGCATAATTGAAACTCGCTGAAGTTGTCTTTAGCAAATCCCCTAATTATATCAACAAGCATCACAAACACCACAATTAGTTCTATCGGATTCGGCAGAACTTTCCTTACGGAAGTATATCACCGCTCTTTTTCCAACACTGATAACTCCAGTTCCTTATGCTCAACATAATCCTCTATACGCTTCGAATACCTTAAAATATCATTTATTAACACAACCATTGCCTTATATAAATAATTAAAGAAGATCCCATGCCAAGTGGACAAACAAGTTGTGAGTTATAGCGGGAACACATACCGTACCGCCCGTCCTTACCACAAAATTCAAACACACTTCATCAATAAATAGCTTAAATCTATGTCAATACTTCACCATCTCATAGATAATTTGAATAGCTTTCCAACGCTTCGAACCGCGCGTCATTCCGAGTTACGGTTCTCCCGTTACGGCAAAAACACCAGAATAACATTTTCTGCCCAGGACCCCTTCGCCAGGCGAACACCGCAGCGAATATGGACGTTCGCCAGTATGCTCGCCAGGCGAACATGACAGTCCCAAAATCCTTTTTTCGACCGTTACCCGACTTCCGAGTGTCCGATTTTGATTCCGTAAAAAGCTGCGATCTCGAAATTTAACGTACAACAACAATTTTATACTTAGGAAGCCATCCAACACATTTTAAATCTATGAATAATTTAAAACTCAATTACTTCCAATCTCAACAGCAGATCTTTGAGCCTCCTAATACGATAGAACTTTTGACCTTCGTCCCATCCACCACAAGAACTCTACTCGAGATCACATGACCAAGGGACTCACATCCCTCGATCAATTGTTCCATCAAATCATTAACTCTTGGAAGCGAACACCTATCCTTGATAGTCACCCTGTTCACTTATCTATAGTTCACCCAAAGCTTCACAAAACCTTCTATCTGTCTAACCAACAAAATTGGTGCACATTACGATAGCACACTCAAACAAAAGAACCTCTCTCCTAGAAGGTCTTCAAGTTGACTCTTCAACTTCTCCAATCCCAACGAAACCACACCATATGGAGTCACTAATATCGGACTCGTTCCAACAACAAAGTCAACGTGTGAGCTTTACTTCACACTCCGATAGTAAATCACCTACCTCATCTGAAAACCTCCGGCAATCGCAATTAATTGACAAATCCCAATTTTTCTCACTTTCCTTCTCATTCCAAGTTTCAGTCAAAATAGACACTTCAACACCGTCTTACGCCAAATTCCTCAAAATAATCCCTTAAGTACTTAGCTTAACTCAAGACTATACACTGCTCACGCCACCCAAGCTTGCAAGATACGTCTATCCCATCCAACACAATCCCGTCCACTATTAACAAGAGATTAAGGGTGATCAGTTCCTCAATTTGTTAATAGACAGCCGAAATCATGATGGGGTATAAACCATCTTTACCAAACTATAATATCACTCCTCAACACACTAAGCCACCACACTGTAGCTTTTCGGAGAAATACAACTTCTCCCCCACTGGAATCATTCCACTTCTACCAATGAAGTTAACCAACAACATGTACCGACAGTGTTTTTACACACATGTCGCATACCAGGAAACAATAACACTAGACAACATTGGCCGGACGGACCGACCTGCTCTGATACCAATTGTAACACCCCACTTCCCAAATTAAATAAAATATAAATATTATAAATAAACATCAGAGTTTTCCCCAAAATAGTGGGATATCACATCACCAAATTTTTATAAAAATACTTTATTAATTATTCTCAAAAATAATACAGCGGAAAACATTATTCCAACATTCTCGGCCATCCGCCAAATTTCGTAAAATCTTTATTATTATAATTCACAAAAAAAAAAGTGATACGTCACAGGATTACAACCAGTTTGACATAAAACAATTAAAACACCCATATCCCGTGTTACGTATCAGAGCATCCTAGACTCGACTGACACACCACCATCCAAGCTATCTAAGTACCTGGATTATCTGTACTTCCGGAGAAGCACAGACACAACAACAACCAAGGGGTGAGAAAACATGATCAAAAATATATTGGTAATGTAATACATGTAAACAAGGTAGTAAAACACACCAACACACCAATATTCACCCCAACAACTCCATATAACGAACCTACTGTTCAAATTACAATATAACATATTATAATGCAAATATGCAACTCAACACCATGCATGCGGTACCGACTCATTGGTTCATTCAATTGAACCTGGATAGATCACTTACGCTCCTCCTGAGACATGATCTATCCCCCACCATTCTCCACCAAGGAGTACGGATGAATCACTTACGCTCCTCCTGAGACATGATTCATCCCACCAAAACACCATGATATGCACACACCAATGCATAACTATCATATTTAGGCACACTAAGTGCACACGATCCTCCTGATCATATCATCATACATCAATGCATATATGTGTAGATATATTACACCAACACCATATAAATCAATCAGATAGTAAATAAATTCATACTATAACACCATATATAACCACATCCCAACACCCGGGAACACACGATCCTACTGATCACTACATACATATACGTTAACCAATTGTTCACCAACAATATCAAGGAAAACGAGTACCATCACCAAGTAAACAAGTTCATACTTTATCACCAAGATATAAACACGTCCCACCACTCGGGAATACACGATCCTACTGATCACTACACCATGCTCCGCATGATTCATACACCAACTAATTATCCATTTAAATAATTAGTAACGGAAATCACATACTATCACCGAGTACTCACTCTATAACACTCAATCATCTCCCCTATAATCAACAAAGTCCAAGGGCACTACACTCTTAGCGCACACAGTATAACAGCATAGAAAAACCCCATTCTGCTACGCTCGCTACACCCTCGCTAGGCGAGCTCCCAGCGAATGCTCGCTACCTGTTCGCTTAGCGAACCTCCTCGCGAAGGCAAACAGAACCTACTAGACTCACTCGCTACCTCACTCGCTAGGCGAGCACCTAGCGAACGCTCGCTGCCTTCTCGCTAAGTGAAGTGCTAGCGAGTTGCCTGCGACTTCTCAAGTTCTCACAGTTCAGAATTCTCACTCTTCTCTGATTCAAGCCTATTCTATAACATCCACTTCCTATACTATCCGTATTACGACCAATGCATATTAGGCTTATCAATCTTCCTATAATTCTACTCCAGATCAACATTACGGCACACTACCGACACTTTAGAGTTACTCTGAACCTTACTCAAACCAAACCAACACCAACAGTCAATCAACAATGGCAACATCAAACATCCGTACATCATCATATACATATTATTCCAAAGTCATCACTTAAACAATCTATCGACACATCAAAAAGGTCACACAGAACTTCCCTAAAACCGTAAACCCAACCTATACGCCAAATTAACCAAAAACAACAATTCACCAACACTCAACATATTTCAATCCATCAACATCAACATAACTCAACAATCAATAGCATGTCAATATAAAACTTCATCAACGATACATTCCTACGGGGTTAAGGAATCCCCACTACCCTATACATGTATATACCATTCCCAATCAAGTTTCTCCCCCCTTACCTTGTTAATCGGTTGATCGATGAAATTCTTCCTGGATTTGGTCTCTTGGCCTCCTCTTTTCTTTCCGTTCTTCGTTCCCTTTTTCCTTCGTTCTTCTCACTTCTCTCGTTCTTTCCTCTTCTCTCTTTCTATCGCTCTTTCTCTCTTCCATCTTTCTATCGTGTTATTTTCTCTAATACTTCCCCCATCCCTTCATATTCTATTTTTCTTTTTATTTCCTATCCCAATAATAATAATAACTAATAAAAATAATATTATAATAATAATAATAATAATAATAATAATAATAATAATAATATTATTATTATTATTATTATTATTATTATTATTATTATTATTATTATTATTATTATCACACCAATTTCCCACGATATATGGTAATCCCTTTTCTCTCTATTCCAACTTTTCTAATATCTCCTTGGTACCCCTTCATATTTCCTTCGTCACGGTTTCTATCATTACTTTTCATATTTCCATTCTAACTTCCCAATAACCCTTCCACCTCTCATTTTACTTATTTCAACCACTAATATTCCCAATAATAATTCTAATATAATAATTATAATAATCATTATAATAATAATAATAATAATAATAATAATATAATATAATACTATTATAATATTATAGTAATATTCAACATAATAATAATAATAGTAATACACCCAACAATAATTATAATTATAATAATAATAATACTAATGATAATAATAACAATTATATTAATACTAATAATAAAATAATATGAATAATAATAATCTTAATATTAATAATACTAATATAATATTACTAATATTAATAATACTAATCATAATAATACTATTAATAATAATAATAATAATAATATTATTATTATTATCTCACCAAAATAATAATAATATTAATAATACTGATAAATATAATAATATATAATAATAATACCCCCACCAATATTACTATTATTCATTATATTATCATATTCACACCAAAAATCATAATAATATAATAACTATATTAATAATAATATTATATTCTCCATATTAATAATATTACTACAAATATTAATAATAATCATAAATATAATAATAATAATAATAATAATAATAATAATAATAATAATAATATTAATACCACCACCAATATTACTATTATTTCTTATATTATTATAAACTCACCAAATTACCACCAATGATCTCCCATCTCAGGGACACCCACCAAACATCATCAAATACACCCTACCAAAGGGCACATCAACATATAATATTTAAAATAATAATAAAATGACTAAATAATTAAAATGGGTGTTACAATGGTCGCTCCTGCTCGAGCATCTTTATTCACTCGTTCTGTTGGAAGATCATCATGGTGGTCTGATTGATTGCCGCGAACATTGCCACCATGGTGGGGTCAGCGCCGGGTGGCACTGGGATGGGCTGGTAGACAGTCGGGCTATCGATGTGTCGGGCGGTGTTGAAGGCCGCGTCTTATGAGGAGGGAGAGGCGGTGTGTCCGTCCCTGTAGTCACCCTCTTCGACGTGAACGGACACGTTGGAGTCGTGGCCGTCACCATTGGTGAATGGAACGAAGGCGGTTTCCGGAGCATTATTATGACGTGGGCTGGCCATGATCAACCGAAAGTTGAAAGTTGATTTGGTTCTCGAGCTTCTATGCTTGGATAGGAGAAAGAACGAGGGAGAAAAGGGTCCCCAACAGACGGCGCCACTGATCTCACCTGATCAGAAAGGAATCAACTTCCTGCCACGCATTGTTAGCTCCTGCGTTCACCGGTGTTCTAAAGGAGGAATGGGGTGTACCTGCAAGGTACTCCAATGCTTAAGTGAGTAACGAAGTTAGAAAGTGCAAGTATGTTAGATGCACAACTTTCTTATTTGATCTATCAAATGTGGGCATCTTTCACTCCTTTTTGTATAGAAAGTGTTAAAAATCACTCTTGCTTTGGTTGGTTTGCAACATTATGTGAAAATATCTTGGTGCCTTTGATTTGTGTGTTATTGTGCAGGAATTAGGCATGAAAAAGTGAAGATTAAGACACAAGAAAGATGACAAAGAAACCAAGTCAGCATGCAAACAACAGCAAGTTTGCACAACGAACTTGCCAGCGAAGCTGCCACCAAAACTTCATAAAGTTCGTTAGGCGAACTATGTAGCAAAGGCCAGGAAATCCCATGCACTATTCACACAGAAAGAAAAGGGCCATAAACTTGCTAGGCGAAGGAGGCAGCAAAGAACTCGTTAGGCGAAGAGGTAGCGAACACTCCCAGACTTGAGGCAGTAGGTATTTGGACAAGAATTTGTTGTGTGAAGTTTGCAGCGAAGGCTTCGTGCCGCGAACATTTCTTTGCACAGGGAACATTTAGATTTCTGTCTGGGGAGCTTTCACAGGACATGGGCAATTCAAGTGCCATTTTGGGTGTTCGTTAGGCGAACAATTTGTTCGCACTGCGAACGTGACAGCTCAGCTGCCCCTTCTATAAGTAGTATGAGCTACTTTTTGAGAAAATATCTAATTTTTTGTACTTGCATTTGAGAGGATATTTCAAACCTAAAAACTCATTCCTCCATTTCTCATCATCTCTTAGCAATATTTCAAAAAAAGAAGGTGGATTCCCATCCAATCTTGATTATTCGACTTGGAGGTTGATAACCTTCTTCCGAAACTTGTTGCTCAAGCTATCATGGAAATGGTTGGCTAAATCCCTCTCTTGTTAATGTTAGAAGTAGTTAGTTCATATTTTATGTATTCCTCTTGATCTTTTATATGTGAACAAATTTTATGATCAATATAGATGAAGTTATTTGCTACTCTTTGTACATTTATGATTTGGATTGCTTTAGACATGAACTTTCCAAGTCTTGACCTAATTTCTTCATCTATCAACTATACAGATTCTAGACATAGGTTTGAAAGTTGATATTCGCTTTGTATTGATATTAATGATTATTGTTTTGAGTGTTATTTAGAGAGATCATTTAACGGTCGAAATAATAACATTCACGAAATCGCTTTAGAAATGAACGTTTTTGCGAGGATACGCGGTTTTGTTGGTTAAAACTTCGTTCACATATTTGATCGGTTGGATACGTTTAGGACGGACTAGCGAACCCTAATCTTAACATGCTTTTATCAAACTTAGACCGAGTTTTATTCCGCTATATTTCTTGCAAACTTTTGTTATGAAAATTGAAACCATTCTGAAAACCCCCTTTCTTAAATCATTAAACCGTTGAACGACAAGCATCTATATTCTCATCAATCCCTGTGGAGATGATAAAACACTACCCCAAAATTCTTTTTAACAAATTGGCGTCGTTGTCGGGGATTGTTAGTAGAATATTGCAAGCATTGCAATAGTTTAGTGATTTTAAGATTTTTGTATTGTGAATCTCTTATATTTGTAATTCTTTGTGCTTTTTAATGTGTTTAGTTCGTGTGCAGAATTTGTTTATGCGAGGACAGGTTCGGCCTGAAAACCTTCTTTTTGATCCTGAGATTGAGAGAACTGCTCGCCGTACTAATAGTCGCACAAGGCGAAGACGACAACAAGTTATTGAGAGACAAGAGTGCGTAGAATCTTCTTCATCCACTCAACCTAATTCACCAATTATGGCAGCACCACCACCACCTCCACCTCCAGTTTCGGTTCCATATACAAACAGTCCAAGAAAGACCGCTCAGTTTACATGTAATCTCCAAAATGGAAGACGAGCCGAGATGAAAACGGGAATCCTTGGACTCATTTATCAAAATCCTTTCATGGGGTTAGATCATGAAGATCCGTTTACACATCTTACCAAATTCTATGAGATTGCGGGTGCAACGGGAGTAACAGAAGCTGATGAAGAGTCATTGTTCAGGAGGCTATTTCCTCATTCTTTGATTGGGAAAGCGAAGGAATGGTATCTTGATCAATCTACGACAGTTATGACGGATTGGAATTTATTGGAAGAGAAGTTTCTTGAACGGTTCTTTTCACATAATCGTTTCATGGAAGTAAAAATTGTGATAGCTGTGTTTTCACAAGGAGGAAATGAATCCCTCAACGAAGCTTGGGAGAGATTCAAGTCTATGTTGAGGAAATGCAAAGGACACGATATTGACGAACTTACTCAAGTTTATATTTTCTGCAATGGTCTCCTTTCGGTTCACAAGACCTTATTAGATGATACGACAAGGGGTTCTTTGATGTCTAAAAGCGCGGAAGATGCAATAGCAATTATTGACAAGATGACACTTAATGATCACCAAGGAATCATAACCGTGGAGTAGCTCAACGAAAACCAGGCATGCTAGAGTTAGGTACTAATGATGCTATTCTTGCTCAAAACAAACTTCTTTCACAACAAGTGAAGCTTTTAACTAAATAAATGACGAAGCTTCCACAACAAATCAAAGAGATGCAAGAAGTTCATATCAAAATCAGGGATACTAACAAAGACCACCTTATCAATAAGCAAATCAAGGTTATCAAAGACCTAATCAAGGGTACCAAAAACCTTGGAGGCTGCAAGAAGCTGGAACTTCAAACCGTTAACAATATCAAAATTACACTCAACCTCCACAAACTCAAAGTGCACCATCAAAGATGGAGGAAACTCTTACTCAATTCATGCAAATGTTAATGTCTAATCAAAAGAACACTGATGCGGCTATAAAGAATTTGGAGACACAAGTGGGCCAATTATCAAAACAATTGGCCGATCAACAAAAAGGGTCTTTCATGGCTACCGCTCTTCCAAATTCTAAGGAGCATTGCAAGGCGATTCTCACAAGAAGTGATAGAGAAATTGACATGGGTGTAGGTGAGGAGATAGTGACGGAAGAAGTTGTAGTTGAAAGAGAAAATAAAAATGTTGAGTGTCATACCCCAAATTTGTCCTACCTTTTTTCAAAATTTCTCATTTGCCCGACTTTGTTTTTAATTTACCTCGCTTATACAGCGTAGCGTATTTTTCGGCAAAAGCAGGCATTTTCTTTTTAGCCCAATAAATTTTGCCGCGTGGCATTTATTTTTATATATACCTATCTTTTTTATATAATTTCATTTTCCTCGTGATAGGTTAACATATTATCTTTTTATTATTTTAATTAGTTTTGAATTAGAAATTAGGATTTAAATTTAATTTTTTTTTAATTAAATAGATTTAATTTAGAGCTTAATTATAATTTAGAATTTATTTTTAATTTTAAAAAATATAGATAAAAAAAATAGAGTTAGAATTTAATTAGGAGTTATTTTAAAAATTTTATTAGAGTTTAATTAATTAGTTTAGATTTAAATTATAATTAATAGTTAGAATTAATTAAATAGGAAATAAGTTTTTAATTTAGTTTATTATTCAGAAAAATAAATTAAAAGAAAATATTAAAAAAAAGAGAAAAAAATTTGAATGAGAAACACGTTTGGTTAGATAGGGAAATTAGGATTTAAGGATTTGGGATTATATAAGGGACACTGTTCACCATACCCTAGAAAATAAGAGATACTGTTCACCCTAACCCTAAACGGCCACCCCAATTCATCCCCAAAACCCTAAATCGAACACTGTTCATCATTCCTCTCCCAAATCGGCGCCGCTCATCCCCTTGTCCTCGCTCCAGAAACCTCACACAACTCCGCAAACTAAGTCTCCATTCCAACAACCTCATCTCCTCAATACCTTCCTCTCTTTCTCAATGTCTCTTCCTCCGCGCCATTTATCTTCACAACAACTCTCTCTCCGGTAACATCCCTCCCTCGCTTCTCGACCTCACCAACCTTCAGATTCTTAACTTTGCCGCTAACTTTCTCTCCGACACCTTTCCCTCAATCTCTCAGCTAAACCTAGCCGCCCCTAAATCCGAAAACCCTAAGCTCTCAAATCAGAACCCTATTTCAGCCGCCGAACCCTTCATACCACCTCAACCATCAATCTCGCCGCCGCGAAGCAACTCACTTCCCGTAGTGGCGCCTTCAAAATCGGAACAACATCAAATTTCATTTTGGTTGTTGATGATAGAACGAGAACAGAGCTGAACAAATTGGAGCGATCGAATACGAGTGTCCCATCATGCTGGTGCCGAAATAGACGACGTGGTAGAAGCTCTATGAGGTTTCAGATGTTGAAGCTGTCATAAGATCGCAATGTTCGCGCTGTAGCTACGTCAAAGCTACATTCACCTCACAACAGTTTCACAACAACAACTCAAGGCGGCAGTGACTTACGTGTTCGCGGTGTCGACCTTAATGTCCTTAACCGCAGTGACCAAGGAGGTCCCAGCTACGGTTGTCAACTCAGGTTTGATCCGAACATTGCGTTAATAGCTCAAAACAATCCTCTGTGTTTGAATAGGTTCCTGGCTGTTATTTTGTGAGTAAAAATCCTTGTTTACACAAATTATGTATTCAATTTGAAAATATCTGGTTGAAACTCTTTTGGAAGCAAGGGAAACAGAATACAGAGCATGTTCAAAGTTTGAAATCATCTCTTGATAAGCACAACTTAGAACTTCGAGTTAAAACAACAAATGAATCAGAAGCCAGATCACAGCAAAACCTTGTTGCGGCTGAAGCTGAGATTGCAGACACGAGACATAGATTAGATGATTCTAAAAGGGGGATGTGTAAAATGTCTGATGTCTTAAGAACTAAAAATGAAGAAAATGAAGCCTACTTATCTGAAATAGAGACTATTGGACAAGCATATGATGACATACAAACCCAAAACCAACATATGTTGCATCAGATTACTGAGAGAGATGATTACAATATTAAGCTTGTTTTAGAAGGTGTAAGGGCCAGACAAAAACAAGATTCTTTGATTTTGGAGAAGCGATTAATGGATCAAGAGAACCAGCAATCAAATGTATCTTTGAATTTATACAATACCAAAGCTGCAAGAATTGAAGACCAGTCGAGGTTTTGCTCAGATCAGATTCAAAAACTTGAGGACAACAAACTTCAAAGTTCTGCCTGTTTGGAAAATACACAAAGAAGGCTGTCAGATATTAGACCATCATCGCAACAGGTTAGGGATTCAGTGGTGGAATTGCAAGCTAGAATTACCAGTAGTCGGGTGACTTGTATGGAGTTACAAACCGAACTTGAGAAAGAAAGGTTTGCCCAAAAAACAGTAGAGGAAGACTTGGAGGTTGCTAGGAGAAACTTGTCACAACTTAAAGCACAAAATGAGGATTCCTCGGTAACTGATAAGCTTCAACAAAAACTTATTAATTTGAACAGCAACGAGAGTAATTGTGTTGGAAATAATAGCAAAAACGGTGATGGATTCATTGACAGGAGTAAAGTTAGGATTTTGCTCTGTGATAACGATTCCCAGGGTTCTGAAGAGGTTTTTACTCTTCTTTTGAATTGCTCTTATCAAGTTACGTTTGTAAAATCAGCAAGGCAAGTGATTGATGCATTGAATGCAGAAGGGCAATATATAGACATCATTCTAGCCGAAGTCGACTTTCCAATAAAAGAGGGCATGAAAATGTTGAAGTACATAGCACGGGATAAAGAATTGCACCGAATCCCTATTATAATGATGTCTGCACAAGATGAGGTATTAATTGTTGTAAAGTGCTTGAGGCTTGGAGCAACAGACTATCTAATAAAGCCTTTACGTACTAATGAGCTATTAAATTTGTGGACACACATGTGGAGAAGGAGACGCAAGCTTGGTCTTATAGAGAACAACATCGTGAATTATGATTTTGATCTGGTAGCATCAGACCCAAGTGATGCCAATACAAATAGTACCACCTTGTTCTCTGATGACACAGATGAGAGGTCCAAAAGAAGCACTAACCCAGAGCCTGGAATTTTAATCTAACAAGAGCACGAGGCTAGCATCGTCACCACTGTTGCTGTTATTGAGGAACTTCCATATGTTAATCTATCAGAATATCAGCCCGATGTACCCGGAATTAGTGATCGAAGAACAGGTTCATCAGGACAGCATCCACCATGCAACAGAGTTACGGATGGTGGCTTTGATGGTCCAAAGAAGAGTGAACTAAGAATTGGAGAGTCATCAGCCTTTTTCACTTATGTCAAAACAACAACAACATTGAAGCAACACGGGTGACGCGGCCAGTTCAAGCAGCAAACAAATACCGCAGGTCCTTAATTCGTTTTTTCGACGGAGGTAATAAGTATTTCTATTGTTGTTTTTGACTATACACTTCCTCGCAAGTTGGTTTTGCTTTTGTTAAAGATTTATCGCAGATATGATGTTGACTTTGTTGCTTGTCTTATAAACGTGAGGCTCCCTGTTATCATGTGCTAAATCAGTGTTTTGCAGCCTATGCCTCGCGAAGTTGTTTATACTGTTTATGAGTTTCAATAATATAAATTCTCCAAGAAAATCATCATGATGAATGTTCCAAGTGGATTTTATGGCAGTATTTGTATTTATTTCTCTATCTATTTGGTTACATAGCACCATTAACGTCTGTTGCTGTTTTTATATTTCAACTCGCAGCAACTGTATCATTCAATCTGGTGTGTAGTATATTGACCTTTTCTCTCATTTAGTATAGATTTAAAATATGTGTTTTATTTTGATTATAATGCTTGAGTTAGTTTATGTTTTTGTGTGGAGCTGCTGTTGACTTTGCGCAGGTTATCAACGACATTAACTTTGATTCCACGTCCAATAAATTCAATGGTTTTCTACAAAACCCCCTCACTTCATCACTATTCTGTTTCGAATCAACAACGGTAAACAAGGCTCTGAAAGACACAGACCACTACGAGGTTGCTTACGGTAATGCGACAAAACCAGTAACTGCACGACGATGCTGCCAATGTTTATGGTGTTCGGCACCGGTAGATTTCACGTTATTGCAGCTTCATGACTTGGTTTATACAAATGTCTTTGGTCGCATGCTGTCAAGAATACTCCCAGCCACGTCTCATCTCAAAGCCAACAAGTTTTGATGACGATGTCGTGACGGTAAAAATTTCGCAAGAGCAACATAGTTCAGTTTGTTTCCTACATTCTCACGATTCAACTATTCAATAATGGTAACAAGCTTTCCTGCTGCGTTTTTGGGTTTTGTATTTCGCTTTGCCTCAGTTCTGATCCGATTTTGGCTACGTGGTTTGGTATTCTATGTTTTGACTGTAAGTTTTGTTAAAAGTATGGTTCTACATACACTGTTTTGGATGATATTATGAATGTTCGTTTTCATACCAATTTCATGTCATATTTTGTGTGTATGGTTTCAATTGACTGCTGGTTGCACCACAAATACCGGAGCCGTTTTCCTTTCTATTTTTTCTTTGGTGTATGCAGGTTATAGATTCGAGATTCAGAAGTTGAAACCGATTCGGTTCACGTCAACAACATCACAGTTTACCGACGACGTGCAAGATTCAGTAGTGTTTCGTTGCCCAACATCAACATCACACTAAATTGACGGTTTCAACACCAATAACGTTAACAGAACTGCAACATCCGCAACAGTGACAACAACTTGGAGTGACTCTGAATATTGGTTTAATCAGCGGTGCCAACGATAGGTTGACGGAAACCTCAAGCAGCTGAACTCAGCAGGGACACTTTCTGTTTCAAAATGTTAGAGTTGCACAATGATGAAGTCAAGTAACAAACAGCTTCCTTTCAAGCAAAGCGACGAATCCGACTCACGCTTTCGTTTTGAGCCTTTTTTCAGGATTATGGACTATGTCGTAAACGGTTCGCGTGCCCCTGTTCTTAAGCTCTCATTTTATTGTTATTTTGTTTACTTATTTTAAATTTTAATACTAGGTGATCATTTTAAGAAAATTACTTTTTTCATAATTCAAATATTCTATCATTTATTTTCTATTAGCTATTTATTAATTTAGTTATTCAAAATCAAATGAGTGATAATATTAAATAGATAAGTAACTATTTACTTGATTTTTACAAAAATGATTAAAATTCTTGGTGCAACGCCAACCGGTCTTTTTGAAATCTTGAGTGCTTCATTTCAAATCGACTAGATAATTCTCAATGCAGTTTCTCAAATATTTTTCTAATTAATTTATCGAAAGTAGTGGGCTCTTAGGGTCTAGCATCCCTTGAGTCCTTGAACAACCGCTCTCGAGGCGCACGCCCTTGAATTGTGGTTGTTCCGTCTTTTGGTTTTTTAAATTGTTTTTCACTTAGTTTAAATGAAATTTATAAAGGATATTTTTATTACTTTTAGATACTTTTATAAGAAAAATTCAAATTATTCTTTCTTTAAAAAAAATATATTTCAAAATTCTTATCAAATAATATTTTAAATATTGAAAAACTATACTTTATTATTAAGTTAAAACTTTTTTAATATATTAAACTTTTTCTCAAAACAATTAATTATGATTAGTTTTTCTCAAACTTTTTTGCAATTGATTAAATTAT
Source organism: Lathyrus sativus (assembly GCA_963859935.3). Classification (NCBI taxonomy): domain Eukaryota; kingdom Viridiplantae; phylum Streptophyta; class Magnoliopsida; order Fabales; family Fabaceae; genus Lathyrus; species Lathyrus sativus. The sequence goes on from OZ012737.1 coordinate 24,595,636, forward strand.
TTCATATATGAAAATTAAAACTATTTTTCTTAATTAAATTAAACTTTTTCCTAAAAAACAAATTTCAAAACAATTAAATTCTTGGATCTCGCCTTCCTTGAATCTTTTAAGCAACCGCTCTCGAGGTGCACACCTCGAGTTGTGACCCTTTCGATCTTATTTTCTAGAATACATAGCACGCCTAGTCCGAGTACGCTAATATTCCTAATTTATTTTCATAATTAAATCACGAAATAATCGAGTTCCTGGAGTCGCGCATTCCTCGAATTCGAGAGTGACTACTATTGAGGCGTACGCCTTGAATGGTGTGTCGTTCGAATTTTCGTTTCTAAAACACATCCTCTAATTATTTGGATAAATACTCACTGTCCAACAAACACTGTTTTATAATTAATTGAATGAAAAAGGTATCGTTGGAATCTAGCATTCCAGTAATATCCCGATTAATTGATTGCGAGGCCGACGTCTCGTTTATCAATTAGTCGTCATTCCTCCTAAAGTTTTCAACCCATCTAACCTCGTTCCTCACCCACGTGTGACCGAGTCTAAACCCTAGCATGTTTCTAAACCACACATCAAATTCAAATTATTTTATTAATTAAAATAACGAAGAACTGAGTTCTTGAAGTCTCGCACTCCTTGAATTCTTGAATGACAACTATTGAGGCGTACGCCTTAGGTAGCGTGTCATTCGAACTTTCGTCTATAAAACACGCGCCCTAACTATTTGGAAAAATACCGCAATTGTCCATTCAAATGCAATTTCCTAATTAATTGAATGAAAAAGGTATCATTGGGATCCAGCATTCCAATAATATCCCGATTAATCGATTGCGAGACTGACGTCTCGTTTATCGAGTAGTCGTCATTCTCCCTTAAAATATTCAACCCAATTCTCTTCTCTCGCCCTCGTGCAATTGAAACTTTCTCAAACATAATTTCGAAGTTAGTTGAATGAAAAAGGTGTTGTGGGTATCTAGCATTCCAATAATGCCCCGATTAATTGATTGCGAGGCTGACGTCTCGTTTATCGAATAGTCGTCATTCTCCATCAAGTTACCTAACCAAACTCCTCTTTCTTGCCCCCGTGCAATCGAAACCTTAAACCTATTAAAATCTACCCTCCTTTTCCAAAACCAAAACATCCAATGCGATAAACCTAATCCCTCGCCCTTGCGCGATCCCTACGACTCAAACAACTCTTCTCAAAGAACATTGTTTAATCCCTTCTTCCACGCATATGAACTCGTGCTTCAGCCTCCCCTAGCGAGCAGACAAGCAAACGTTTAGCAGTTAGAATGCGACATAAACACTCGTTCGTTCACAAACCTTTTACCCGTAGTTGGCCGAACTACGACTGCTCTGATTTCTCACATCCGTTGAGAATACGTAGGCATAGGATTGCGATTATCCTAGCGAGCACTTTTCTTTCTTTCCCACCTTTAGGTTCCCATACCTTTTACCCAAGAACATTGTTTAATCCCTTCTTCTGCGCATATGAACTCGTGCTTCAGCCTCCTCTAGTGAGCAGACAAGCCAATGTTTAGCAGTTAGAATGCGACATAAACACTCGTTCATTCACAAACCTTTTACCCGTAGTTGGCCGAACTACGGCTGCTCTGATTTCTCACATCCGTTGAGAATACGTAGGCATAGGATTGCGATGATCCTAGCGAGCACCTTTCCTTCTTTCCCACCTTTAGGTTCCCATACCTTTTACTAATAACATTGTTTAATCCCTTCTTCCGCGCATAACAAACTCGAGCTTCAGCCTCCCATAGCGAGCAGACAAGCCAACGTTTAGCAGTTAGAATGCGACCTAAACACTCGTTCAATTCAAACCCTCTTACCGTAGTTAGCCGAACTACGGCTGCTCTGATTCTTCATTCCCTTCTGAATGTAAGATACGTAGGCACAAGATTGCGATGATCTTGGCGAGCACAATCCCCTCCTTTTCCCGTAGTCCCACGAACTACGAATGCTCTGATTTTCCACTTCTTATAAGTGAAGATACGTAGGCACAAGGGCCCTAATCCTTGGCGAGCACCCTATCTTAAAACCACCATTCCCTCTATAGGAGAAACCTTAGAAGAAAACTAACAAGCGTAACTAACTTTACTCTCGAATCGAATCAAGAGGTTCCCGTTGAGTACAACGGACGTAGAGGGTGCTAATACCTTCCCTCTGCGTAATCGACTCCCGAACCTAGAACATTGGTTGTGATGACCATGTTCTTATCTTCTTTAAGGTTTTATCGATATTTTCCTATTCCACCCTTGGAATGAATAAAGTTCGCTGGCGACTCTGTTTCGAACAGTATTTTTCCGCGGCCATCGCGAGGATCGTATTTTTTGAGGTACGACATTGAGAAAGAAGTAGAAAAAATGTTGAGGGAGATTTAGTTGAAAATGAGAGAGTGAAAAAGAGTGAGGAAGAAGAGAAAAATAAGAGAGAAGAAAGAGTGAAAAAATCTAGGAAAGGAAAAGAGCAAGTGAGCGCTATTCCAATTCAAAATTTGCCTTATCCACATGCTCCGACACGGAAAGACAATGCGAGACACTATGCTCGGTTTATAGATATATTCATGTAGAAGCATGCTTCAGTCTCAAGTTTTGATGATGTCAACACTACTCAAGGTCATCTCTTGATTACAAAAAGACAAGCCTTTCAAAGTTATCAAGATCAAGTCAAGTTATCTTTCAAGTCAAGCTACACATGGATATATGATTTTTCAAGACTTGGACACATTGCCGGTATATCAAATTCTACCCTTATAATCTGATATACAAGTGTTCAAAAACATCAAGCATTTTTGCATAATACATAAGCATGTTTTTGAAACCTTAGAATTGGTATAACGTTATTTTTTTAAAGCATTTTTCTGAAAACTAGCAGTGTTAACCGATTAACCATATAGGTTAACCGGTTAACCAATTTGATTTTTGAATTTTCTGGGCTAACGTACCAGTGTTAACCGATTAACCATATAGGTTAACCGATTAACACTGAACGTACAGTGAAAAATGGCTTTGTTTCAAGTTCAAAAATTGTTTGAAAATTACACCATTTCATATTTTTGATGTCTACTCAAATATACCTTTTTGAAAGGGTATTTTACTCATATAAATTCTGAGTTTTTCATTTTTGAAAAACAACTACCAAAAACACAAAAACTTCCAATCTCCAAACACTTTCTACATTCAATTTCAAATTGTCTTAGAATCAAATTCACCATTTTTCAAAATCTTTTCTAAGTGTTCATATGTGCATAAATTTCATATTCATCTTTGAACACTTGTGTTGAAAATTATAAGAGTGAATTTTGATCATTTGGATAAGATCAACTTTGATATTATTATTCTCAAATAAAAAATTACAAGTATTTGTATTCTGACTTGTGATCCAGGATTGTTGGACACAAGGGTGAGTGTTTACAAGAGGATTGTTCTTGTACACTTGTTAGTTTCATTGTTTGATAGTAGGCCTCACCGGTTGATGGTGTGATAGGTTGTACTTTATTAAACAATAGTGAAAACTCTCTTTCGTGTTGAAAGGGGAGTGGAGTACTCTCGGATTGTGAGGGGAACCACTATAAATTCTGGTGTCCATTGTTCTTTTATCTTTTTCTGCTTTCATAACCAAGAACACCAACCAGTAAAATCTCAAGAAACCATAAAAACCGGAAAAATTTCTAAATTCCTAATTCACCCCCCCCCTCTTAGGCATACTCTGTACTTACAATTGGCATCAGAGCAGGTTAAGGTAACCTGTTCCTAACGATTCAGTATGGCTTCCGCAAGTACCAACCCGGTTTTCAAAGATGGTGGAAGTAGTAACAAGCCACCACTCTTTTCTGGAGAATACTTCGATTTTTGGAAAATCCGTATGAAGGCACATCTTGAGGCTCAAGGAGATGGTATATGGGAAACCGTAGAAACTGGTCCACATGTCCCTACAAGTGTGGTAAATGATGTTGGAACCCCAAAGATTAAATCCTCATATGATGAAGATGACAAGAAGAGAATCTTGAATGAGAAGAAAGCAATCAACATACTTCAAAGCGCTCTCAGTATGGATGAATTCTTTCGCATATCACAGTGTCAATCGGCAAAACAGATTTGGGATACCTTGGTAGAGACGCATGAAGGAACAGCAGAAGTAAAAAGGTCAAGACTTAACACGTTAAGTCAAGAATATGAGATGTTCCGTATGCAGCCCGGTGAATCTATTGTTGCCTTGCAAAAAAGGTTCGTTCATCTAACAAATCATCTGATTGCTCTCGGGAAGACCTTCGCCTATGATGATCTCAATTTAAAAGTCCTAAGATCCTTGACAAGAGAATGGCAACCGAAGGTGACCGCCATTTCGGAAAAGAAAAGTCTTTCAACAATGACATCCGCTTCATTATTCGGGAAACTTCAAGAGCATGAATTGGAACTTGGAAGGCTTGAGAAACATGAAAGTCAAGACAAGAAGTCCAAAGGAATTGCCTTGAAGACTGACACAAGGGATGATAAAAATGACGAATCTTCCGAAGACGAAAATTTCATGCTTCTAGTAAAGAAGCTTGGTAAGTTTTTTAATAACAATAAAACTTCTTCTTTTTCTAAAAAGAATAGACATTTCAGGAAAAAGGAGGCACCCACATCAAACCAAGAAATTACATGTTACGAATGTGGGAAACAAGGTCACATAAAGCCAGATTTCCCAAAACTCGCAAATAAAGGAAAATTCAAGGGCAAGAAGGATTTCAAAACAAAGAAGGCTTATGTCGCATGGGACGACAACGAAGTATGCTTGAAGACAACCACAAATCAATGGTATCTTGATAGTGGTTGCTCGAAGCATATGACGGGAGACATAAACAAATTTTCAAGTTTATCATTAAAGGCCAAAGGATACGTCACTTACGGTGATGATAATAAAGGAAAAATTCTTGGAGTTGGAACCATTGGTGCACCTCCATGTACAATCATCGAAGACGTTCTTTATGTTGAAGGCCTTAAGCACAACCTGCTCAGCATCAGTCAATTGTGTGACAAAGGGTTCAGAATCAACTTCACAAAGGAAGAATGCTTGATCGAACACGAAGTCACTCATGAGATTCTGCTAAAAGGTAAAAGATATAACAATATTTTTATGATCTCTTTTGATGATTCTTCCTTGAAGGTAAAATGTCTTATGACAAACAACAACGAGGCATGGCTTTGGCATAAAAGATTCGCTCACATTCACATGGAGCATCTAAACAAATTAATCAAACATGATCTGGTTGTTGGGCTTCCGAAGATAAAATTCATCAAGGATATATTATGCGATGCATGTCAAAAGGGAAAACAGACCAAGACAACTTTCAAATCCAAGCAAGTGGTTTCTACATCAAGACCACTTCAATTGTTGCATATGGATCTTTTTGGTCCATCAAGAACAAAAAGCTTCGGAGGTAGTATTTACGCTTTAGTTATTGTTGATGATTTCTCTCGATATACCTGGACAATGTTTTTAGTGCAGAAAAATGATGCTTTCAAAGCATTCAAAAAGTATGCAAAACAAATTCAAAACGAGAAGTCACTCACAATAGCCTCCATAAGAAGCGACCACGGTGGAGAATTTCAAAATTCAGACTTTGAAGAATTTTGTGAAGAACATGGAATTTCACATAATTTTTCGGCACCAAGGACTCCTCAACAAAACAGCGTCGTAGAACGGAAGAATCGTTCACTAGTTGAACTTGCTAGAACAATGCTCAGCGACACAAATCTTCCAAAATATTTCTGGGCAGAAGCAGTAAACACGGCGTGTTTTATAAGCAACCGCGTGAATATTCGACCGTTACTCAAAAAGACACCGTATGAGTTGTTCAAGGGAAGGAAACTAAATATATCATTCTTCCATATATTTGGCTGCAAATGCTTCGTTCTCAACAACAATAAGGACAATCTCGGTAAGTTTGACGAGAAGTCCGACGAAGGTATATTTCTTGGCTACTCTCTTTATAGTAAAGCATTTAGAAATTTTAATAAAAGGACTCTTACCATTGAAGAGTCTATTCATGTTTCGTTTGATGAGACTAACCCCTCGAAAGAGGATAATATTGTTTTGGATGATGATGATGATTTTGTAGATACTCCACAAAATGAAGAAATTGTTTCAAATGATCAAACAATATTACGAGAAGATGTTACTCAAGAAAATCAAGATCTTCCAAAAGAATGGAGAACACACAGAGATCACCCAATTGATAAAGTTATTGGTGATATTAGTCAAGGCGTTGCAACTCGACTTAATTTAAAGGATGCTTGTCTCAACATGGCGTTTGTATCTCAAATTGAACCATCAAAGATCGATGAAGCTTTAGGCGACGACCAATGGATTATAGCAATGCAAGAAGAACTTAATCAATTTGAAAGAAATCAAGTTTGGATCCTTGTACCAAGACCAGATAATAAGCATATCATAGGAACCAGATGGGTGTTCAAGAACAAACTTGACAAGAATGGGATTATAGTTCGTAACAAGGCAAGATTGGTCGCACAAGGCTACAACCAGGAGGAAGGAATTGATTTTGATGAAACATTCGCTCCGGTAGCAAGGTTAGAAGCAATTATATTACTACTTGCTTACGCTTGTTCTATGAATTTTCAGTTGTTCCAGATGGATGTCAAAAGCGCTTTCCTGAATGGGTACATTAACGAGGAAGTCTATGTCAAACAACCTCCGGGTTTTGAAGACTTCAAAAATCCCTCACATGTTTTCAAACTGAAGAAGGCTCTCTACGGTTTAAAACAAGCACCACGAGCATGGTATGATCGCCTTAGCAACTTTTTATGTGAGAAAGGATTTACAAAAGGAAAGGTTGACAAACGCTGTTTATAAAGAAAATCAAGGGTAACACCTTGTTGGTACAAGTCTACATCGACGACATCATATTCGGATCAACAAACAAAGAACTTTGCGAAGAATTCTCACTCATGATGCGAGAAGAATTCGAGATGTCCATGATGGGAAAGTTAAATTATTTCCTTGGACTACAAATCAAGCAAACCAAGGATGGAATCTTTCTCAACCAATCCAAGTACTGTAAGGAATTAATAAAGAAATTTGATATGGATAGTTGCAAAATGATGTCTACTCCTATGGGATCCGGAACATATGTTGATCAAGACGAATCTGGTACTCCAATTGATATTACTAAATATCGAGGTATGATTGGTTCATTACTATATTTGACGGCAAGCCGTCCTGACATTATGTTTAGTGTTTGTTTGTGTGCACGCTTCCAAGCAAATCCGAAGGAATCGCATCTCACTGCTGTGAAGAGAATTATCAAGTATCTCAAAGGAACGACCAACGTCGGATTATGGTATCCTAAAGGTAGTACTTGTTCTTTAGTTGGTTATTCTGACGCTGACTATGCAGGATGCAAAACCGATAGAAAAAGTACAAGTGGTACATGTCACATTCTCGGAAATGCTCTAGTATCATGGGCCTGCAAGAAGCAAGCTTGTGTAGCTCTCAGCACCGCCGAAGCAGAATACATCACCGCAGGAAGTTGCTGTGCACAGATTTTATGGCTGAAACAACAACTTCTGGATTATGGTGTTGACCTCGGATGCATTCCTCTACGATGTGATAATACTAGTGCCATAAATATCACGAAGAATCCGGTTATGCATTCCAGAACAAAGCATATCGATATCCGACATCACTTCCTTCGAGATCACGTATTGAACAAAGATGTTGATGTTACTTTCGTCGACACACACAACCAACTCACCGACATCTTTACCAAGCCCTTGGCGAAAGAACCGTTCTACAAAATTCGGAGAGAACTTGGGATTCTTGATGAATGTGACATCTGACTTTTTTTCTCTAATATGTGTATGCATCATTTGTGATATATTTTCATATGTTTTCATTCTGTTTTTAAAGTATTTTTCAAAAATTCGAGTGTGTTAACCGATTAACCTATATGGTTAACCGATTAACACTGTTGAATTTTCAGTTCTGATTCAATTTTTTTAATGTGTTAACCGATTAACCTATATGGTTAACCGATTAACACTGTTAAATTTTTCAAAAAAATCAGAAACGAAAATCATTTAAATTTTTGAAAATTTTATATTTTATAAATGTATTTTATATGTTCCTGTTATTGTGTTATTACATTGCTTTCTAGTCTTAAGTTTTATGCTTCCATTTGAACTATGTTTTATTGTAACAAGTACAATTTCTATTTGCTGCATTTTATATGTACTACTGTTTATGCTTTGTGTTTACTTGGATTGGCATGTGCTTATTACTATATATGCTGCTATATTGTGATTTCTTTGAAAGCTCTTCCTTTTTCCTGATGTCAAAGGGGGAGAAGAGCTTGGTTCTGTTAATGTCTCTCTGTGTGCAGATTTTTTTCCTCTGTTAAGATAGGGGGAGTTGCTAGACATAGGGGGAGAAACATATCAAGAACCAAGAGATATCGCACAACATTTTTTGATTGCCATCATCAAAAAGGGGGAGAATGTAGAAGCATGCTTCAGTCTCAAGTTTTGATGATGTCAACACTACTCAAGATCATCTCTTGATTACAAAAAGACAAGCCTTTCAAAGTTATCAAGATCAAGTCAAGTTATCTTTCAAGTCAAGCTACACATGGATATATGATTTTTCAAGACTTGGACACATTGCCGGTATATCAAATTCTACCCTTATAATCTGATATACAAGTGTTCAAAAACATCAAGCATTTTTGCATAATACATAAGCATGTTTTTGAAACCTTAGAATTGGTATAACGCTATTTTTTAAAAGCATTTTTCTGAAAACTAGCAGTGTTAACCGATTAACCATATAGGTTAACCGGTTAACCAATTTGATTTTTGAATTTTCTGGGCTAACGTACCAGTGTTAACCGATTAACCATATAGGTTAACCGATTAACACTGAACGTACAGTGAAAAATGGCTTTGTTTCAAGTTCAAAAATTGTTTGAAAATTACACCATTTCATATTTTTGATGTCTACTCAAATATACCTTTTTGAAAGGGTATTTTACTCATATAAATTCTGAGTTTTTCATTTTTGAAAAACAACTACCAAAAACACAAAAACTTCCAATCTCCAAACACTTTTTACATTCAATTTCAAATTGTCTTAGAATCAAATTCACCATTTTTCAAAATCTTTTCTAAGTGTTCATATGTGCATAAATTTCATATTCATCTTTGAACACTTGTGTTGAAAATTATAAGATTGAATTTTGATCATTTGGAGAAGATCAACTTTGATATTATTATTCTCAAATCAAAAATTACAAGTATTTGTATTCTGACTTGTGATCCAGGATTGTTGGACACAAGGGTGAGTGTTTACAAGAGGATTGTTCTTGTACACTTGTTAGTTTCATTGTTTGATAGTAGGCCTCACCGGTTGATGGTATGATAGGTTGTACTTTATTAAACAATAGTGAAAACTCTCTTTCGTGTTGAAAGGGGAGTGGAGTACTCTCGGATTGTAAGGGGAACCACTATAAATTCTGGTGTCCATTGTTCTTTTATCTTTTTCTGCTTTCATAACCAAGAACACCAACCAGTAAAATCTCAAGAAACCATAAAAACCGGAAAAATTTCTAAAGTCCTAATTCACCCCCCCCCCCACCCCCACCCCCCCCGCCCTCTTAGGCATACTCTGTACTTACAATTCAAGCAATTGCAAATCAATATTCCATTTTCCGAAGCATTGGAGAAAATGCCAAAGTATGCGAAATTCATGAAGGACATCCTTACAAGGAAGAAGCGGTATACAGATCAAGAAATTATCATGGTGGATGCTAGTTGTAGCGCAATCATTCAACAGACTCTCCCGAGGAAATAAAGTGATCCGAGACAAGTCACTTTGCCTATCACAATTGGAAATACTTATGTTTGCAAGGGATTGATCGATTTGGGCTCTAGTATCAATTTGATACCCTTATCTATTGTGAAGCGGTTGGGATACATGGAGTTGAAGTCTACTCAAATGATATTGCAACTTGCCGACAAATCTACCACTCACCCTCATGGTGTAGCCGAAGATGTGTTGGTAAAGTTTGACAAATTTTTGTTCCCAATTGACTTTGTGGTAATTGATATGGAAGAAGATGAAGACTCTCCCCTGATTCTTGGTCGACCTTTTATGAAGACCGTGCGCATGGCGATTGATATGGATGATGGTCTAATGAAAGTTAGAGTTCTAGATGAGGAGATTTGTTTCAATCTTTTTGAAGCCATGAAGCTTTCAAAGGACAAAACCGACTGTTTTAGAATTTATGCAACGGAAGTGGCAATTGAAGAAATCAAGGAGTTATTGCAAGTTCCCACACCATTACAACAAGTTCTTACCAATGCTCTTTCAAAATTCAATGAGGAAGAAGAGCGAGAAATTGAAAAGTGTTTGCGGGAGCTTGAAGAATTAGAGGAAATTCACCTTTGAAAGAAAGGGTGGAAATCTTGAAAAAAGAGAACAATGAGGAAGTCAAACTTGAGTTGAAGTTTTTACCATCTCATCTTAAGTATGTTTTCCTTGATGAAGAGAAAAACAAGCCGGTGATCATAAGTTCGAATTTAACCATGGATGAAGAAAGAAAATTAATTGTTGTTTTGAAGAAAAATCAAGAGGCAATGGGTTGGACTCTTTCCGACTTGAAAGGTATAAGTCCTTCCTATTGTATGCATCGAATATTCATGGAGGAAGATTTCAAGCCGGTAGCTCAACCACAAAGAAGATTGAATCCTACTATGAAATAAGTGGTGAGGAAAGAAGTTGTCAAAATGTTGGATGCCGACATGATTTATCCTATTTCCGATAGTCCGTGGGTTAGTCCAGTTCAAGTGGTGCTGAAGAAAGGTGGAATGAGGGTTTTCCGTAATGAGAAGAATGAGTTGATTCCAACAAAAACTGTAACGGGATGGAGAATGTGTATCGACTACCGTAGGCTCAATCAAGCTACAATAAAAGATCACTTTCCAATCATCATACATCACATACCAGCACGTATATTCAATATGCATTCACAACATATATATATATATATATATATATATATATATATATATATATATATATATATATATATATATATATATATATATATATATATATATATATATATATATATATATATATATATATATATATATATATATATATATATATATATATATATATATATATATATATATATATATATATATATATATCACAATGCATATATACATATGTTCAATGATTCTATGCAGGTACTTCAAAGCAAGTTCAGCTGTTGCAGATACCGGGGCTACTGATGGCCCTGGTGTTGCTTTTTCACAGGGTTTTGATCCATTTCAGCATGCTGTATGTAATTATAAATAGGATTGGATGGCGGCGAATCAACGCGCCATGGTGGATATACATGATTCTATGCAGGTACTTCAGCTGTAATGCCGTGACCCCTCCGTGGAACATTCTATAATGACTCGTGAGCAGTTCTTGGAGCACGCGAGCTGGCCTGAGGTCAGGCCTATTTTAGGAGAGGGGGCGGATGCCTCTGGTCCTGATGGTGGTAGCGCTGAGGTGGAGGATAATTATGATGGTGATGAGGATGCTGATGGAGAGTCCGGTTCTGGTTCTGAGAGCGTGGAGGAGGACTGATTTTGTGAGCGTGAAGCTGAGCAACTTCCTTTGGTCGTCAAAGTGAAGTACTTTTGTGCTTGAATCATTGCTTTTGTTGTTTTATTGTATTGTTATTTCAGAAATTGGTTCTTGTACCATTTTGGGGTGTTTTCCACCCATGCACATTTTTATTTAAGTTTAAGTAATGTTAAGTGTATGTTTTAAAATATTTTGTTTCTCTTTTCAAGTGGTTGTTAATATTTTCTGGCTGTTGAGCTTTCTAAACTTCTAAATTGGTTACTCTCTGGAAAGAAGTATCCAATAAAGATGCATCAGAGTTTGGATGGCGATGATAATAATTAAACAAGCGAATAATGTCAAGGTACATGGTTACCTTTTGTTAGAATTTTAGAAGGCATTAAGAACTTTAATCTTGTTGTGAATGAATATTGTTCTTTCGGCAACATTGTTGAATGAAGGTTTCACTTAGGACTTAGAACCACAAATTGAGAGGAGACCTCCATTGTACACTAAATGTTGGATTCTAATAAACTTTGTTGATTCATTTGATTCATGTTTTATCTTTTATTATTGTGAATGTGTGAAAGCAATTATAAATGATCAAGGCACTTGTTTTTATCGAGCACAACCAGTTCCAAATGCAACTTACCCGTGAGCAGAGAGTATTCGTAACCCCTTGAGCCTAAACAGTGTGAATCTCAGCCTGAAATTATGCGAGATTCCAATTTTTTTTCTTGAACCCTTGAATTTTGTGTTAACTGTCCTCTTTGCCTTAAAAGTCAAGAGAATTCACTTGAGGGCTGAGTAAAAGCTAAGTTGGGGAGAATGAAAAAGAAGTATGGTAGGTTGCTAAAACTCTTGAAAAATCAAGCAAGCATTGAGAAAAAAATTGTTATGTGAATATGAATGTAAAAAAAAAGAGAAAAAGAATTATTGCTTGGAAAAGAAAAAAAAAGAATGAGTTGTGAACTAAGAGTTGGGAAGGTTTTCAAATGAGAAACAAGTGGAAGGAAGTTGTGATGTGTAAATAACTTGTACAGTGAATGTCTCTTTTACATCGACAATTTCGTCTCAATGGCCTTAGAAATGTCCCTTGTTTGTAAACCCGACCAAGCTACAATCGTAAAAGACCTTAGTGATCTTCTTGCTTCCATATTTTCATTTATGATTGTTAGATATTTTATGAATTATATTGATTTTGGCATTGTTTGTTAGGTGAGTGAAATTGTCCCCGCGGTTGCAAACGCGTAATTTCTTCAATCCTTATTCGAAGAGGAGAGATAGGATGATTCATTCAAGATGACATTGTTGTTGATTGATTTATGTTTTTCATTGCTTAAAAACTTTAGTTCTTGTGTGTTGTTTGATTCTAACCATTGGGAACCTGTGTATGGTTACATTCCTTGTGTTTGAGCCATTTAATCCAATTTCAGAGAAATCTTTTTCTTGAGCAAATCCTCTTGTTTCATCAAGAGGCATACTTTGCTTGAGGGAAAGCAAGAATCTAGTTGGGGAGAGTTGTTAGATGCCCAACTTTCTTATTTGATCTATCAAATGTGGGCATCTTTCACTTCTTTTTGTAAAAAAAGTGTTAAAAATCACTCTTGCTTTGGTTGGTTTGTAACATTATGTAAAAATATCTTGGTGCCTTTGATTTGTGTGTTATTGTGTATAAATTAGGAATGAAAAAAATAAAGATTAAGATACAAGAAAGATGACAAAGAAACCAAGTCAGGATGCAAACAACAGCAAGTTCGCACAACGAACTTGCCAGCGAAGCTGCCATCAAAACTTCATAAAGTTCACTAGGCGAACTATGTAGCGAAGGCCAGGAAATCCCATGCACTGTTCACAAATAAAGAAAAAGGCCATAAACTCGCTAGGCGAAGGAGGCAGCGAAGAACTCGCTAGGCGAAGAGGTAGCGAACATTCCCAGACTTTAGGTAGTAGGTATTTGGACAAGAATTCGCTGTGCGAAGTTTGCAGCAAAGGCTTCGCACTGCGAACATTTCTTCGCACAACGAACATTTGGATTTCTGTCTGGGGAGCTTTCACAGGACATAGGCACTTCAGGTGCCATTTTGGGTGTTCGCTAGGCGAACACTTTGTTCGCACTGTGAACGTGACAGCTCAGCAGCCCCTTCTATAAGTAGTATGAGCTACTTTTTGAGAAAATATCTAATTTTTTGTACTTGCATTTAAGAGGAATTTTCAGACCTAAAAACTCATTCCTCCCTTTCTCATCATCTTTTAGCAATATTTCACAAAAAGAAGGTGGATTCCCATCCAATCTCGATTGTTTGACTTGGATGTTGATCAACCTTCTTCCGAAACTTGTTGCTCAAGCTATCATGGAAATGGTTGGCTAAATCCCTCTCTTTTCAAGGTTTGAAGTAGTTAGATCAGATTTTATGTATTCCTCTTGATCTTTTATATGTGAACAAATGTTGTGATCAATATAGATGATGTTATTTGCTACTCTTTGTACATTTATTATTTGAATTGCTTTAGACATGAACTTTCCAAGTTTTGACCTAATTTCTTCATCTATCAACTATACGAATTCTAGACATAGGTTTGAAAGTTGATATCCGCTTTGTATTGATCTTAATGATTGTTGTTTCGAGTGTTATTTAGAGAGATCATTTAACGGTCGAAACAATAACATTCACGAAATCGCTTTAGAAATGAACGTTTTTGCGAGGATACGCGGTATGTTGGTTAAAACTTCGTTCACATATTTGATCGGTTGGATACGTTTAGGACGGACTAGAGAACCCTAATCTTGACATGCTTTTATCAAACTTAGACCGACTTTTATTCCGCTTTATTTCTTGCAAACTTTTGTTACGAAAATTGAAACCATTCTAAAAATCCCCTTTCTTAAATCATTAAACCGTTGAATGACAAGCGTCTATATTCTCATGAATCCATGTGGAGACAATAAAACACTACCCCAAAATGCTTTCTAACAAAGTACATAGAGAATAGGTGTAGAGAAAAGAATACCTGACTCTATAATGAAAGAAGGTATTTATAACGTTCCCCCAATGTAGGGTCAACGATTACTTTGCATTGGGGCGGATTGCAAGGCTTAATACGAGTAATTGACAGGGCTTACGTGGCGTAGGGAAGACCAACACGTGATCTTTGCCCTGGATCAACTGTCCCGTGATCTTTGGAAGGTGGGTTGGCCAACTCTTTCGAAAGTGGGTAGTTGCATGATGACGTGTCCTCGCGTGGAGAACGCGGAGAAAACGTGTGGGCTCTCCTAGCGCCAAGTAGTGGTCTGCCCGACTGAGGGGACCTTGTTGAAAGGCATGTCCGACATTGGAGAATTGGATCTTGTTGGGTCTCCCCGACTGAGGGACAGGTCTTGCCCCAGTCCAAAACTATATATAAACTTATAAACTATAAATTTTAAAAATTGTACAGTAAAATAGAATCTTATATTATTTAATTATTAAAAGATAGTGGGAATTTACTTTGGTATGGACTATTTAAAAAATTAAATGAAAAGTATGATGACTCCATCCAAAAATGTTAAATAAAAAAAAAATCAAATTTAAAATTAAATACCAATAAGATAAGTGATGTGCACATATGAACTTCACAAAACACTAAAGTTATTGTATTTCTCCATTGAGGAGACCTTGAGAACCATATTCTTCGTACAAAGACCATCATTATCTTGATATATTTGACAAGACCTTAGAGGTGTCTAACAGTCTAAGCCACATAGACATAAGAGTGGTAATCCAACTGTATGTGCACATCATCTACTACATATGGAATATCCTATTGCTATGTTTTATCTATTCCCCCTAACTCCAACAAACCTCATCAAATAGCATAGCAACACGGATGGCTTTGATTATAACATTAAATTATTTTTTGTTTATTTGTATAAATTAGGTCATCTTGTACAAAGTGTTCAATAATAGATGATGAGATTGATTTTTTGAATTAATTGGTCACAAGATCAATATTAAAATTTTAAAAAAATATATTATTGAGTTGTAGAGAATTACAATTATCATTAACAGAAATTAAGAGATTTAACACGACTGTATTTTCAAAATTAGCTAAAGATAATTAGTTTAGATTGAATAAAATATGTGTACTGACATTAATTTTTATCATAAGAATGAATAAAAATTAATTGAGTGTATTCAATAAAAAAAATTAAATGATATTTTTAAAATAATTAAATATTATGTACTTTTCTATTTGTATGCTCAAATCATTTTTATATAGTGATGTGGATTGGGAAAAATCGGTATAGAGAAAATAAAAGAATATAATTACAATACAAATATATAACATGAAAATTTTAAATTTAAAGAAAAAACCAAAGTCATTGTTAAATGACAATCAGAGGATTACACTATGTAAAAGTTGTTACAATATATAATTTACGTTCAATCACCTATGTAACACCCACATATAATATACATCTAGAAAATACATTATTCATAGTGTAACTGGCAGTGATACAACATAAAATCCTATCAGCATTGTTATATATACATGTTCAAAACTAATAATATACAAAATATGACACATGATATACAAGAGTGCCTAAACAAAAATAGGATCTATGTACATCATCTATATGATATAGAGTGGAAGATCATAAACAAAAAGTCGAGCTGCCAAACATCATCAAGTAAGTTTGCCCTTGCTTTATACCTGCACAGAGCTACCTGAGAAACAACAATGATAGTGGGTGAGATAATAATCTCAGCAAGTTCTCATATCTTATGGGTCTATTCATCTCTAAAGGGATCTCTTATCGATTTCTTACTTAATACTTTTTACCCTAGGTTACTTGTGTAACACTCACACAAATGTAATAAGAACTCAAGCGTTCAAAGGGTTTTACGCTTCGTATGGAAGCACACAACAAGAGTTCACATAACTTATTGAATCACTATTCGGGAATGCAACAACAAAGTTTCTTCTCCTCGGCCAATCCGACGTCTAAGACTATGGACACGAGTCACAGATCTCTGTTACCTCGGAAAATTTCTCCCCGGTCGATCCAAACCCATGGACTATGGACACGGGTCACAATTGTCTACTCAATAAGGAATTAATGTCTTCTTCCCAACCGATCTCAATCCAAGGACTATCGACACGAATTACAAACTTCCTATAATTGGAATACTTCTCCCCAGTTAATCCAAATCCATGGACTATAGACACGGGTCATGGTATCCAATCTCAATGATTCGTCTTCCCGGTTACTAATTTATATAAGTTTCAAACTCAAGATACACACGAATATGGAGTTGTTCCCGAATACGCAATTATTCTCATTAATCACATCATGGGATTATACATAATTACAATGTGATTATATCACAATCGCAATATATTATAACAAGTTTCTATACAAGCTCATTGACGCACAACTAAGACATCGTTCCCCTATCCATGCCTTCGACATTCTCGTATATGGGACAACTCATCTACGTGACTACTTGCTCACGGGTACACACTGAGTTACCTCTTACATTCGAGTATCATAACTTAAGTTAATTACCATAACCTAAGTTATCTTTTCTAATTTCATTCACCTAGCTAAACTATAGGTTTACTCTCACTCATCATCATAGGGTTTGCTTCATTCATTATTTATTCAACACATACACATCATATTATAATACATGAAGCACACATAATATTTCATTACCTTATTCAAGTAATAATTGGTACACAAGCATGGTTTCTCTTTACCAAAAGGTATATCATTGGAATAGTTTTCCAATGTATCCGACCTCACATCAATGGAGTTACAAATTCCATTTTATGGTGGAAACAGGGAAACAAGGAATTTCTCAAAGTCTCAGAACTCTCAGCTAGTGATACTTCAAAGAAAGTTCTCGCCTAGAGAGCTCCCAGCAAGACTCAAGCAAGGTCAAACAGAGTGAACATTTCCCCAAAATTTGTTGTCTCTCCTAGAGAGACATGTCCTCACCTAGCAAGTATAGCAAAATAACTTTTACACTAGAACTAATATGCCCGCTTAGCGAGCATTTCTTCACTTATCATTGCATAACTTAGCCAGTTTAAAAATGTAACAAGAAGAAAAACAAGTCACACCTATGACCAAATATTATCATATTGCATTCAATAACACCAATTAACATAGTTTAACACCAATAGGCATGAAAAACAACAAGATGATCATTCATCAACATCAATTTCACACATAACAAAAATATCACAGAACCTAATTCCCATTTCAATAACTTTTCCCCCCAAAAGCTAGGTTTAATTAGGAAGCCATCTCTAGGAGATGGAGATGATGAAAGATGGAGATGAGTTCTTTATGATCCAAGTTGATTTCCCCTTCCAAGCTTTTCCTCTTTTTCTTTCTTCTTTCCTTATCTTTTCCTCTTTCTCTTCTTCTTTCTCTTACTAACAAAATGAAATAATAGAATGGTAAGATGGCGCGAGGAAAGTATCTAAGGAAGATTTTATCTCTTAGTGCATGAATGACCAATTACTAATATTACCAAAGTTTCCTTTCTTGCACTAATTGGTAAAGATAAATTGAATTGAGTAATATTTAGTCTCATATGAGTTCACTAATTACTCTATTTGTCATAACTAACAAAGAATAAAGCATTTAGAAACATAATTTATCTCAATTGACAAGGAATAGAGCATTTAAGAGGATATCAGATATTACAACCTAAGTGCCCCAATACACTCACACCCCCAAAATAAATATTTAACTACATCTCACAATACTCTAACACACACTACTACGGAAAACACCTATCATAACGGTTAGAAAAGGGATACAACCATGTTTAACCAACCGTTGGGAGGTAAGGTGTGATTGTATGTATGATGTTTTCCACCAAGGGTGTAAGATCGTTGTGATAAACTAGGTAGTGCGTTATATATCACAACGTTCAAAGTATGCAACAATTGTGATATAAAGCAAAAAGTCATGGGTTCAAAACCATATGATTGTATGGTTTATAATACTTTTTGCTCTATCTATAATAACAGTTGGTATAAATAATCATGATTAAATACTGTTTTTTAAATTTTATTTTTCTATATATTACAAACCTTTATTTTTTTTTACTTGTATATTATACATATATTAGCTAAGTATTTATAAAATATCAAATTAAGCAAGAAAAATATACTTACAACCATCAAAGACGAAGTCATACAGTACCACACCCCTTTTCAACTAACACATTAAAAATAAACGCCCAACGTCTACGGGCGTCGTCTAAGTCATTAGGAGAGAAAAGTCTCATGTTGTTAAAAGTCTACATAAAAAAGTGAAAAAAATTAAATATCATGTGATTTGAATTATAATATAAAATTACTTTAACATTAATATGTTATTATAAACACTTCATGATATTATATATACCTGATCCCACAAATCAACAATGTCGGCATAGACAATGTTAAACATGTGATTCTTTATAGAGTACCACACCTGTATCCCTTTGCTTGTTTCCTAGTCTACAAATTTAAATATTTCATGAATATAAAACCACAAATATCATGAATATATAACCACACAAAGTTTGAGCTTTTTCTAGAGTTGTTCAACCTATAATGTCTCTCAATAACCATGTATATTGAAAATGATTTAAAAATGTTACATGCTAAGATAATAACAAAGTCAAAGAAAATATTACTAAAAGTCTCATAAACATAAATTTACCTAGTAATAATCTGTTGCATCATAGGTTCAAATGGATAGCGTAACGGAACAAAATGTATTTACCATATTCATCGAAGAGATATTATGACCAATTAAACATATTCTCGTATTGAATGAAACAAGCATATATAATTAGTATTGGTAAAACATGAAAACTAACTTTAATAGAGAAACTATAATTTTAAAATTACTCACTTATTGAGGAATGGTGCAAAGTAACATTCTTTCCGCCCCACACTATCTGTGATGTTAAGTATTTTTCAATATTTTTTTGTAGAATTATCTGTAAATTGTACTTTAACACTAGATCCAACAATCCATAAGTATTAGATTTATTTAATTCTATACAAACATGTCGAATGTACTTAAATGGTTAAACAAAATACAAAAAACACATGAGGAATTAGTTCTATACAAAACAAAGAATGTACCTAAATGGTTAAATAAAATACAAAAAACACACGAGGAATTATTTCTATACAAAATAATGAATGTACCATAATGATATATACTTACGTGTAGCAAACTTGTAGTAACCCTACATCCAGCCGCCAATTTCCAATGATCATGTCTTTTATATCTCTATAAAATATTAAGAATTCATCTAACCCCTGTAAATCTAGATCATGTTCGAGTGCAAGAGAAAACACTCTGTCTTCGTTGCACATAACATCATATTTTGGAATATGATCCTTCAGGGGGGAGCTAATAACATGTTATGGATCTCGTTATCGATGAGGGCGACTAAATAACTACCTTTTATGCTTGCATCAATAATAAAATTTCTATCAAGCATTTGATCATCAACATCATCATCTTCATTTATACATTGTGGGATGGTTTCACTGATTTTCTACATCATAAAAAACACAAGAATACAAAACAGAATTAACACAATATATATCATACATTTCAGATATCACAATATTCTCACATACCATATATAACTCTTTTATTTCTTCCAATTATTTCCTAAGAGTTTCTCGCTATGCTTCTAACTTCTCTTCAAATTCTTTCTTTTGACTATCTATCTTGCTGTGAAACTCTTCCGACGTTTCTTTTTGCATCTTTCTGGTGCTTTTTTTAGACGTACCAAAAAACACTCTCAAGCCGATGTCATTTCCAACCCCACGGGCACACCCACTATGCTCCTTTGTTCGCATTGCTTCTACTAATATATCATGTCGTGGTTCTGGAACAGAGGAACCTTCACAGGCTGAGACAACCAATGAATCCTACACAACATGATAAGACATGCATTGTTAATTACCAAAATGATTTAAATAACACTTAACATATGCACAACAAGTCTTACTTACAATTTTCTCAGCTACTAATCTTGAGGCATCATAAGTGTAGTCTTCATTTGGTCTTTGTCGAACTCTTTTCCACTTCTCATGTTGTGATAGTGGAGATGGTTCCTAATCACGACTCATGGAGTCCCCATCTCCTAGTTGTTGTCTTTTTTCAACAATCATTATTTTTCAAGTTTCATGTATCATCCACGAGACAATATATGGAGGTATTTGTTTTTAGACCTGTTCAACTTTCCTACTTCACTTTTAACTTGTTTTAAACATAGGAAAAATATTAATGTCCATGGTTGTATCCATAAAATTATCAGAAAATACAACTAGTACTAACCATGAACTCCTCACAACTACAATACTTCACAAACATTTTCCAAACCTTCTTAACAAGATAAGGATATTTCACCCACGGGCACTCAATATTAGGCTTAGGCTTCATAATGTAGTCACTTATGAGTCATGACTTAAAACTCCTCAAAGTCGTACCAACATAAGTGTTCCATTTTTTCCAAATCCGAATCATCACTAAACTTAAACTGTATCTACACATTTATATAAATAAGTATGTATTAATGCTTATATAAAGTAATATCGAATCGATGGAAATTAAAATTAATACCTGAACGTTTGTCCATATGTTCTTTTTCACCTCATCTATTACATCTTTCCAATCATCTAACAATATGCTGAATTTACTACGTCTGGGGAACACATCATAACTCTTAAAAAATGAAGAATAAGGACCACCAAGAATAACATAAACAACACTAAACTCGACCAGAATTCTTACACACGACTTGCTGACTTTTGCTAATTTAGCCATCATTGTAGCACTTATTTGCTGTTTTTTGTCCTGTTCTCCTACTATAGATTGAGAATCATTTGTACTGGTTTCATTTGTATATATACCTTCATTGCTACTAGATGAAGAAGAGGTCATCTATCAAGATATAAAACAATCAACATCAAGACATAAACATCATCAACACAATGGTATCATCAACAATAGTGGCATCATTAACATAATGGCAACAAAACAACAATGGCATCATCAACACTATGGCATCAACAATAACCAATACATAAGAAACAATATGGAATCATCAACAACAATGACATTAACAACAACAATGGCATCATTAACAATAAAGACATTAACAACAACAAATACATAAGCATCAGTGGCATCATCAACAAATTGGCACCAACAACAATAATTGAAAATGATGGTACTGTAGATGCATGGGAAAAATGTTTACATACCAGAAATGTGATGAATAAGTAAAAAAAATCGTCATAATATTTGAGTTCCTCCTAGACAGCTAAACTAAAAGCTAGTCAAGAACGAAGAACATGATGTCAGCTCTTTCCTTGACGGTACGAAAGTACATACGTTGGTTGAAAATGTCATTGCTTCTTCAGGTTTCAAGGTGGTGTTATACGTTTCGTTGGAGTTAAAACTGGTCTTGTTTCGTTAGGGTTGAAAATGGTGTTGTTTGGTTAGGGTTGAAAATCACGTTGTTTCGTCAGGGGTTGTTTCTTTATGGAAATGAAAATATGGAACTGAAGAGACAAGTTAGCTAGCTATATTTAAAGTGATTAAATAATATCACCATGGTTGTTTATCAAAACCGCTGTGATATATGATGAAATTTTATAAAAAAAAGCGTCAGGTTTTAAGCATATATATATATATATATATATATATATATATATATATATATATATATATATATATATATATATATATATATATATATATATATATATATATATATATATATATATATATATATATATATATATATATATATATATATATATATATATATATATATATATATATATATATATATATATATATATATATATATATATATATATATATATATATATATATATGTATATATAAAATATATATGTTGTGAATCAGATACCTTTAAACAAAGTATAGTGGAAAAGTTCACCGGAGTGAACGACTTCGGTCTGTGGCGCTTGAAGATGAAAGCCCTGTTGGTTCAGCAGGGTTGTTTGGAAGCGTTGAAGGATGAGGCAGCCATGGACGCTGCGTTAACGGAAAAAGAAAAGACGTTGCCCAGTTGCAAGTTTTTCCACTATATGCAGTTAATAAAGCTGCATGAATAAAGCTAGTTTCTTGATGTTATAGAGTTAGATCCAAGGTGGAGATTTGTGAGATGTTGGATCGAACTCTAGTATGGTTGAAGTCTGTTCGCCAGTAATGCATGTTGTAGTCGAATTTTGTTCTAACATGCATTAGTCAATATTGCTTAGGTTGTTAGCATGTTGAATTGGGTCTTGCTTGTAAGCACAATTGTTTAAGTTAGCTTGTACCCTAAGTTAGCTTGTAATGGGTAATTGTTAAAAAGCCCATTAGGTTAGTGTGCTATTTTATTATAAATAGGATGTTAGTTTCTCAATCTTGGCATAAGGAAAAATAGGAAGATAAAATCCTATTTATAATAAAATAGCACACTAACCTAATGAGCTTTTTAACAATTACCCATTACAAGCTAACTTAGGGTACAAGCTAACTTAAACAATTGGGCTTACAAGCAAGGCCCAATTCAACATGCTAACAACCTTAGCAATATTGACTAATGCATGTTAGAACAAACTTCGACTACAACACGCATTACTCGCGAACAGACTTCGACCATACTAGAGTTCGATCCAACATCTCACAATATAATTTTCTTGTAATGAAATATGAGGAAAATATTCAAGACATGGAAAAATTTTATATTCATATTGTGAATCACTTGAAAAATCTGGGCAAAACTTTAATTAATGAGGATTTGGTTAATAAAGTCCTTAAATGGATAAACTGCACCTGAAAACATAAAGTTATTACGATTTATGAATCTAAAGATTTATCTTCTAAGATTTTGACTACATTGTTAGGAAAATTGTAGGAACATGAAATTGAACTAAAAAGGATAGCTAAAAATGAAGAAGGCAACCAAAAAGAAGAAAATTCTTGCACTAAAAGTTATATATGTCAAAGACATGAAATCATAAGATAAAGATTGTCAAAGTGAAAGTAATGAAGACACGTATCTCATATTTTACAAATTCAAAGAACTCCTAGACACAAAAAACGACCTCACAATTTCCAAGAAAAATAAAGAAAGTCAACATTTATTTCAACTTCTTGCTTCGAGTGCGAAAAGAAAGAGCACATAAAGCTATAATGTCCACTTATGTCCCATGACAAACCAGAATGAAAATAAGGTAAGTTATCTAACTTTTGAATCAACTTATAATGAATTATTCCTCGTCTATACAAACTTATTTAAGGAGTCAAGTAAACTAAAAAAAATATTATTTTTGTCTCTAAGACTACTATCTCTTCCCTTGAAATAGAAAACAAAAATTTGTTAAAATAAATAGATAGCCTTATAAAAAACAAAGTGTTATATTTCAAAGCTCTTCTTCTTCTCCTTCGTATAAGAATCTTTTTAAATCTATCATGTATGAATAATGCAATATTTTAGAAAACAAAATTGACGATATGCATAGCTAAATTTATAAGTTTACCAAAGGAAAAGATAAAAGTTGGTTTAGGTTATCATCCTAGAAACAATGCTAAAAGTTTTAGTAATATATACCATGCAAATAAGACCCATATATGAAATATGCTTGAATGTAACTATTGTAATAAAAAAGGCCATGTTGCTTTATTTTTTTATAAGAAAAAATTATGAAAGTAAAAATTCATATTCTCCTTATCATTTATATAAAGAATACTATTAAAATAAAATGAGATATATTTTTACTTCATCTTACTTCTATATAATCATAACTCTGTTTGGAAACTTAGTTAATATGCATTCCATTAATGCAAAAGGATCTAGAGAGATTTGGGTATCAAAAGTCAAAAAGTTAAATTGTAACGCAGATATTCGTGATATATGGAATTCAAAATGTCATATTGATAGTGGATGTTCAAATCATATGACCGAAGATATAAATATTATCTCGGAAATGTCCTGATAAAATGAAACAACACTACCACCATAAACCTCGCAAAGAATTTGGTACTTCAATCTCGAACATAACACATTGAGATTAGGAATTATTTCACTAGGGATCATGTTAAAGAATGCTATTGCATAATTAAGTATGTGTGTTCACCAAAACAAATGGAAAATAGTTTTACAAAACCTTGTCCTGAATAAAAACTATTTTTTATAAGAAATGAGTTAGGAATATTAAAACAATCATGCATGAATTAAAATTTTAAAGTGATTCTTCTTCTTCCTTTTCTCAATGTGATTTATTTTATTTTATCTGTTGTTTTTCATTTCTCTTTGTCTTTTTTGCTTTTTGATAATAACAAAGAGGAAGAAGTATAATCTCAAGGGGAGTAGAGTATACTCTCTTTATATGTGAGAGGAGCTTAAACACACCATTTTTATCTATATTTTTTTTACCACTTCCAAATAAATGTGTTCTTATTATCAAAAAAGGGAGAATATTAGTTTATGTGTTGTGCAAGTTAATGTCTTATAAAGGTTTTGATGATGAAAACTAAAAAAATGAAGAATAAATCACAATCATCATTAGAAAGAAGAAATTACAAGTAAAAATGTTTAAGTTCTAATGGAAATATCTAAACAAATTTTAATTAAGTAATAAAAATGAATTGAAGTTGTGAAGTTTGAAGCTCGCATGTTCCCGTGATTAATGTTTTATCTTGGGTTTTGATTAGTTTAATGTCATTTAAGAAAGAGTAGGTCTTGAAGTACTAAGGCAATAAAAAACACACCAAAAGTATTGCAAACTCTTCATTTCTTTCTTAAAACTTCTTAAAACTAATCCTAGAAGGTACATAATTTATTAATAAGCAATTCTTATCAACTAGGAAGAAAAACTCAATTATTTAATCAATTAGACTTTTCATATAATCAATTAAAGCAAAAGTAACGTCTCCTAATCAATTAGGAAACATTTTTAATCGATTAAGTGGCATCTCATACTATAATCGATTAGGTTAATGTTATAATCGGTTAGGAAGCGACCAGGCTAATGGATTAATTCCTTTTTAGCCAAATTGTTTAATGTATAAAGGAGTGCTTTCTTCACTTTTAAACATACCAATTTTATGAATTATCAAATCTCATAAATCACCCATTCTTCTATTTTCAATCATTTTTATTCACTAGATTTTCCCTTAGTGTTGAGAGAGTGAAAAACTTCTTTTGAAAGTTATTTTTTTTGTTATTTTCTAAATTTGCATTTTCAAGGGCTTAGTTCTCTTATGATGTTGTAATATATTTGAAGGTTTCAAGCTAAACCTTTAAAAATCTTGATGTAAGAATGTTGAGTTGAACCTGTGTAAAAACACAAGTTGTTGGTGTAAGTTTGTTGAGCTGAACTTGTGTAAAAGCTCAAGTTGTGTTAGTGGAAGTCTCAAGTGGAAACGCTTGGGGACTGTATTAGGTTGTGTGGTTTATTGTCAAACCATGACAATCTCTCTTGTAAACTATTTTATACTACCTCTTTATTTATCTGTTGTATATATTCTATGTTGTTTATTCTTTGCTTCTATCATCTTCTTAAAATTAAAATTAAAATATCAAGTTCTATTATAAAAGTTTTTGAAATCAGAATATGAAACCCCCTCCCCCACCTCCCCCTCTCTAGTGTTTGGATTTGCTTCATCAACAACTACCATTTATAATTGTAGGTTGTCCATAATAAATAAATAATAACAACTTCAAGGATCTATTCATTATTTATCATTGTTTTTTAATGACAACTTTGAGAAGGTTAAAGATGTTGGGTCTTCAAAGGAAACATAAAGTTCCTTGTAACAAGCCTATGTAATAGTAAATATATGCAGAAAGTGCGTTACAAACCCATAAAAATATAGTATGAATCGTTATAAATGGAGGACAAAAAGAACATCATTGATTTATTTTCAAGATTTGGAAGTTATTGAATCATGACTTGTAAAATCTCAGTAGCGCATTACATATTACTACGGGCTGGTAATCGTAGTAAAATCTTAGTAGTAAAATCATACCTTGTAAAATTTCACCATTTAATGTCAGCTTTACCACCAAGGGCTGGTAACCATAGTAAAATCTCAATAACGCATTACATATTACTACATTTGTAAAAAACAACCATAGTTAAACATGGAGGTCAAGGGTTTGGATACCCATCGCCAGAATTTTGAGAGATTGTTCAACATTTTACCACGATTGAACGTTATGACAGTCGTGAAAGACTTAGTGTACCGTATTTCACTACGGTTATAACTAGAAACCATTGATATGTTCACTTGATTTTATTATAACTTATGTGGGATGCTTATTTCACCAACTTGACAATAAACATATTACCTTTCAATCTGATTTAGAAATTAATAATATGGCACATTAAGTTATATTAGAAGAACAAGTTATACTAATCAATGTTTTTTGAGCTTTCTACGATCCATTATCCGTATTGCATTTTTCGACTGTTAGAATTTGGTTTAATGCTTATAGTTCTTCAATCAACACTTCTTTTTTTACTAACTCATTCTATGTTTCATTAACTTTGCATAATGAACTAGTAAAAAAGGAAGTGTTAATGGAAGAACTAGAAATATTAAACCAAATTCTATCAGTAAAAAAAGAGATACAGATAACGGTCTGAAGAAAGCAGATAAAACATCGATTAATGTAATTTTTTTTTTAACATAACTTAAATTTTCATATTATTATTTTCTAATCCAATTCGAAAGATCATGTATTGAGTGAGGGGTTGGGAAAACACTCAAACCACATATGATATAATAAACTCATCTTCTATGACATGTTGATTGAATGTAATGAAAGCTGCAATGTACAAGGTATATCATTAAAAATAGAAAAAACATCAACAATAACACAACTTTTATCAATTTACCTTACACAACAACATAACTTAACAAAAACATACAACATTTATCAACAAAACCAAAATCTTTAACAATATACGACATTTATGAACAACAACATACAACTTTTGTCAACAGCAACATACTTTAACAACAACATACACCTTTTATCAACAAAAACAAAATCATCAACACCATACAACTTTTATCAATAACAACATACATCTTTTATCCATAAAAACTGTTGTGAATCGGATGTCTTTAAACAAAGTATAAAACGATTTTTAATGATCAAGAAACACACAAGGATTAGAGTTAACAAAGAAGACAAGGTAAAACAAGAAGGAACAACAAGGATTGGTTATAATCTGCTATTCTTTCCTTTCTCTTAGAAACAAGATTACAAGTATACAAGAATAACAAAATAAACTATCTCTCTTGAAATTAGGATTTTATCTTTCTATTTTTTCTTATGCCAAGATTGAGAAACTAGCATCCTATTTATAAGAAAAATAGCACACTAACCTAATGGGTTTTTTTAACAATTACCCATTACAAGCTAACTTAGGGTACAAGCTAACTTAAACACTTGGGCTTACAAGCAAGACACAATCCAATATGCTAGCAACCTAACAATATTGACTAATCCATGTTAGAATAAACTTCGACTACAACACGCATTATCTTCGACAACAGCATGCGAACAGACTTCGACCTCATGCTTAGTTCTTGTCGAACTAGAAGCTATCATTCGACCATACTAGAGTTTGATCCAATATCTCACAAAAACAAAATCACCAACAACATACAACTTTTATCAACTAAAGCAAACTCACCAACAACATACAACTTTTATCAACCAGAACATACAACATAGCTAAACAAAAACATTAACATATCCCAAAAAAAATATCAAAAATATCAGAACTCATAACATGAAAGGTGGAAACGTCTCAATTACCTGGACTGTGAAGAGGAAGTACAAAAAATGAGTTTTGTGTAACACATTTCCTTGATCCATAAGAGTTGGAGAAAATATGTTGGAGTTTTATGAAGAAATTGTATGCAACCGTTCATGGAGATAATGATAAGGTGTGCGAGAGATGTTAGAGTTTTGTTTTATGAGAGAGACGTTTGTTCTGTCATGAACGAGAGAATTTTTACTTAAATATAAGTTATACTTTTAATCACGATTGATAAAAACGATCGTGATGAAATGTAGGCACATTGCACAATGGTTTCTCTTTTAGACCGTGATGAAAGGTATTTTAATTTTAATATAAATATAAGATTATAAGTGGCACTCCTATTTTATAACCAAAAAAGAAAAATTGATGGTGTTAGGATTCGAAATCTATAAGTCTTAACATATCACCATAATTATTAGTATGAACATAGTAATTTTCAAAAAAAAAATGCAGACACTTAAATTAAAGCTATTACTTCAATTGATTGAAGAGTTTATGTAATAGCATGTTACAATAGGTGTTTTTTTTGTAGTAATGCCACCAAAAAAGAAGGTCATTTGTGTCAAGTAGGTGTACAAGGTAAAATTAATTCCTAAAGCTGACATGATTAAATATATGGCCATATTTGTAGCAAAATAAATTCTTCAAAAAGAATGCACTAACTTTGAAAAAGTCTATGCATGAGATGCTAGAATCGAAACAACCATGCTTGTTATTGCCATGACCAATATCAATATACAACCTATGTGTCAAATGGGTGTAGAATATGTCTTTCATAATGGTCCTCTAGATAAAGAGATGTTTATTACACAACCTCTTAGTTTTGAGATGAAGAACCAAAAATCAAAAGTATATTGGTCGAGGAAAACATTGTAGGCTTGAAGAAAATACCAAGAGAATGTAATAAGATAATATATGGGTTCCTAAATGAAATTATCTTTGCAAAAGTGTGTTAGAGCATGTGGATGACTTATTGATCACAAGAAGCAATGAAAGTTACATTTGTGAATTCAAACATGATATGATAAAGGATTTTGAGAAGAATTATCTTAGCAACATCTCATATTTCTTTGGCCTTAAACTCCATAGAAGTGCTAGAGTACTATGTTAATGCATCAAAAAAGATATGTTGTTGAAATTCTCGATTTGAGAAGGAACACTACAATCCCGCGCTAACATTCGTTGAACCAAGGCTTCAATTGTCAAATAATATAGATGAAGATGATGTGGACTAAACCCAATACAAAATGTTTATTAAATAATTGAGGTACCTTTACAACACAAAACCTGATTTTGCATACAGTGTAGGGGATCACAAGCATATTCATGGAGATACCTAAGTTATATCTCATCTAGTACAAGCAAGGAGAATTATGAGATACATTAGAGGGATAATTCATTGTGAAATTTTGTTTTCAATAATAGATTGAAAGAAAAAACTACAACCTGACTCGATACAAAGATTCAATATGATGTTGTGATCTAAAGGATAGAAAATCCACTACATGATACATAATCTTGGTAGGAGTGTTGGGAAAATAAATAAAAAACAATTTTTTACTTACGCGAAAGCATACCACAAAAAAGAAAAAGAAGAAAATAATTCTAACAAAAACTCTCATAAAATCATACTTCAACTTGTAATTTTTACAATGACAAAATTACAAATCCTCCCATACACTTGCAAATTTTAAGAAGATTACAAATCCTCCTAATTACAATTTTTGAATGGAAAAATTGTAAACCATCTCTCAATTACAATTTTTGGACGAAAAAATTGCAAACCCTTTCTCAATTGCAATTTTTAGACGGAAAAATTGCAAACTCTCTCTCAACAAACTATTTTTGAACGGAAAAATAGAAAAACCTCTCAACAAACCATTTTTAAACGAAAAAAATAAGAAATCCTCTCTAAACACACAACTACTTAATCTCCAAAAAAACTATATTTTATTGTTGTGTCTAAAAACTAAAACTAATTATCTCTATTATATTAATGTTCAAATTCTATATTATTTTTACTATCCAATATGTGACTTGAATGAATATACTATTTGACCCAACTAAAAAAACGCGATCTCTAAATGTTAAAAGGAAGAAACCAAGAATTGAACTTAATGTAAAGTTGAATACCTGATATCACTTAATGCATGTCAAACAATTTGGCTAATGAATTTAGTTGAAGAGCTTAACAATGGTAAATGTGAGGATTTGCATAAAGATAAAAGGAGAGAATATGTCCTTTAATTACACATTTATACACAAAAATTAACACTTCTTTTTAAAAAAAAATAGAGAGAATTCTTACTCACCAAAAATAAAATAAATATCAAATTTCACAAAATATTTATCTTTTATTTATTAATAAGATTTTTACATTAATCTTTGAATCGAAGTCACATTTTTGTTATGAGTCCATTTTTTTACCAATTAAATTAACATTCACTAAAATGTGTCCTTTACTTTATGTCACATCAATTTGGTTCTGACCCAATTTGCATATTTTAATCCCCACTTAATCACATTTCTTTAGTTGTTTTCAAGTTTCAAATTTCAATTTGTAGACTCCTTCTTGCCCAATATTTGCAACTCCAAGTCGCCGCATTTTACAAATGCATTTAATAAATCATTCTTTGTATCATATTTAATATAAAAAATTAGTGTTAATACATGTTTTTCCCATGTTAAATTGATGGTAAAAGACCTATAAAAAAGTTTGAATTTTTTCCTATCATATAAAGATTTTTTTTGTTTGACCTCAAAAAAATATACCAATTAATAACCTTTAAAATTTAAATTCGTTTTGAAAGATTAATATCTATTTTATCCTCTATTAAATTGACGATTTTAAAAAAATTTCCAACTTTTCATGTCATTATGTTTTATGATTAAATTTTTTAAGTGGCAAAATAGAGAAATTTTCATATAACAAAGGGAAAATTCAAACTTTTTTATAGATTTTTTAAAAATTATCAATTTATTAAAATTAAATAAATAGTGATACAACAATTATAATTATATATATGTTTCGAATCAGTCAAAATATTTCAACATTACATAAAAGTTGAGACTAAGAGTATATTATATATCACACTATCAACAAGACGCTTCTTTTCGAAATTGTGTGATTCTCACACCCAAATCGAACCAATATATCATAATATGTATTCGATGTCGACCATAACATTAATGATAGAAGAAGAGATCAGACTCACATGCTTTCACTATATCTCTTATCTAGCCTCAACTAGAGGCAATTACTTCGGACAATTCAAAAAAATTTATATAACAAAGGGAAAATTCAAACTATTTTTATAGGTTTTTAAAAAATTGTCAATTTATTAAAATTAAATAAATAATGATACAACAATTATAATTTATAGTTAAAAGTCGAGACTAAAAGTATACTATATATCACACCAACACTCTTTAAATCAATAAGACACTTCTTTTCGTAGTTGTGTGATTCTCACACCCAAATCAGACCAATATATCATAATATATATTTGATATCGACTATAAAGACGATAAAATTAATGGTAGAAGAAGGGATCAGACCTAGACCTAGATGCTCTCACTATATCTCTTATCTAGCCTCAACTCAATTCAAAACAATCTTAATTATATTGGCGAAGATTTGGAATCGGAGAAACAATATAATTAATTGATAATATAAAAAATTAAAAGTTTATATATATATATATATATATATATATATATATATATATATATATATATATATATATATATATATATATATATATATAAAAGAAAAGGAAAAATTGATTGATGAAAAAGAAGAAAAGGCAAAAGAGAAAAGAGATTAAGAAACAAGTGCGTTTCGCCGCTGCCTAAATTTGAAGATTAATGGGAAATGATTAATGATCATAGAAAGTGAAAGAAAAGCAAGATTGAGCTATTAAAAACAAAAGGGTTCCACTTTCACATGCCTAGATGCTGTGTTATCCATTATACCATTTTCTTATGTGACTTTGATGGGTTTAAGGACTTCAATTCTAGCCACTGATTAATTTCATCATCAACCCACCAAAATATTATTCTCTCTCTTTTCTTTATCTTAATCTCATTATACTTATATTAATCACAATCATTATTTTTTCACATACTCATTCAACTTAAATCATGAATTGGTTTAAGGATATCTTCGTCAAAAGAATCCTTAAAATTTACGATCGTGTTTTTTTATTAGGGTTTCTTCTCTTCATACTTAAAAGATTAAGACTTTCTTTAAAGATTTTAACAAGAATCGTCCAAATTTGAATTTTAACATTTACATGTTTTTAGTCGAATTATATATTATTTAAAATTTTTTAGTCAGTTTTTATATTTTACGTTAAATTTTATAATAAATATTTCATAAACACTCATTTTCATACACTTGTCGGATATCTGATTAATTATATAAAAAATATATATTTAATTTAATTAGACATATATTACTTCATTTCACTATCAAAATTATGATTAATTTAATTATATACATTAATCATATTTATAATGTGAATTAAA
This sequence comes from Lathyrus sativus, assembly GCA_963859935.3. NCBI lineage: Eukaryota > Viridiplantae > Streptophyta > Magnoliopsida > Fabales > Fabaceae > Lathyrus > Lathyrus sativus. Next base: position 24,628,690 of record OZ012737.1, read on the forward strand.
TTAATTATTTGTTTAACTGAATTAACTATATTTTTATCTACTATTAATATGAAGAAGAAGAAAAAAAAAGGTGTATATTTTTATATTACTAAGATATGTTCTCTTGAGAACACAAGGATTGAGACCTAAAAGAGAATGTTGATATATTTTTATTTTATTTTAAAAGAGCACTAAACATTGTTTCTATTTGGTTATTGGTGAAGACTCACTTTATAAAATAAATTTTGCTTTTGCTTCCTAATTATACACACTTCTGCGTTTCGTGTCATCCCTTTCTCTTAGATTTCTTAACACACAAAACATATGGAATCATATGCTAAATCGAAACACAAAAATATATTGTTTCAATGTGACATGCAAATTTATACTCTTTTTTTAACTCATGGACTGTGTTCAAGAGAATGTAATTCCAAAATAATAATTTAATCATAACAAAATTAGAAGAATATGTTTATATTTATAAAAAAAATAGTTCAGGAGTTTTCTTGTTATTCTCGGCTCAATCGATATAATAACTAGTTTAGATCGATTTCTAATGTATTATTTTTAAGATAATTCGAGTTAATATTTGACGACAAATATTCTTAAACTTTATTTTAAAAAAATTCAAAAACATAATTAGTAGCAAAGTCGCAATTCCTTCATTATCAAAAACAAAATTCCATCCAAAAAACAAAAACAAAAAACTCATTTCAAAGTGAGATCATATTCAAGTGCTCACAAAACCACTTGAGCATGAAAAGGAAAAGCTCTCTATACTTCACCAAAATTTTGTTGCTCGAAATAACAACTTAATTACTTATCGTTTCCTCGTTCTTTAACTCTGATGAATTAGTCGAACTTGATTCAGCTCCGCACGTGCAATAAGGCAAAGAAGAATTGATAGCTGGTTTCGCCAAAAAAGTTGGTTTAACTTCTCCGGCCATGATCACAAGCACTTCGGGCTCGGAATTAACCATCTCAACATTCTTGGACATTACTTGCTTCATTTCTTCACCCGAATTCGAAGATTGCATCGAAGAACCGCGTTTTTTGTAGTTGCATACAAGAATCACCAATGCAACCGAAATCAAAATGAGCATTAGTGCTAAGCCACCAAATAGATATGGAATTGGAGATTTCCATATCTTGATAACATTGGTTGATGTTGTTGATGATATTGATGATGATGGTACACTATTTATTGGCCTCATTTTTTTTCTTCTTTTCACTCTTTGAATTTTTCTACCAATTAATCTCTCTTTGTTTCTCTATGGAAGGTAATGAAAATAAGTGAAGTGGTGGTTCAAGAATTTATAGTGAAAATGATAAAGATTTGGTTTACAAAAGTGCCCTTTTGGTTTTTGAGGAAGATTCCTTTATGTGCTTGGTTTGATGCTTTCTTGTATATGTGAGTATAGTGGAAAGGCATTAGTGATTTTATGTGTCAAAAGTGGTTTATATTAAGTAAGTATTAAAAAAAGTACTACTATTCCCTTTGGTTTTTTAAAACCATATCATGACACAAAAATTTTCTATGTGCGTTTAATTATATTTTATTTTGGTATCATGTTTTAAAGCACATTTATTATATATATATATATATATATATATATATATATATATATATATATATATATATATATATATATATATATATATATATATATATATATATATATATATATATATATATATATATATATATATATATATTTTATATATAAATAAGTTAAAAAATATAAATTATTTGTATTTATTTACATCATAAATATTTGACAAAAGTTTACATTTGTTGTAAATAATTTTAAATATATATAAAAATGTACGAATTATTTATATTTTATATATATCAACGAGAACCGACTGATTTTAAGTTTGTTGTAAATAATTTAAAAAATATTTTAAAAAATATTTTAAAAAATAAAAAATTGTTTTATTCACTTAATATAACCATTTGTTTTATTTAGATTTAAGACGGATTATGCATAACAAATCTAACATAGAATTTAGAGTTTAGCAAAAGAAAACATAAATTTAATAAAATGAGAATGTTCATAATTTAAAAAATTGGAGATTACTTTTTGTTAAAAATTATGTATTTATATCTTGAGTTTATATAATAGAAAAAAATGGAAAAAAAATTTGATTTATAAAAAGGCCATTTTAGTTTTGGAGAAGATTCCTTTTTGTGCTTGGCTAGATGCTTCTAGTAGATATGAGTATAGTACAAATACATTAGTGATTTTAGATGTCATAAGTGGTTTATATGAAGTTAGTACTATTATTCTCTTTGGTCTTTTAAAACATATCATATTATAACTATAATATTAAACTTTTAAAAGTAATTTAGCTATTGAAATTCATCATTTAAAAATAAAAAATATGATGTTGCAGTTTGGAACTCATTCTCATATATTAAATATCTCTTTATAATTATCAACTGAAATATTGATTTAACATAACACTAAAATATTTTATATTAATTATCAATTGTTATATATTTTTTTAAAAGAAGTTAAATATTACTCCCTCAGTTTTACAATAGGTATTTTTTTTTATAAAAAATTTATAATTTTTTAAAATAATAATTAATTGTATTGATTTCAATAATAAAACAAATTTATTTATTAAAATACTCTTATTAATAATAGATAATAGAATAGTTAAATGATTAAAATAAAATACATAAAGGTAAGATAATGAAAATAAATAATAAATATTATATTGATTATTTAAAAAACAAATAATTAAAAAAATTAAAATTAGAAAAAAATATTGTTACATTAATAGGTAAACCTACATAAATATTGTAATTGAACTTTTATCTCATTCAGAAAAGTGATTCTTGGAAGATGTTGTTTTTAATTTTTAAATCTATTTTTAATTTTTAAAGTTTTAAAAATATTTTTAAAAGTAAATACATTATTAAATTTATATACAAAAATGTGAAGAAAATAAAAAATATTTGAATTTAAAATAAAATGATTAATTTTGTATGAAAATTTTATTAAATTATCCGTGTTTGTTTAAAATAGTTGGAAGAGTCTAAAAATATTTATAATTTTAAAAACAATGTTCTATTGCTAATTATTTGTTGAACTTATCTCTCTTATTAAAAGTTATATTTTCAAAGATAATTAAAATAAAAAAAATCATTTTTAATAAAATTATATTTGAAAAAAGTTACAGAAAAATATAAAACGAAAAAAAAATTATACCGTAAAATGAGTTTATTTTTTATATCATTTACTATTTTTTTAATTAAAAATATAAGAGAACAAATGTAATATTTTTTTTAATATTTTGTACAAATATTAATAAACCAAAATATAATTGAATGTATATAGGGAAAATTGTTTTATATTATCTAACATTAATAATTAGTTTATGTGGTGTCCGTTGAAAAATAAAAAATTCATTTAATTCTAAAGAATAAAGTTCAAATTTTATATGAAATAGTTTCGAAATAACAATTACTCTTGCCAATATTAATATTAAATTCAATTTTACTTTTAAAAAAAGAAAAGAAATAAAAGAAATATGTTTAAAAGTTAATAATGTGTTATTAATTCCTTTATATAAAAACATGAGACTAGCAAGAAAATGAGTTTACTACACAAGTTGACTTGATTTAAACTTTTAACCTAACCACATGAAGGCACGATTTTTGTTTCTTTTTATGTTTTAATATCGCAAAAGGCAAAGTTTTTCTAGCAAAAATATGGTAGAGAGTCATAAGTAAGATAGAGACTCTTGAGGTATCAAGAATCAGGATAAGTGCTAAGGAGTAAAGAAAATCAAGAATCAGGATAAGTGCTAAGGAGTAAAGAAAATAAGAAAGCCTTTTATATTGGTAACATGATTTATATATGCATTATATAAAAAAGATTTAGAAAATTTTTAACATTTTTTTTTTATATTTTCTTTATTTAGCCACAACAAAGCAAAATAATTAATAACAATAAAAAAAATTGGAAGAGAATATCAATTATTTTATAGCACTCCGAAACTGCGTGAAAGATGATCTATTTTGAAAACAAATGGCAAAGGCACACTAGTACAAAGATTGGGATCTGAATACTCAATTTTATCATGCTGCAACAACATCTAAAAAGAAAGTTAATATTATAACATCATTACCAAATTCATATAGGGAATCATGTACTTCGAATGATGGTATGTGCATGATTGAAAAATTTTTTTTTACAAGAGTTATTTTAAAAAGTTCATATAGTTTGTGAAAGCAGGTTTTTCATGCGTTGAGTTCTACCATCTTTAAAGGAGATAATGATATGTTGACATCCACAATTTCTTATGAGGAATTTAAGGAGACCCTTTTTCCTATGCATGCAGACTATTAAACGATAGACTTCGATCTAGAGGGGTGAATAAATCACAAATTAAAAGTTAAATTTTTGGCAAAAATGGTTTTCAAAAGTTTTATGGCACAGTGTAAACAATCCAAATCGAATAGTCTAAACGAACCTCTACCAAAAAGCTCGAATATGCGTAAAGGTACACAAACGTGTGATAATGAATAAAAATTTCCCACCAACAATCAATCACAAACAATTGAATGCTAAGCTACACATAGAGCTTATTCCCAATGATCAAAACACACAAAAACATAGTAAGGCAATTTATAGAACACCCTGTGTGCAATCGATAATGTTTTGGAAATTTGATTTGTTTTGTTGATATTAAAACCAATCACAATCCAAAAGATTATAATTATATCAACAAATCCTAATTATAAAGTGTGATAAAAAATAATTTCCAAATGAGTTGATCAAACGAACAATGAATTCAATCATTTGGAAATCAAAATTAAAGATAGATAGATCGAAAGATACAAATATATATATATATATAGATAGATAGATAGATAGATAGATAGATAGATAGATAGATAGATAGATAGATAGATAGATAGATAGATAGATAGAAAGAGAGATGGATAGATACACACACACACACACAGAGTGAGTGAGAGAGAGAGAGAGAGAGAGAGAGAGAGAGAGAGAGAGAGAGAGAGAGAGAGAGAGAGAGAGAGAGAGAGAGAGAGAGAGAGAGAATGATTTGTTTAGGTATTTCCCCTATCGACCTTGCTATGGGTACGTCTGCCCTTGATTTGAATTTGAATTGAGATACTTTGTAAAAAGTGTATATACAAGAGATGAAGAACATTAACCCTACAAACCCCATGGGTTGTTGTTGATTCCAAAACCCTTGATCAAAGATTGATCAAGTCACCAATAATGATACTTCAATTCACCAATTCTTGATACTTCCTTGTAAGGTACCCCTTGTCCCAAGGCTTTCACATGGTCGAATTAATCCCAAGCGCACACTTTTTGAACCCAAGATTTACCAACATGATCCATCATCTCACGACTCCATTGCAAGGCACCCTTTGTCCTAAAAATTTCATTAGATCGGATCCGAATGGCATAATCTTATCCAAAACATTCAAATCCTCAATGTTCTTAAAGGAAAACCTTAACTTAGTTTTCTTATTTGAAATAATCAAAGAACTTGACATAATATTCTCGGTACAACAATCTAATTAGACGTTATCAGCTCTAATTTAGATGGTTACTATTAGCTGGAAATTTCGACGCTAAGGATTTGATTTGAATATGATAAGCAAAAAGAAACATTTTTGAAATGTTTTGGACTTCGACAGGAGTATTGTTGAAGATTCCAGTAGAAATGGTCCTTTATGAGAAGGATACGCTGGGTTGAAATAAGACTTAGAAATATTTCTAAGTTTGGATGGAAATTTCGACAAAGGAGATATAGAGCTTGCGTTCGAAAGAGATTTTGAATTTCAAATAAAAATGATAACTGTCTTTTGTTCTTATCCATTTCTTAAAAATGATACATGTAAAGCTGTTGCGAATTGAAGACATGCAGAGTAAAGCGTGTACATTTCTTAGTGCATCAGATTCCCGTGTGTTCAATTATTGTACAAATACTCACAAATTACTCAAAATATCTAAGTTAATTGAGAAAAGAGTTTTCGTTGAGAATGTACGTCTGAAACACCATATTTTTCATTTCAATTGAAAGTTATTTTCAGTTTACCATTTATTTCTTCATTGCAAATTTACTTTGAAGTTTCTTTTTTATAATTCCTTTACAATTCTGTAAATTTACTTTTTTAAACTTTAAACAATCTTCTACAATCATGGTATTGTCAAAGTGCTCTTAAAACTTTCAGAAATAGTTTGAACAATAGCACATGTCCTGGGATTCACTAGTTGATCATGTAAAGTAAACCAATTTTTCGAAAACCAGCAGTTGTTTATCAATTTTCACGGTAAACAAATTGGCATGCCCAGTGGGAGCGTGTTATTGTTAAAATATTTTATTTTTGAAAATTTCTTTCCATAAGTTCTTCATTTTTACTATCTACCTAAACTTCATTGTATGAGACTAAGGAGTGGTATAATAGCCACAAACAACAAGCAAAGACCAAAGAGAAGATAAGTAAGGAGGATGGTGAATCAAAATCCACCAAATAAAGGAGAACCACCCCCTTCATCTTTGACAGGGGGAACTACAGTTCCAACGTCTGTACCTGAAATTGTACCATCCACGGCAAATACGACGCCTGTGTAGTCGATTGCCCAAAGTGGACGCATTTTATCTTATGCGAGAACACAAGGTCCACCAGTGACCCCCCCCCCCCCCCCCCCCCCCCGAGTAGGGAGTAATTTATTCAGGCCCTATATGCTTGGATTTTCAATGCCTCCAATAGGTCGGGAAGATCCTTATGGCATGCTAACATCAATGATGGAAAGTTTGCATAATACAACATCACCATTCACAGACCTATTGCATAGTTATATCATTTGCATATCATGATATCATTCATATAGAAGGGGATCAAGTTTGATTCTTATCCAGAGAAGCCTAGCAAGAGGTCTTATTCAAGATTGAGAAGTTATCAAAGTCATCAGGAGGTGATTTGAGTGCCTAAGAGTTTAAATTCTTGCTTGTGGATTTGCTCCTAACTTGAGGATCAATTGAAGACCATCAGAGGGATGTGAAGTGTTGAATATGAGAAGGGGATGTGTATGGAGCTCATAGAATGCCTAGAGGGCCATGGGAGAGCTCAATCAAGTCATTGTGCCAAATGCAAGAGCCACAGTTGAGGTGCAAGCAATTAGGGTTTCATCTGGGTCAATCCTAGGTCAACTGTGCAATTGAAGGGTATCAAAGCCTACTTTTAGGTCATGGAGTTCATGAAATGATATGTTGAGACATTTATGGTGTTGTGCCAAGATCAAGTCAAGAAGAGTCAAGAGTGTGGGAAGTTGCTAAATTAGGGTTTTAGTGTAAAATCCCCTATTTAGTGCCTAACTTCAAGAACCCATAAGTAAAGATGCCAAATGGATATTTGGACAACATGAAACTTGTAGAGCATCTCAATACCTTTAATTTGAGTACTAGAAGTCCTCAAGGGGATTTATAGAACTCAAGTTATGGTCCAGACAAGTTACAAGTCCTCAAATGCCTCTGAAATTTGTCTGTGAAAACCATCTGACTTCCAAGCTATTTTTGACCTAGAAGGAGGTTTCACCTGAACCTTTGGCCAACATGAAAGTTCTTCCTCATGATCTTAGCTTTCTAAAATGTATTAGAAGTCTCACATATGATTTGTAGAACTCAACTTGTGAGGTTTACAAGTCAGGGGTATTTTGGGAAAGTGAAATTATAGGCCATTTTCAATCATAGGTCAAAATCTCCAACTTGCACTTGTCAAATGGATTTTTGTTCAACATGAAACTTGTTCAAAATGTGGTTTTTATGTTAACCAAGAAGTCATGATGAATTTATTGTACTCATATCAAGATTTGGTTTGAAATGGCTTAAAAAGGAAGATTTTCAAAGGATTCAAAGTTGAAAAATCCAAATTAATGGTTAAGTGACCAAAACATGTCAAGTAAGTACTCATTTTGATTGGTAATTTCATTTCAAACACAATGACATTGGTATATTTTTGAGTTGAGGCAGATTTTCATGAGTTACAAGGTTGTTTCTTCATATGCGAGTTACATGACCAAATCACTCACCAAGGTATTTCAAGTGTTCCTTTTGGTCTCATTGCATTCACAAGACATTTTGCAATTGAAAGGGAAGCTTCTAGAACAATTTCCATGGCCAATTCGTGACTGTCATGTGCAATTTTGAAGAGAAAAAACAGAAAATTGAAATGGCTGGATTGGGCTCCAATTGGACTCAAAAAGCCCATAGACACACTCTATATAAGTTTTGTGATGATTTCAGAATCATTTTGGTGCAGTTTTCGTGGCTGAAGCAGAGATAGCAAGTTCATTTTCAAGCAAGCAAGTGCAGATCGGGTTTTGAGTTCCAAGCCAATTCAGATCAAATTGAAGGTTTCAACATCTTTCTCTTGCATCCTTGAGTGATTCTGGAGAGTTTTGAAGGCTGAGTCGTGCTCTAACTACATCTGTGCATAGATCTACACCAGGTATGTAACCTTCAAATTTCTCACAATTCTAGGGAGATGTAGTTCATGTTGTGCATGTGGTTAGGATCTAATAGAGACATAGATTGTTTCTGGATCAAAATTGAAGCAATTGGAGACAATTTAGGTTGAAGTGCAATTTCTGTTTGGACACGATTTAGCTTGATCTTAAGGTTTCAATGTGATTTGGATAGATCAGGTTAATCTAGGAAGCATGAGGATCATTTTTATGGTTTTAGATTTTGATTTGGTGATGATCAATTTGGATGTGATTTCTGAAACTTGGATCGTGTTTTAAAATCTAGCCTGATCTAGAGAATTTGGATAGGATATCTGAGATCCTTGTGAGATTCTGAGCGTTTTGATGTAAGGTTTGATGTTACTTGGCTACCTGAGACCACCTGCTCACCGGAGAAGACGATCGGAGGTCTTCTCCGGCCACCTGAACAGTGCTCCCTCCATCTGAGAAGTTGAACGAGGACGATGATGCACTGCCGTTAGATTAGTTTATTGAGAAGACTTGGTAGGATCATTTGATGGTCACGATTTGAACTGAAGATTTGGCTCTAAACCAAAAACGCAGCGTTTCATTAATCCCAGTCAGCGTGTGACTGGGATGCTTGCGTGGACGCGCTCACTGACCTTGGATCTGCATACCTTGTCAATTCATCCAACGCTCATGATATTTTCTTAGTTTTTAATTTGTTTTATTTCATTTTTGTATTATTTTTAATGCATATTGATTCCAAAAATCATAATAATTTCATCTTTAATCTGAAAAATATTCTAAAAATATGTCCATGTTCATGATGAAATTTGTGATTTTCTGGGATCAACAAATTGCATTTTCATGCATTTTTCAATTTAATTTGCATTTTTATCTTTTATGTTATTTCTTTAATTTTGCATAATTGTTCATCTGTTTTGTTGATTTTGGTGTGATCTTTTGGTATTGAATCTGGCTTTGATTTTTGAGTATGTTGTAGGTTAGATGTGCATGCTCTCTTGGGATTTGTATTATATTTTTTCAACAATTGTAGGTTCTGTTTTAGGTGAGATGTTTAGAGTGTGAGGGAAAACTGTCTCACAACATACGTTCTCAAGTTTCGATGATGACAAAGTACATCCTCGGATGAATCGGAGTCGTCATGCATACTTACGATGATGACAAAGTACAACCTCGGATGAATCAGAATCGTCATGCAATACTTAACATATTACATCCTTCCTATATCCTTTTAAATCATCATATTTCATTGGCAATATATGTGACTAATGTTTGGTCGTGACAAGATGCACGAAACAACAAACATATCAATTTTTGCAGGTTTTGTAGCTATGAGTCAACCATACCACTCAGCGCATGAAGCTGTGTATTCCCCACGGGTCAGCGCATGGAACCATGCGTCGACCGTTAACTTGGCGCATGCAGGTTTAAGAATCAGACGGCTCAGCGCATGAAGATCATGCGTCGACCGCTGACTCGGCGCATGACAGTTTGAGTGTCACACGGCTCAGCGCACGCCGACCCTATGGTCGACCGTTCGCGCGCAGAATCAGAAATTCTGCTATGTTTCATTGATCTGTCAACTGTTTGTTTTGTGTATTACTATAAATAGCTGTCTTTTCAATTTTAACTACTAACATTTTCAATAACATTTTTGAAAGCATTGTGAGAAAGTGTTCAGGTCAAGAAACGTGAAAGAGGTGCATCAGTGTTCTTCATCTTCATCGTTCAATCAACTCACAAATCCTCAAATTACAGATAATCAATTTTTTGCTGCGGTTTGTGGTTTGCTCGACGGTGATAAGGTTCGAACGCGTGATTGAAGATCCGGTTCGAGTGGAAGCTGGTGCAGGTGTTTCTTGGGAGAAAACCTTGAGGTTTTACCTATCAAGACTACAGGTTTTGAAGGCTTTTGTTACGGAATCGTCGGTTCAACAATCAAGCGAGTGCGAAGGTGATTGATTAGCGGAAGGTTGATCAATCTAGTAGCTAGGGCGTTGAAAGGTTGAAGACGTTCCGGGTTCAATTTGGGTGTGTCTAAGATCAGCCGTGCCGAAGGTTTGATCAACGGAAGAGTTGTCAATAAGGTGGCTGCAATCGGAGGTCATTCACATCAAATTGGAGGACTTGATTCATCTTGAATCAAGGGGCAAGAAGTGGTAGAAATTATCAGCAACATTAAGATTGTTTGTATCAATTGTCTATCGATTCTTGTGTATAACTGTTCTACCAAACAGGTGATATCTATTCAATACATATCTCAATTCTCTTTGTAGAATTGAGGGCAGACGTACCCCAACGCGAGGACGACTGGGGGAACTGCCTCATCAAATCTTGTGTTCCTTTATTTTCTGCATTTTCAATTACAGCTTAAAAATTAAGTGATTCTAGAATAAGTGATTTTGTCAAATTGTAGTATTGATTGAGTGAGTTGGTGAAACATTGTTTTTTAACTACTAAGTACAATAGAAATACTGTACTAAGGCTTTTTCAATCACTCATTCAACACAAATATCATTTAAGGTATTTGTGCACACCAACTGTTCGACAAAAGTGCTGAACTAAAATTGCCTTAATTTTTGCTGCTAGTTTTGGTGTAATTTTTGATCATTGGAATAAGGAAATAGTACGAGTGAATCACATCTGAGTTTTGCATAAAAGTGTGTAGTGATTTACTATCCGTTATCGTCTTAAATTCATCTGCTTGACGCATATCCGGCTCTCCAATAGTGGTTCGTTTTAGACTATATTTTCCAAGGCCGCTTCCGCATTTGAAAACAATTTTGAAAACCAATTTTATTGGTAGCGCCACTCAAATTTTTAAAAGGGATCTATTCAACCCCCCCTTCTAGATCCGTGCCTTAGTCTAACAAGTGGTATCACGAGCTCCGGTTGTCCGGTGCTTCAAATACAACATTGATAGAATAATGGCAAACGAACCAAAAGGGGCGTACAATAGAGCTCCCGTTTTTAACGGTGAAAATTATAGCTATTGGAAAGACTGTATGCGGGTGCACATTAATTCCATAGATAGAAAGATATGGAACGTTATTCTCAATGGTCCGATTGAAATAACCATGACAAATGAGAATAACGAAGTTGTGCCAAAGCCCGAAGCACAATGGACCGACGACGATGAGCGAAAGTATAATTACGATTGGAAAGCTAAGAACATTCTAATCTCCTCATTAGGTGTAGATGAATACTACCGTGTATCCCATTGCCCTACGGCTAAGACTATGTGGGATGCACTACAAATTGCCCATGAGGGGACAAACGATGTTAAGTTGGCTCGAATCAACACTCTTATACAAGAGTTTGATCTTTTTTTCATGGAGCAAGGGGAATCCATTGCTGACATGCAAAAGAGATTTACTCATCTCATAAACAGACTACATTCACTAGGAAGACCTATTTCCAATGATCTTGCTACTAATAAAGTTTTGAGATGTCTTAGCAGGGAATGGCAGCCGAAAGTGACCGCCATCAAAGAGGCAAATGATCTTACGGTATTAGACCTGACTACATTGTTTGGCAAACTACAAGAGCATGAACAGGTACTCTTGAGTCTTGACCAACATGAAAGGAAAGAAAAGAAGGACAAAGTAAAGATGAGTGAAAAGAAGTCAATAGCTCTTAAGGCTTCTTCCTCGAAGTCTAAAGCAAAAGAGCAAAGTGATTATTCTTCAAGCGACGACGAAGAAGAAGACATAAATGAGGACATGGGGCTGTTCGTTAAACGGTATAACCGGTACGTGAGAAAGAACGGCATCCAACATTCGGAGAAGAACCTGGTAAATTTCCGAAGGCAATCAAGGTTCTCCAAAGATGACAATCAAAAAGGCAAAAAGACTAGAGGAACGTGCTATAAATGTGGAAAGCCCGGTCACTACAAACCGGACTGTCCAATGAACAACAAGGGAAAAGAAAAGGATCAATCGAAGTCACATAAGAGAGCATCAAAGCCTAGGAGGGCGTACATCGCATGGGAAAGCGACAGTGATTCTTCCTCCTCTAATGAAAGCTCTAGTGATGAAGAAGAGTCCGTGAATCTATGTCTCTCCGCAAATCAGAAAAAGAAAAAGAAACAGGTACGTCACTCTAGATATAATATGTCATCTAATATGTCTCATTCCGAATTACAAACCGCATTCGATGTTTTACACAAGGAAGCAACTGAAGCCTTTAAGAAACTTGCTTCTAATAGAAGAATTTTTACATATTTAGAGCACAAAGTCTTAGAGTCCGAAAAGAAATTAGAGGACCTTAAGGCTTCCATTGTGAAAGATAATGAATCGGATTGTAAGGACAATAGTAATCCTTTCAACTTTGGTTGTGATACTTGTCATATTTGGCAAGGTGAGGTTAGAAACCTTAAGGCCAAATTAGACAAGGCACTTGAACCTAAAATTACATTTGCAATCGATAAAAAGGATTTTAGAAAAAGTATGATAAACCCATATCAAAAATATGCATATGTAATTAGGGATCAAGCAAGTGAAAGTGATTCTAATGTCGACTTTGTATGCTTTTACTGTTGCAAGAAAGGCCACTCTATTGGTAAATGTCGATTTAGGAGATTTCTTGTTCCTAAAGGCATCTACCAATGGTTGCCCAAACGCAACCGTCTTGTCGCTAACCTATTAGGACCCAATATGCCATTGGGTACCTCCCTTTTCTGAGTTATATTTTGACAGGTGAAATGTGTCGAGTCCACCGAGAGAAGATGGATTCTTGATAGTGGGTGCTCAAGGCACATGTCTGGAGACATATCCTTATTCATAGACTTCGTGGCTAAGAAGAAAGGGTATGTAACATACGGTGATAACAACCGCGGAGCGATACTAGGTAAAGGTAGTATAGGTAATCCCTCCTCTACTACAATTTCCGATGTGTTGCTTGTCGAAAACCTTAAACATAATCTCCTTAGCATTAGCCAATTATGCGACAAAGGTTACAATGTTTCCTTTTCAAAAGATTGCTGCAAAATTGTGCATGAAAGTGATAAGAAGAATGTGTTTATTGGTTTTAGAGTAAACAATGTGTATATGCTTGACTTGAATGTGGTATCCCCAACAAGCGATCAATGTCTCATATCTATGAGTGAAGACTCATGGCTATGGCATAGGCGCTTAGCGCATGTCAATTTTGACTTACTCAATAAGATTGTCTCAAAAGATCTAGTACTAGGACTTCCCAAAATTAAGTTCACCAAGGATCACCTTTGTGATGCTTGTCAAAAAGGAAAACAAACGAGGATCTCCTTTAAATCCAAAAAGATTATTTCAACAACGAGACCTCTTGAACTACTTCATATGGACTTGTTTGGGCCGTCTAGGATCAAAAGTCTAGGAGGAAACTATTACGGATTCGTAATAGTGGACGACTTTTCTAGGTTCTGTTGGACCATCTTCTTAGTGAGTAAAAGTGACACGTTTGCCGCTTTTGAGAGATTTGCCAAGCTCTCCCAAAATAAGTTAAATACAAACATTGTGTCAATAAGAAGTGACCACGGAGGTGAATTTGAAAATCATTTATTTGAAGAATATTGCGGTAACCATGGCATCGATCATAACTTCTCGGCTCCACGAACTCCTCAACAAAATGGGGTTGTGGAGCGTAAAAACAGAATTTTAGAAGAATTGGGAAGAACAATGATTAATGATAGTGGTTTACCAAAATACTTTTGGGCCGACGCCATTAGTACGGCATGTTATGTTTTGAATAGGGTACTCATCCGCCCCATTCTAAACAAAACTCCGTATGAACTTTTAAAAGGGCGAAAGCCTAATGTTTCTCACCTTCATGTTTTTGGATGCAAGTGCTTTGTATTAAACAATGGAAAGGAAAACTTGGGCAAGTTTGACTCAAAAGCCGATGAAGGCATTTTTCTAGGGTACTCGCAATCAAGTAAAGCATATAGGATTTATAATAAAAGATTACTAGCTGTTGAAGAGTCTGTGCACGTTACGTTTGATGAGTCCTATCCGAGAAATGTCGGAAAGGATAGTGTTGTTCATGGTGCAGGTACATCCACAGAAGACATACTCAAAGGTGGCGAAACGGGGATTGATCAACCCGATAAAGTCAAAATTGAGGAGGATAAGGATGCACACCATGAGGTAACTGAGGAAGCTCATCCGCCTACAAACGATGATCTCCCTCAAGCTTGGAAGTCGTGTAAAGATCATCCAATTGACAATATTCTCGGAGACATCACAAAGGGAGTCACCACTCGATCTAAGCTAAGTAACTTTTGTTATCACTTCGCTTTCGTTTCACAAATAGAGCCTAAAAACCCCAAAGAGGCCCTACTCGATGAGCACTGGTTTTTATCGATGCAAGAGGAACTAAATCAGTTTAAAAGAAACGAGGTATGGGACCTTGTCCCTCCTCCGCGAGGCCATCGAGTAATCGGCACCCGATGGGTGTTTAGGAACAAGTTGGACGAAAACGGGGTAATAACCCGTAATAAAGCGAGATTGGTCGCTCAAGGGTATAACCAAGAGGAAGGCATCGACTATGAGGAAACTTATGCGCCGGTTGCCCGACTCGAGGCTATACGCCTTTTACTCGCCTTTGCATGTGCAAAGGATTTTAAGTTATTTCAAATGGATGTTAAAAGTGCGTTCCTTAACGGTCACATAAATGAAGAAGTATATGTGTCTCAACCTCCCGGTTTTGAATCTCATGAATACCCTGAACATGTTTACAAGTTAAAAAGAGCTTTATATGGTCTCAAACAAGCTCCTAGAGCTTGGTATGAGCGACTAAGTAAGTTTTTACTTAATCAGGGGTACTCACGAGGAAAGGTTGACACTACACTCTTCATTAAACGTCAAGGAAAGCACTTGATTTTGGTGCAAATCTATGTTGACGATATTATATTTGGATCCACTAACATGAATCTCGTGAGAGAGTTTTCTGACCTCATGCAGGGCGAATTCGAGATGAGTATGATGGGGGAGCTCACATACTTCCTCGGCCTGCAAATTAAACAACTCCAAGAAGGGACATTCGTGAGCCAAACAAAATATTGTTTGGACTTGATCAAGAGATTTGACATGGCAAAATCCAAGGCCATAGACACCCCAATGCCTACATGCGTAAATTTGGATAAAGATGAAAATGGCAAGGACGTAGAGGTAAAACGATATAGAGGTATGATTGGTTCACTTCTCTATCTTACTGCGTCACGTCCTGATATTATGTTTAGTGTGTGCATGTGTGCACGATACCAATCATGTCCCAAAGAATCCCACCTAAAAGCTGTTAAACGAATTCTTCGATACCTGTCAGGTACCCCGAAGTATGGATTGTGGTATTCTAAGGGTAGTGATTGCTCGTTGGTAGGTTACTCCGATTCCGACTTTGCCGGGTGCAAATCGGATAGGAAAAGCACTAGTGGTACATGTCATTTGTTTTCAAACTCCTTGGTTAGTTGGCATAGCAAGAAACAAGTTTCAGTTGCTTTATCAACGGCCGAGGCGGAATACGTTGCCGCGGGTAGTTGTTGTGCTCAAATTCTGTGGATTAAGCAACAACTACTAGATTTCAATCTTAAACTTGAACGTATTCCTATCCTATGTGACAACACTAGCGCTATTAACCTTACCAAAAATCCCGTATTACACTCTCGCACTAAACATATAGAAATTCGACACCATTTTCTTAGGGACCATGTTGAGAAAGGTGATGTTGTATTTGAACACGTTGACACTAAAAACCAACTAGCGGACATTTTCACAAAGCCGCTAGCAACGGAACCTTTTCTTCATATCCGCCGAGAACTTGGCATCCTCGACATTTCGGAACGGGAATAATATTTGCTGATGTTATCTTATTTCATTCAAATAATCATGCTGTTGTACTTCTAACAATTTGATATTCGTGTAAGTACAAGTATGTTGTTTATCAAGCTACTCCGGCATTAAGGTGATATTGTTCCATTTCTCTCTCTATCTCTCTCTATATATTTTTATGTGATCTCAAAATAAAATATGTGATGCATAGTTGACCTATCTGTTATGTATTGAATATTGTTTGATTAAACACTATTGTGGCATTTTGTCTGCATCAACTAAGCATCATAACATAGATAGCAAAAGAAAAATTCTGAGTTTTCGTGGCTTGAGTCGACCATATCAGAACAGAGGTCGACGCACTCTGTTCAAAATCTGTGATTATCAAAAATTCTACAGCATGCGTCGACGCATGCAGGGCTATGGTCGACGGCTCGCAAAAAATCCCAGTTTTTTCTTTAGCGCTAACTGTTCAAATTCTGCATTTATTAAATTCAAAGCATGCATCCATTCATATTCTTTGGTAACCGCAACTATTCCTATCCAATTTCTTCCGATAAAGAGTTCAGTTCAAAGGTCTTTGCTATGATGGGATATGTGTGGGATCAGTCGCTCAAAAAGTACAGATTTTATCGGCGCTCAACCATGGCTGCAGCTGCCTCCTCGAGTGAAGAAAGTGCTGATGAGTCAGAAGGTGGAGAAGATGAAGAAGCAGAAGGAAGCTCAAGTGAAGATGAAGACAATCAAGGTGACAATGCAGGAGAGGCACAAGAAACCGCTGATGAGACTCAGCTGGACCACGATATTAATGAAGGTCATCAACCATACGTGCCTTCTGAAAACTATCAACAAACATATCAAGATGACAATCAACACAATAACTGGTCTGCCTACTCAAACCAACAGGAAAATGAGGATGAGGAGAATAACCAAGGCTGGGGTGAATGGCAATACACCGGGTGGACCACCCTTGGCAAATTCTATCAGCCGTATCAACCAAGCACTGCAGACCCACCTTCTCCTCAACAACCGTCAAACAATTCGGAGATTTTAGAAATGATGCAGTCGATGCAGTTGGAACAGCGAAATTTTATGACCAATATGCAGGAACAACAGCAACATTTCATGAGGGATCAAAATGAAAGAATGGCACAAATTCGTTCTGAACTGCATAACCAAAATGAACGGATCAGTGGAATGTCGACTCAGCTGGACGCTCGATTCGAGACTCTAACTCACTGTCATCAAGCTGAAGAGCGCGCCATTGTCGACAGTCTTGACTTTTTGAATAACATCACAGAAGAATTTACTGATCTAGCTCATCCCCAACGCCATCCTCATTACTATGACAGGCGTGGTCGTGGTCGCGGACGTGGACGGGGCTATTAGCATGCGCTCATATGTCATTTGTTGTTTCCTGTTTTGGCTTGCATTCATTTTGTTTGTTGTGTTTTGCTTTTCTGCCCAAACTCACTATGATTGTTGCTTACTTCTATGTTGCTATCATGACATTTTTGTGGTTCTGTAATCTATTAACTGTTATCTCCATCGTATGTATAACTGTTGTTTCCTTCTCATCTGTTGGTATCTCATTTATGCATGATTCAATGTGTTGTTATTGTGTCACGAGTTTACCTCTTTTTGATGTTGTCAAAGGGGGAGAAAAGACAAGTAGATTGTAGATCACAACAGCTATGACTGTAAAAGAAAGGGGGAGCTTACTACTATGTTAAAGATATCGCATGTTGTGTTCACCAAGCTTCGCACAGGTTTGTCATCATCAAAAAGGGGGAGAATGTGAGGGAAAACTGTCTCACAACATACGTTCTCAAGTTTCGATGATGACAAAGTACATCCTCGGATGAATCGGAGTCGTCATGCATACTTACGATGATGACAAAGTACAACCTCGGATGAATCAGAATCGTCATGCAATACTTAACATATTACATCCTTCCTATATCCTTTTAAATCATCATATTTCATTGGCAATATATGTGACTAATGTTTGGTCGTGACAAGATGCACGAAACAACAAACATATCAATTTTTGCAGGTTTTGTAGCTATGAGTCAACCATACCACTCAGCGCATGAAGCTGTGTATTCCCCACGGGTCAGCGCATGGAACCATGCGTCGACCGTTAACTTGGCGCATGCAGGTTTAAGAATCAGACGGCTCAGCGCATGAAGATCATGCGTCGACCGCTGACTCGGCGCATGACAGTTTGAGTGTCACACGGCTCAGCGCACGCCGACCCTATGGTCGACCGTTCGCGCGCAGAATCAGAAATTCTGCTATGTTTCATTGATCTGTCAACTGTTTGTTTTGTGTATTACTATAAATAGCTGTCTTTTCAATTTTAACTACTAACATTTTCAATAACATTTTTGAAAGCATTGTGAGAAAGTGTTCAGGTCAAGAAACGTGAAAGAGGTGCATCAGTGTTCTTCATCTTCATCGTTCAATCAACTCACAAATCCTCAAATTACAGATAATCAATTTTTTGCTGCGGTTTGTGGTTTGCTCGACGGTGATAAGGTTCGAACGCGTGATTGAAGATCCGGTTCGAGTGGAAGCTGGTGCAGGTGTTTCTTGGGAGAAAACCTTGAGGTTTTACCTATCAAGACTACAGGTTTTGAAGGCTTTTGTTACGGAATCGTCGGTTCAACAATCAAGCGAGTGCGAAGGTGATTGATTAGCGGAAGGTTGATCAATCTAGTAGCTAGGGCGTTGAAAGGTTGAAGACGTTCCGGGTTCAATTTGGGTGTGTCTAAGATCAGCCGTGCCGAAGGTTTGATCAACGGAAGAGTTGTCAATAAGGTGGCTGCAATCGGAGGTCATTCACATCAAATTGGAGGACTTGATTCATCTTGAATCAAGGGGCAAGAAGTGGTAGAAATTATCAGCAACATTAAGATTGTTTGTATCAATTGTCTATCGATTCTTGTGTATAACTGTTCTACCAAACAGGTGATATCTATTCAATACATATCTCAATTCTCTTTGTAGAATTGAGGGCAGACGTACCCCAACGCGAGGACGACTGGGGGAACTGCCTCATCAAATCTTGTGTTCCTTTATTTTCTGCATTTTCAATTACAGCTTAAAAATTAAGTGATTCTAGAATAAGTGATTTTGTCAAATTGTAGTATTGATTGAGTGAGTTGGTGAAACACTGTTTTTTAACTACTAAGTACAATAGAAATACTGTACTAAGGCTTTTTCAATCACTCATTCAACACAAATATCATTTAAGGTATTTGTGCACACCAACTGTTCGACAAAAGTGCTGAACTAAAATTGCCTTAATTTTTGCTGCTAGTTTTGGTGTAATTTTTGATCATTGGAATAAGGAAATAGTACGAGTGAATCACATCTGAGTTTTGCATAAAAGTGTGTAGTGATTTACTATCCGTTATCGTCTTAAATTCATCTGCTTGACGCATATCCGGCTCTCCAATAGTGGTTCGTTTTAGACTATATTTTCCAAGGCCGCTTCCGCATTTGAAAACAATTTTGAAAACCAATTTTATTGGTAGCGCCACTCAAATTTTTAAAAGGGATCTATTCAACCCCCCCTTCTAGATCCGTGCCTTAGTCTAACATAGAGCCTTCCCAACTTATGGTTTATTTTGACATATCTCAACTTAGGAATTGTTTAGTAGACCTAGAAGTTGATTTAGGCTTTAATATTTGAACTCTAGAATGTTAAAACATGCATGTTCCCTTAGGAAATTTCTTAGATTTTTACAACCTAGTTTTCTATTTTAGATAGAATTTGCAAGTAGGTGTTGCTTTTGATGTTCCTTCTTTGGTGCCTTGCCTTGTTTGATCTTGTTGGTGGCTTTGGAGCTTGAAGAGCTTGGTTTCCTTTTTTGGAGGAGGTAATGGACATCTTGTAGCTGCTGTGGATTGGCTTGTGGAGCTTAGCTTGAAGTTTTCTTTCTCTTTTAGGAGCTTTTTAGAAGCTTATAGGATTAGGGTTTTAGGAAGAGCCATTAGAACTAGTTCTTTTCTTTTCATCAAAAATAGAATGCATTGTTTGCTTCTATCCTTGTCCTATGATGCAAAGTCCTATTAAGGAAGCTCCATCACTCCTTTTGAGGGATGAATGACATGCCTTAATGAGTAGAAGTTTTGAGGATGCACTTTCTTTCCATGTTGGTTCCTGATGAATTCCTTTGGTCTTCATCAGGTTTCTTAGCATTGTAACTTGATCTCAATGATGATTTCTCTTCTTATGGAGCTTGTTAGAGTTTGAAGATGAAGAATTGGAGAAGCTTTAAGATAGGAGCTAGCTTGAGGATGAAGATTATTTGCTGTCAACTTTGCTGTCAATTCAATTTTGCTGACCAGAGCTGCTGTTAGAGGTTGAAGTTGCTGTCTGCTGCTGCTTGGGCTGCTTCCTCTGTTTTCTTTTGTTGTATTGTCTGTTTGTCTATGTTGCTTACCTTTAGGTTTGAGGTGGATCTTGTCTCCCCTTGCCTGTTGTTTTCTTAGGTTTGAGGTTGAGTAGGACTCCCTTGCCTCGCTTGTATTGTTGCATCACATGCATTTTACTATTTACTGTTTACTGCTTGTTTTCTTTTGTTGTTTTCCCCTAGGATCTCTGATTTCCTCTGTGCAAGAGGGAATTATGACAGACATTAGTTTTTTAAACCATGCATGATAACTGTAGGTAGATTCCTTTTCAACCATAGTTTTAGGGCGTCTTTCTCTTCTCATCTCAAAACAATTCAAAAATACAGTAATAAGGTTAATCGAAGTCGTACGTTACGAGCCTTAAGCTATCTAGGAAAAGGTTGGTGGAGGGTCTCTCTCCAGTAATCTGGATGTTTAGTGTGGTACCCTTTGGGTGACATACGAAACGTTCACTCCTGGGTCATAGTCTCTAGTGCGACGGAGATTGCGAACATCCTAAAAAACAGTTCTTTCGTAAAAGACTCAAACAAACATTCAAACTCTATTTTTGTCCTCTTGGACCCTTAATCTGGAAAACCCTTTCATAAGGAGATAAAAAACTGTCAGACAAACTTGTGTCTTCCGTAGCCCGAACTACATTTGCTCTGATCTTTCATGCCGTAATCTGAAAAAGGGAAAGTTGATTGAACAAATTAATTTATTAATAGTTTTTGGTAGCTTTGCGAGTTTTGTGGGTGTTTCTATGCATATGTATGTTTTTATTTAGTTTAAGAGTCTGAATTTAGATAGAACAATTAAAAAAAAATCGACCGAGCACTGGTTAATAATAATAGGTGTATTCTTTTTTATATATATTTTAAATGTGAAGTGTTTAATTGTTACACATCAAATTATTATTTCATTCTTCTCTGATGTGAAGTAAGTAGGACGTCACACAGAACATGCAATAAGTTTAAGTTTAAAAATGTGTGGTTGATTGAATAAGGTTTTAATGATGTTTTTTTTATTAATCAATATAATAAAGTTGATAATAATAATAATAATAATAATAATAATAATAATAATAATAATAATAATAATAATAATAATAATATTGTGTTTGGGTAGAGTCGAAACTTGTGGAGAAAGAATGATGAAACGGAGTAAAGACAATTGCAATAAGTTGAGAAGAGAAATTGAGAAACTTCGTAGAAAGATTGAATAGGTTCGTCTGCATATTGGTGAACGAAATATCAATTATTTTATAGCACTCCGAAAGTGCGTGAATTCTCTTCTTGTGAAAGATGATCTATTTTGAAAACAAAGGACAAAGGCACACTGGTACAAAGATGGGGGGATCTGAATACTCAATTTTATCATGTTGCATCAACATCCAAAAAGAAAGTTAATATTATAACATCATTAACAAATTCATATGGGAAAGCATGTACTTTGAATGATGGTATGTGCATGATTGCAAAAGATAATCTTTTACAGAGTTATTTCAAAAAGTTCTTATAGTTCATGAAAGCAGGTTTTTCATGCGTTGAGTTTTACCATCTTTAAAGGAGATAATGATATGTTGACATCCACATTTTCTTATGAGAAATTTAAAAAGACCCTTTTTCCTATGCATGCAGACTATTAGACGATAGACTTCGATCTAGAGGGGGTGAATAAATCACAAATTAAAAATTAAATTTTTGGCAAAAATGGTTTTCAAAAGTTTTATGGCACAACGTAAACAATCCAAATCGAATAGTCTAACCAAGCCTCTATCGAAAAGCTCGAATATGCGTAAAGGTACACAAACGTGTGATAATGTATACATATTTCCCAACAACAATCAATCACAAACAATTGAATGCTAAGCTACACATAGAGTTTATTCCTAATGATCAAAACACACAAAAATATAGTAAGACAATTTATAGAACACCTTGTGTGCAATCGATAATGTTTTGGAAATTTGATTTGTTTTGTTGATATTAAAACCAATCACAATCCAAAAGATTATAATTATATCAACAAATCCTAATTATAAAGTGTGATAAAAAAATAATTGCCAAACGAACAATGAATTCAATCATCTGGAAATCAAAATTAAAGATAGATAGATCGAAAGATACAAATATATAGATAGATAGATAGATAGATAGATAGATAGATACACACACACACATACATACACAAAGTGAGTGAGTGAGTGAGAGAGAGAGAGAGAGAGAGAGAGAGAGAGAGAGAGAGAGAGAGAGAGAGAGAGAGAGAGAGAGAGAGAGAATGATTTGTTTAGGTATTTCCCCTATCGACCTCGCTATGGGTACGTCTGCCCTTGATTTGAATTTGAATTGAGATACTTTGCAAAAAGTGTATATACAAGAGATGAAAAACATTAACCCTACAAACCCTATTGTTGATTATACCACCTTCAAAACCCTTGATCAAAGATTGATCAAGTCACCAATAATGCTACTTCAATTCACCAATTCTTGCTACTTCCTTGTAAGGTACCCCTTGTCTCAAGGCTTTCATAAGGTCGAATTAATCTCAAGCGCACACTTGTTGAACCCAAGATTTACCAACATGATCCGTCATCTCGCGACTCCATTGCAAGGCACCATTTGTCCTAAGGATTTCACTCGATCGGATCCGAACAGCATAATCTTGCCAAAACCTTCAAGTCCTCAATGTTCTTGAAGGAAAACCTTAACTTGGTTTTCTTATTTGAAATAATCAAAGAACTCAACATGATATTCTCGGTACAACAACCTAATTGGACGTTATTAGCTCTAATTAGATGGTTACTGTTAGCTGGAAATTTCAACGCCAAGGATTTGATTTGAATATGATAAGCAAAAAGAAAGATTTTTGAAATGTTTTGGACTTCGACAGGAGTATTGTTGAAGATTTCAGTAGAAGTGGTCCTTTATGAGAAGGATACGCTGGGTTGAAATAAGACTTAGAAATATTTCTAAGTTTGGATGGCAATTTCGACAAAGGAGATATAGAGCTTGCGTTCAACAGAGATTTTGAATTTCAAATAAATATGATAACTGTCTTTTGTTCTTATTCATTTCTTAGAAATGACGCGTGTAAAGCTGTGGCGAATTGAAGACATGTAGAGCAAAACGTGTCATTTTCTGGAGAAAAGACTGTTGATGACAGTTATTTTTTACGTAGTATAAATAGGAGTCTTAGTGCATCAGATTTCCGCGTGTTCAATTATTGTACAAATACTTACAAATTACTCAAAATAACTAAGTTAATTGAGAAAAGAGTTTTCGTTGAGAATGTACGTATGAAACACCATATTTTTCAATTCAATTGAAAGTTATTTTCAGTTTACCATGTATTTCTTCATTGCAGATTTACTTTGAAGTTTCTTTTTTACAATTCCTTTACAATTATGCAAATTTAGTTTTTTAAACTTTAAACAATCTTCTACAATCATGGTATTGTCAAAGTGTTCTTAAAACAATCTTCTACAATCATGGTATTGTCAAATTGAACCTGTAAAGTAAACCAATTTTTCGAAGACCAACAGTTGTTTATCAATTTTCACGGTAAACAAATTGGCATGCCCAGTGGGAGCGCGTTATTGTTAAAATATTTTATTTTTGAAAATTTATTTCCATAAGTTCTTCATTTTTACTATCTACCTAAACTTTGTTGTATGAGACTAAGGAGTGGTAGAATAGCTACAAACAACAAGGAAAGACCAAAGAGAAGATAAGTAAGGAGGATGGTGAATCAAAATCCACCAAATAAAGGAGAACCACCCCCTTCATCTTCGATAGGGGGAACTACGGTTCCAACGTCTGTACCTGAAAATGTACCATCCACGGCAAATACGACACCTGTGCAGTCAATTGCCCAAAGTGGACGCATTTTATCTGATGCGAGAACACAAGGTCCACCAGTGACCCTCCCCCCCCCCCCCCCCCCCCCCCCCCCCATCGAGTAGGGAGTAATTTATTCAGGCCCTATATGCCTGGATTTTCAATGCCTCCAATAGGTCAGGAAGATCCTTATGGCATGCTAACATCAATGATGGAAAGTTTGCATAATACAACATCACCATTCACAGACCCATTGGTGATTGAAACTTCACCACTACAAGGATCTGGTTCAGGCATTAATAGTTTGGGTCGAATTAGTCAGCTCTTAGGGACAGGACTTCCCACTCAAATGGAAGAAAGCAATCATGAAATGCTCCAAATGCTTGTCCAACAAATGGGTGTTATATTTAATCCTTTAATCCAAAACACCACCCAAACAAACCAACAGATGGAAACGCAAATGAGGCATATTTATGATTTATTAGGTGTTCCGCAACCCCCTCGACAGCCTCGAAGGGAATAGATGGTAGAAAATCCAGGGGTAGTCTTGGAAGAAGACCCTACTATCAACCAAATCCAACAAAATGGACCCCAGGTGAATATGGTAAATCAGGAGTAGGAGTCGAACCACCTAGAGTCGAACCTCCTAGATTTGAACCACAAATTCTAAAGGAAAGGGAATCAAGGGTATTGATGGTGAATAGAAACCAAAACGCTGATGAAGTCATAAATCAGGTTCGACGAGATGATGTGGCAGCGGACAATAACTTAGCAGCCATGGTCGAAATAATTATGGAAAGCAATGGTGTAAATATTGGCATTCGTAGGCCAAATTACACATCACCATTGTTTGAGTATATTTTGCAATCAGAATTACCTCCTAGGTGGAAAGCCCGCAAGTTTACTAAGTTTTCTAGGGACACTAGTGAGTCCACTGTCGAACACGTAGCCAGACACTTAATAGAGGTAGGGGAAATTGCCAATAATGAAAACCTAAGGATAAAATATTTCTCAAGTTCCCTTACAAAGAGTGCCTTCATGTGGTTCACCATATTACCAGCGAATTTAATTCATAATTGGACTCAACCAGAAAGATTGTTCCATGAACAGTTATACATGGGGAAATCAAAGATAATTTTGAAGGAATTGGTTAGTATTAAAAGAAAATTCTCTGAGTCAATAGATGATTACTTGAATAGGTTTCATTTGCTTAAGGCCATGTGTTTTACACAAGTTCCAGAGCATGAGTTAGTCAAAATGGCCGCTGGTGGCCTTGACTATTCCATTAGGAAGAAACTAGATACCCAATATTTGAGGAACATGGCCCAACTGGTTGATAGAGTTCGACAGGTAGAACGCCTGAAGGCTGAGGAAGCCATGGCGAATAAGAATAACAGAGAGGAAAGGGTAGCCTACGTCGAATTTGAAGAAGAGGGTCAAAAGGCGTATAATGATCCTTTACACTTCGAAAAAAAAATGAAGTTGACCTTGCTAAGCCGAAGCAAGGACCTTCTTATTCATGTAAAGTTTTAACGCCTTCAAATGGAAAGAATCCAGTCGAACCAGAGAAAAGTGATAGGTTCCCTAAGAAAACCTACACCTTCGACGTCACCAAGTGTGATGAAATCTTTAATTTATTTAAAGATATCCAGATGATATTGCCTCCTGGTACTACAACACCCCTTTTAGAATAAAGGAAAAAGAGAGGCTTTTATAAATATCATAACTTTTTTGGGCCATAAAACTTCTCAATGCTTTTTTTTCAAGGATCTTGTTTAAAACTCTATCAAAGAAGGAAGGATCGGATTCACTGATAAATCGAAGAATCAAATAAGGATATATTCTGATCCTTTCCCAGTGGCGGATGCGCATTACTTTGAGCCATCTGTGATCAATATGGTGGAAGTATCAATGGATTTCGTCAAGGAAGTTGTGATGGTTGAAGTTGCTGAAGGCTTCACCCAAGGAGTCACTGAGGGCTTCGACAAGGAAACAACTAAAGGTTTCATTTAGGAAGCTACTGAAGGCTTCACCAAAGGAGTCACTAAAGGCTTCGACAAGCAAACCACTGAGGGTTTCATACAAGGAATCACTGAAGGCTTCAACAAGGGAATCACTAAGGGTTCCTGTCAAATGATTACCACAAATGAAACTGTTGAGAGTTTCATTCAAATTAAAAACACATATGAGGCCACTGAGGGCCTTAAAGTCAACCTGCAAGAGTTGTACATCTCTAAGGGTGCTAACTTAGAGGTCAACATGGTCGAAGTAACCCAGGAAACTTCCATGGAGGTTGATGAACAAAGCCTCAGGCAGGAGGAGTATGTCAGAACGGCATATCCCAAGCAAGAAAAAAGCCCGGTCGAATTCCTTCACAAGTGCTAGAAGAAGAGAATTTAGGTGATGTTGTATCCAAGATTCAGCTCCATCTTTGACAGAAAGGCAACAGAAAACATGGAGGACATCCGACTAGCCAAACACAAGAATAACTGGAGAAATACTTATAAACGTTTTGGCTTTGACAAGAGGGAAACACCCAGGAGACATGAACATGGTGAGCAAGGACTTTGTGGAAATAAACCAACCACTTTTAAGCCTACTGCTGACGCCCCTAGTGGTAAGTGGGTGAAACCTATCAAAAGAAGGGAGCAAGGCCAAAAGAAATGGCGGATTTTTTAAAGTGGAGAGAGGTTCGTCACTAGCATACTGTAAGGAGTTCCAAGCCTCGAAATAGTTAGCGTGGCACTTTGAAAATTATAAGGGTAAAAAAACCAATGTCAAGGTCTTAATGGAGGAGACAGTAGATAAGAAGAAAGGCTGAAAGAGAGGTTGCAGAAAAGGCAAAGGCTAAATCGAGCAGCAACATACCCCTCAAGAAAGACATGAACCAAGAGAAGAAACATGTCGAAAGAAAATTGTTTGTTGATCAAAATAGGGATGTGGGAGAGAAACCTGGCCAAGTTGCTGCAGAAGAAGATGTGAAATCAAGATTCTCAGAGATCAGCATATGTTTTGATGAAGACAAATCACTTAAGAAGGCAAAGATGATCAACCACCAAGCATCAGGACAAAGACACAACTTTAAGGATGTTTTCCTCAGAAGGTATAATGAGAACTTCCATTAAGTATTTAAGTCCTTATTGCTCAAATCATTAAAAATTATTTACATTACTTTTCACACTAACACAAGCTTTTTAAAATGAGAATTTTTCTAAGTTTTTGTAAGTGCAATCGATTGCACTCTTAGAGCAATCAATTGCATGATCAATATTTTAACTCATTTTTGCTTCTGTTTCAGTAAGCAATCGATTGTTGCTTTGATGCAATCGATTGCATGCTTAAAAATTTCTCAATTTTTCACTTCTGTTTTGAAGTGCAATCGATTGCTCTTTTGAAAATTTGAATTTTCAAGTATTTTTGTGAAAGTGCAATCGATTGGGCTCTTTGTGCAATCGATTGCTCACTGAACGTTTTTGAAAAATCTTTCTGAAAAACTGCATCTCTTCAATCAAATTTCTGTGGAATGTTTCCTTTGAAACATGACAACTGTTCATCAATTTTTCTGGAGATTTGCGTGATTTTCTCAAGAGGTGTTTATGTAATATAAAAACCTAAATCTTTCAAAATTCAAAAACACATCTCTTTCAAAATCTGTATCATAATTTCATCTTTCCACTTCTAAGAAAAATCACTTTTCACAAAGAATTTTCTGCATAAATTTCATATCCTTTGAAAAGAAAATTCTTGAGCAATAAGTCTTAGAAACTTGTGGAATTTCCCATTGAAAAATAAGATCAATCTTAGCATTGATAAACAACTGTATACATTGTTACAAATTATTACAAAAATCAAATTGTATTTATTTCCCCTTGCTGTTCAGGATTGTTGAAAGCAAGTGTGTGCATTAGAGAGGATTGTTCTCATTGCACTTAGTGTTTAGATCTTAAAGGTGTTTAAGAGCCTTTGATCTCTGTATAGGTTAGAAAGAAAGTTGTACACTGATCCTAACTATAGTGAAATCTCTTTCGAGTCGAAAGGGGAGTGGAGTACCCTCGGAGTGTGAGGGGAACCACTATAATTCTTTGCGTCTCTTTTACTTTCTGCCTTTACAAGCTTTCATTACATCACTCCGCTAAAAGAAAGTAACATAACTCTCTTAAAACCAGAAATTTTCAAAAGAACCTAATTCACCCCCCCCCCCTTAGGCGCAATTCTTACTTACAATTGGCATCAGAGCAGGTTTAGGTAACCTGTTCCTAATCGATCCAGTATGGCTTCTGCAATTAACAAAGGTGTATTCAAAGACGGTGGTAGTAGCAACAAGCCTCCACTGTTTTGTGGTGAATACTTTGATTTTTGGAAAATTCGTATGAAGGCTCACTTAGAAGAACAAGGAGATGAAATCTGGGATGCTGTTCAAAATGGTCCGTTTGTTCCTACAACGGTCGTTAACGGTGTAGGATCAACAAAGCCCAAAGCCTCATGGGATGAAGATGATAAGAAAAAGGTTCTCTATGACAAAAAGGAAATCAATCTTCTACAAAGTGCACTAAGTATGGATGAGTTCTTTCGCATCTCAACATGTACAACAACAAAGGAAATCTGGGACACTTTAGTGGAAACACACGAGGGAACCATTGAAGTTAAAAGATCAAGGTTGAACACGTTGAGTCAAGAATACGAGTTATTCAGAATGCATCCAGGAGAATCAATTCTTGATTTGCAGAAAAGATTCGTTCACTTGACAAATCATCTTATAGCACTCGGTAAGACATTAACTAATGATGAATTAAATCTTAAAGTGCTTAGATCCTTGTCCAGAGAATGACAGCCCAAGGTGATAGCAATTTCTGAAAAGAAAAGCCTAGCCACGATGACATCCGCCACATTGTTCGGAAAACTTCAAGAATATGAAACAGAACTTGGGCGATTGGAGGAACATGAGAATCAAGAGAAGAAATCCAAAAGCATCGCATTAAAGGCTGATTCCAAAGAAGTAGAAAAAGCAGACGATCCGGTTGAAGATGAAAACTTCATGCTTCTTGTTAAAAGGTTAGGAAAATATTTTGGTTCTAAAAATAATATTGGGAATTCTGACTATATGAAAAGGAAGAAGTTTTCAAAAAGTAAAGAGAAAGAGACGTCAACATCCACACAAGATGTCAAATGCTATGAATGTGGAAAATTAGGACACATCAAACAAAATTGTCCTAAACTCTCCAAGAATGATGTCTCTAAAAGCAAAAAGAGATTCAAGAAAAATAAAGCATATGAAGCATGGGAAGATAACGAGATAAACTCCTCATCAGAATGACATATTTTTAGTGGATGGATATCCATCCATCCAACTTTTTTTTTATTTCGTAAAACTAAATAAATATTTTTATTTTTAAAAAATCAATTTTATTTTATTTTTGAAAAATTCATTTTTTGTATTTTAAAAAAATATATTTTTTAATATATTCATGAAAAAATTGAATTTTTTGTATTTTCAAGAAAAAATTGATATTTTAATTTTTGAAAAATATCAATTTTTTCCAAAAGAAAAAGTCGATTTTTTTCGGGAAAAGATTTTGTTTTTTTACGAAAAAAAATCGTTGTTTTTCGAAAAACAAATCAGTTTTTTATTTTGGAAAAAAACCGATTTTTTTCAGAAAAAAAAACAGATTTTTTTTCTAAAAATTACCGTTTTTTAATTATTTTTAAAAAAATAAATCTAAAAAAAATAAAAATAATCCATTGGACCCTTAAAATATGTTGGATGAATTGAATTTATCCATGCATATAAATGAATGAATTTAATTCAATCCATTAACTTATTTTTTATATGATGGATGAATTAGATGGATTTTTTAATAGATGGATTAGATATATTTTGTGTTAATGAATTCAATTGTCATCTCTAATATAAACCCAGCTCAACGACCACGTTATAAAGAGCAAATTTTAATGCTTAGAGAAAATAAGATGACAATCAAAATATATAGTCTTTTAATGTGAATATAAGTGTTGCGAGGTATATAATATTAAATTAGCTAATCATATTAACTAATTTATTTTTAGAAAAAGAAAGCCATAGTTTCTAGTGTCTTTATTTTGGAGGCATATTCTCTCGGATCTAGAATAGATAGTCTTACAAACACACTCACACAAGAAAATATTAAAATTAATAGCATTGCCATGAATGGATGACATATATAAATATATAGTACAATTCATGATATGAAAGTTTACTGGAATTGGATACTTTTATAATCTCTTTTAAAATAAAGGGTTAACTCAGATGGCCAAACTAGTTTTAAAAAAGAAAAATACCTCGAGATAAAGAAATGAAAAGGAAAATATTTTTATAAATAAAGAAAATTCCTTCTCTATTACATTTTTAATGACTATAGATATAAATTATTATGTTATTATGTACTATAGTATTTCTTTGGAATACTATTCTTCTCTATTATATTTCTTATATTTTTCTTTTTCATTCCATTGCTCATTTTTAAAATTTTCTTTTCATACATATAATATTGTGAACTATGGAGGTGGCAAAGTATCAAGATTCATTTAGTTGGTGAGGCAAGAGTTGATGAATTCTTTTATAGTATGAATATATTAATTTATTCATAAAGAATTCTTTTAATGGCAAAATATTTAGGATTAAAGAAAGAAGAATATTGTTGAAAGAAATATAATTCAAGTTGAGTGTAACAAAATGCACTTGTTTTGCATACTTGATTACCACTCAACTTAGTAGCTATTTGTAACCGGTTATGAGTTCACAGTAACCGGTTGCGTTCTGTTAATTTTTGTTTTTTTGTTGATTAATTGTACAATTGTGTATTGTGTATAAATACCTCCACTTTGGATTGTTAATGATAATATTATTATTTTTACCTTATTCTTTTTCACTCTCTTTACATTTTCACCCTTGTTCAACGTTGTTCTCTTGTGATTGAGTTTTTTTTTTAAACATTTGGCATCAAAAGCATGGTTATTTGATCAAACACTTAGTGTGTGAAAATATTTTTCATCTCCAATGAACATATCCATGCAAATCTCTCAATTCTCGATATGAAGAATAATGATAAGTGGTGCAAATAGATGAAGGTATTATTTGGTTATTAAGATGTTTTTGAACTGATCAAGAATAGTGTTAATCCACTTGTAGAAGACACAACCGTTGCACAAAGGATTGCGCATAAGGAAGAGAAGATGAAATATTTCAAAGTTTTGTATCTCATTCATCAATGTGTTGATCCCAATAACTTTAAGAAGATTGAAGATTGCACATCTCCAAAGAAAGTTTGGGAAATTCTAGAGAAAAGCTATGCAGGAGCTGATAAAATAAAGGTGGAGAGATTACAAGCTCACAAGAGGCAACTGGAATTAATTCAAATGGAAGAAAAGGAAATCGTTAGTGAATTTACTACTACAATCACTAGATTGGTGAATTTAGTGAAAACTTGTGGAGAGACAATCACTAAGCAATATGGATGAGAGTTGCAATCAAAGAGTCCAAGGATCTTTTAACCATGAGCAAATAAGAGTTATAAAGCTCGTTTGAGGCTCATGAGCAGAGAATAAAGGAGAGGGATGTTGATAAGGCAAAGGTTGAGAGCGTTTTGCATGCCCGTTTCGTTGGATAATACAAGAAGGTGAATGGAAAGTGGTTCATGAATAGAGATAGAGAAAACTATCAAAACAATGGTAGAAGGGACTCCCTAAATTCCAACAAATCAACATTCCAAAAGGGTGAAAGCAACTACAATAGAGATGGTGGATCAATAAATTACAAAGGTATCTACAATAGAGGAAGAGGGGGAAGGAAGAAAGATGAAAAGAACCATGTTCAATGCTACAATTGTCAAAAGTTTGGACATTTTTCTCGTGAATATAATGGAAACAAGAATGATTCACAAGAAGCTGAAGCAAAGTTTGCAAGGAAAAAGGATGATGAGATCACATTGTTGATGGTGATCACTTAAGCAAAAAAAAGCCTAGGATGCAGCAGTACTGGTTACGCTCTGCACGTAAGTGATTACCGGAAGTGGTAGAATGCAAAAGTAACTGGTTACGCTTTGCACGTAACTGATTACCAAAAGTTCCACAATGCAGTTGTAACCAGTTACGCTCTGGTAGTAACTAGTTACAACCGGTGGTAAATGTGATGGTGACTACATAAGAAGATACAAAATGCAATGATCAATGGTGTCTTTACTTCAGGTGCTCCACACATGCATGATGGGAAGGAAGGATTAGTTTGTAAAAATCAATCAAACGTTGAAGAACAATGAGAAAATTGTGGATAATAAAACACTAACAATAAGGGGAATTTTTGACATATCAATAAAGAAGAAGAATGGTGAACAATATTTGATTAAAGATGTGTTGTATATTTCTAGAATCAAGTGTAATATTTTAAGCATTGGTCAATTTCTTGAAAGGAGTTACAAGATTCATATGGAAAACAAAGTGCTGAAAGTTATGGATGCAAATGGGATATGATCCTAAAGATCCTTATGCCTCAAAATAGAGTTTTCAAAGTTGAATTGAAAGTAATCGAGCATAGATGATTTGCAAATACAACTAGTAGGGAGGAATGAATATGAAACTATAGGTTTGAGCATTTGAGTTTCAGAGATCTCAATGTTATGAAGAAAAACAAATGGTTACGGGGCCAACATTAATAAATTTTCCAATTGAAGTATGTTAAGAGTGTGTGCAAACCAAGCAAAACAAAGGCAAATTTAGCTAAGATGTACAATGCAGAACCAAGTGTCATCTTGAGGTGGTGTATTATAATTTTTGTGGACTTTCATTGATGATTTTAGTAGAAAGTTGTCACTCGGGTGCAATAGGTACTTTGTCACTTTCGTTGATCATTTTAGTAGAAAGTTGTAGACTTACTTGATAAAAAAACATGAGGTGTTGAAGTGTTTAAGAAGTTGAAATCCATGGAAATAAGGCAAAGTGATCACAAAACCAAAACTCTAAAAATAGATGGTGGAGGTGAATATGTCTCAAATGATTTTGGGAAATTTTGTGAATAAGAGGGCATTGTACATGAGGTAGCGCCACCCTATAAGCCTAAATAAAATGGAGTCGTCGTGAGAAAGAATCGATCACTTATGAACATAGTGAAAAGCATGTTGAAAGGGAAGCACCTGGCAAGAGAATTATGGGGACAAACGGTGTCCACAACTGCAAATTTGTTGAATAGGTGTCCAACAAAGAAGCTGGAAAATATTACCCAGAAAAATATGGGTTCAGATTCAAACAAAATATGAGTCACTTAAAAGTGTTTGGTTTGGTGACGTATATACATGTTCTATATCAACTTTAAAATAAGCTAGATGACAAGGGAGAACAAATGATACTTGTTAGGTATCACTCTACGGGTGGTTACAAACTCTATGATACAGTTAATAATAGAATTATAATCAATAGGGACATGATTTTTTGATAAATTAAGGGATTGGAAGCATGCAATAGACGATTACCAGCCAATTGTAACTGGTTACCACAATGTTGAAACTAAACATGTACTATTTGGAGGGCCATAAATTACAGTCGGTGAAGTCCAAGATGAACAAAATGTGAGAAGATCAACAAGGCAAAGATGCATACCTGTAAGATTTCAAAGTTGGGAGTTGTTCCCAGACATTGAAGTAAACCATAATGGTGATCTTGTTCATTTTACACTCATGGTTAAATCTGAACCAACAAAATGGAAGAGGCCTTTAGTGATCCAAAATAGATATGTGTAATGAAGGAGTAGCTGGAATCAATTGAGAAAAATAAGACATGGGAACTAGTTAATCTACCTCAAGGAAAGAAAGCAATTGGTGTAAGATGTTTGTATAAACTGAAGGCAAATTTCAAAGGCGGAGTAATCAAGCACAAGGATAGATTAGTGGAAAATGGATTTTTGAAAAGAGAATGCATAGACTTTGAAGAAGTATTTGCACCAGTGGGTATAATTGAAACCATGATGCTAGTTGTTGGAATTTCGAATAACAAAAATTAGTACATCTACTAAATGGATGTCAAATATGGATTTTTGAATGGTAATGGAAGAGGAAGTGTATGTGGCATAACCACCTGATTTTGTTGTGAAAAGTCAAGAATCCAAGTTCTATAGATTGAGAAAGGCGTTGTATGGGCTGAAGCAAGTACCAAGACCTTTGAATAAGAGAAATGATGTGTTTCTAATGGAGATAAGATTTGATAAATGTGTATCCAAACATGGTGTGTGTGTGTGTGTGTGTGTGTGTGTGTGTGTGTGTGTGTGTGTGTGTGTGTGTGTGTGAAGAAGGATACAAGCAAATGAGTGATCATCTTATGTCTATACATCGATGATTTCCTGATCACGAGCATTAATGAAGGTAACATTGCCAAATTCAATGATAATTTAATGAATGAGTTTGAGATGAATGACCTTGGTTTCATGACAAGTTTCCTTGGCATTGAGTTTACAAGTCCGAAAAGGGACAACTCATGCATCAAAGAAGGTATGCACTTGCGATATTGAAGAAGTTTGAAATTAAGAATTTTTATGGCCATTACTCATGTAGAACTAACTTTGCAACTATCAAAGAATGAAGATGCGCAGAATATTAATCCGACACAATACAGGAGGCTAACTGGATCATTGTGGTAGTTGTGCAATACGAGATTGGACTTAGCACAAAGCGTGGCCATAATGAGTTGATATATGGGAAATCCAAAGGTATCATACTTGGAAGAAGTCAAGAGAATTCTGAGATACATTAAAAGGTTCGGTTGGCTGCAAAATTTTGTTTCCATCAATGGATAAAGGTAGAAGTTGCAAATTACTTGGTTATACCAACTCAAACTAGTGTGGAAATAAAGATGACATAAAATCCATTGTTGGATACATTCTTAAGTTTTGAGAAATACCAATCTCTTGGTATCCTAAGAAGGAACCATTTATGGTGCTCTCTTCTTGTGAGGCCAAGTACATTGCAACGTCTATGTGTATGTGTTCCAAGATGATTGGTTGATGAATTTGTGTAGCGAAGAGAATGAGTTGTGACTTTAATGATATATATATATATATATATATATATATATATATATATATATATATATATATATATATATATATATATATATATATATATATATATATATATATATATATATATATATATATATATGTGTGTGTGTGTGTGTGTGTGTGTGTGTGTGTGTGTGTGTGTGTGTGTGAGATTTTACTACTTGAGAGAGCTTGTGAGTGAATGAAAATTGAAGTTGGGGTATTGGAAAAGTGAAGATCAAGTGGGCGATTTGCTAACCAAAGGAGTTTCAATTGAATTGTTTAAGAGGTTGAAGAAACACATGAGTATGGAATACTTGGAAGACTTGAATTAAAGTGGTGTGTTCAAAAAAATGTAATTCAAGTAAAGCATAATTGGTTATGTTAGGACTATAGCAGTTTACCACATTCCCCAGATTCAAACAGAATGCACTCGTAACAGGTTACGAGTTTTTATTAACCAATTTTCCCTCAAGTCAATAGCTACTTGTAACTGGTTACGAGCCTGCAGTAACTTGTTACGCCCTGTTAATTTTTTTCTAATAGTTGGTTAGTTGTACAGTTGTGCAATTGTGTACAAATACCCCCACTTTGTGTTGTTAATGATAATGCCATTATTTTCACCCTATTCTCTTTAATTCTCTCACTTTTTCTATATTTTCACACTTATTTATCATTATTCTCTTCTAATTTGGTTTTTCCCCAACAAATACATTGAATACTAAGAGTTTAAAGTCACACTTAAACCCAACAAATCTTACACAAGAACTACTCCAATAGGAAAAAAAACTTCAAAAAAGGAGAGGTTAAAAAACAACAAACACCCATAAGACACCACCACTAATAAAAATAAATAAAAAAAATTCACAAACTCATAACTAGAGTCTAGTAGCAAGCAAACCCAGATATCTAAGCACAACCCTTCACAAGAAGAGGAAAGCAAAAGTACTCCATCCTAAGAAGGTCAAAGACACTCAAAGTCATTATTAATCCATAATGAGAGTAGAGTTATCCAACTAAATAGAGAAAAGGATAGAGTGATTTGAAGACTTTCTCATATACCGATTTTATGCCAAAGTGATGCTCATGACCTCCAAGTCCTCCAGTTTCATAATTATACCTGAAATAATCGAATCATTCAGAGACATCAAGATTACCCATACTACAATGTCGAAGACCATCATAGATCCCCTCTTTTTTAGACTTAACCCATAAGATACTAAAAGACTCAATGAGAGAATGGATGTCCTTATTAACCAAAAAAGATCAACACAACCAATGAAAGATCTTATACTACATAGACAAGACAATATCACAAATGACGAATAAATGATAAATAAAATTTACAACACTCCCAAAAACCATAAAACACTCATACACCTCCTATAAGAGAACCCACATGCTTGGCCAAATTAAGTCTAGAATGGAACTTGTCCATGAGAAGTTGCTAGGAGAAGACAACTACCTTAGATGGAGTCTAAATAATCCAAACAGAAGACAAAACACCATCCCTCCTAATCATGGTAGCGAAGGTCTGAGCTCATCTTGGATAAGGGAGCTATAAGTAGAATCCATCAAGTAGATCCCCCCAATTCTCATCCTTAAACGCCCAACAATCATTACCAATTGAGAGAGGTACTTCTTGCCAACAATGAAAATTTTTTATCCAGTAACACCTTTTCTAAAACAAAGAAAGGTCTCCTCTAATAGAAAATCTTCCTCAACTAACTCCCCCTCAGGCACCACGACATCTCCCACTGATCGACCAGGATTACAATCAGTACTATATGTCCCATGAAACCTCTATTTTAGAGGAATCCATACCACCCAAGGATCTTCCCAAAAGAAGGTATCATACCATCCCATGCTTTTCTACCTAAACCGTGTACAAACTTGTAAGGCATATCTCTTTCTTTAGAATCTAAATAAGAGACCTCCTTCCACCATGACGAGGCAAAAAAAAATTGAAAGAAAAACTCAAATATATTTATAGTAGAAAATTTAAGGCTCAAGCACACACCCCATCAAATGTGATACCCATATGCAGTATTTTAAAATTACTTTTTTAATAAATTCAGTACAAATTTAATATTTTTTTAACCAACATAACAATTAGAGAGATTACCAAATTACTATTGAAAAATATAAAACAAAAAAGTTACAATACACAAAATTTGGGAGAAAATACTATTTGATTACATATATTTGAGGAGTGAAGTAAACAAACTAAAGAATTTAATAAGTAAAACGTAATTTATCATAAAAAAGACTAGGTTGTTTTGCTTTTAAAAATATTTTTAAAATATTGAATTATTATAATACTAATTTATTTAACAAATTTTTTTAATAATAAAAACAACTTATTTTATATAGATTTTAACATGAATTGTTTTGCTCATTTAATTATGATATTAAATTTTAACGTGCATTCTTACTTAGATTTGTACTTCAGTTTTCAGTATGTGGTTACTGATAGTTTAGTAAGTGGTTACTGATAGTTTAGTAATATGGTTATTAAGAGTTCAATAAGTGGTTATTGATAGTTCAACATGTGGTAATTGATAGTTATGAATCTGGTTAATGCTAAATATCTATGTGGTTATTAGCTAGAAGTTATGCATGTGGTAAGGCTTCAAGAGGCCAAGGTGAAACTAGTAAGAATAGAGCAAATCAAAATAAAAAAATTTAGAAGAAGGTTGACATGAAGGAGGTCCAATGATATTGATGTCAGAAGTTCAATCATTATGCTTGAGACTGCTACTTCAACAAAGACAACGGTGATGACAAGGGTGTGGCTTAACTTTCTCATGCTGGTAGCAGTGATGCTGAATAGGTCATCTTAATCTATGCAACACATTTGGATTCAGAGAAATAAAATGTTTGGTACCTTGACACAGACTGCAACAATTATATGATAGACAACAAGAACTGAATTGTCAAGTTGGATGAATCAGTTAGAAGATCAATTTGATTTGCAGATAACACCATTGTGACATTAGAAGGAATATGAAATGTTAGGTTGAAAAATAAGGTTGGACATGAAGCTTCCATCAGGAATGTCGTGTAAGTTCCTTTACTGGCAAGTAACTTGGTTAGTTTGGATCAGTTACTTTACAAGAATTACACAATGAGGCTGGAAGGAAGTAAACTCAAGGTGTTCAATGAAATGTCTAAGATAATTCTAAAGGCACCTTTGTCAACCAACAATACATCCAAGGTCAGTTAGAAGTTATTGATAGTTCAGTATGTGGTTACTGACAGTTCAATATATGGTTAGGGACAATTCAATAAGTGGTTAATGATAACTATGTGTGTGGTTACTAGTTATAAGTTAGTTAGTTGATAATATGATTATATATATATATATATATATATATATATATATATATATATATATATATATATATATATATATATATATATATATATATATATATATATATATATATATATATATATATATATATATATATATATATATATATATATATATATATATATATATATATATATATATATATATATATATATATATATATATATATATATATATATATATATATATATATATATATATATATATATATATATATATATATATATATATATATATATATATATATATATATATATATATATATATATATATATATATATATATATATATATATATATATATATATATATATATATATATATATATATATATATATATATATATATATATATATATATATATATATATATATATATATATATATATATATATATATATATATATATATATATATATATATATATATATATATATATATATATATATATATATATATATATATATATATATATATATATATATATATATATATATATATATATATATATATATATATATATATATATATATATATATATATATATATATATATATATATATATATATATATATATATATATATATATATATATATATATATATATATATATATATATATATATATATATATATATATATATATATATATATATATATATATATATATATATATATATATATATATATATATATATATATATATATATATATATATATATATATATATATATATATATATATATATATATATATATATATATATATATATATATATATATATATAACGGCTAGTTTGAGGCAAAAAGGTTTAGACAAGTATTGAGGAAGATCCTATTAGGTGTGGCCACAATGAAACGAGAACTATGTACAAAGAATTTGTCACAGCTTCTTTACCTTTTTTCTTTTGTCTTAGTTACATGGAATAAAATGAACAAGTCTAGCTAGCTACTCCATTAAAGTTTTATTTCCAAACCCGACAATATTAGTGGAAAATTATTTCATTGCTCTTTAAAAAGTGGTGAAGAAAATCAGGTTCTCAATTCTACCACTTGATTTCTGACTCATTCTTGCGTGTCATCATTGTGAAAAGTTTATGTCAACATCTTTGCACTCTCTTGTTGTCGCGTCCACCAACCCACATAAACCAATTTGGAATCGATTTTCTACTTAAGGGATTGATTGTTGATTATTTAGGAGTGTTGATTACGAATGGTAATGTCAATAAGGACATTAAGATTAAGTTTATTTTAATATTTTTATGTGTTGTTAATAGAATGAGAATAAAAAAAGAGAACTAAATGTAAGTTTCGTTTGATAAAAAGAATTTCAAAATATAGATTTAACGTATATTATATCATCAACATATTTTTAAATTTGAACTATTTTTATCTTTTTTCGAAATTTTGTATAACTTGTCAGCATGTTAAAGTTAATATACTATTTTAATATTTAATAAATCATGTTAAAGAATATATATATATATATATATATATATATATATATATATATATATATATATATATATATATATATATATATATATATATATATATATATATATATATATATATATATATATATATATATATATATATATATATATATATTATAGGTTGAGAAACTTGAAAAAGTCATAACTTGTGAGAGTCGCCTGAATTTGCGACTTCCACGTTATGTAGTTTGAAGTGGTAAGTTTTATGGCGTTGATGAAGGGCACAATGACGAACGGGCGAGCGTCATCGTTTGGGTTAGTAATGGTTGTATCTTTCATTAAATTGAGATTTCCTACTTATACACAGTAGATATGACGGTTTCAGAGATTTGCTAAAATCTCTCCATAAAGTCACTAACATAACTTACGGGCCACATATTCAGCATAAAATAAGGAGCAGCATTGACTGAGTTTATTTAAATAAATAACATTAAATGAAAAGGTTAAATAAAATTAATTTGATTATATATATATATATATATATATATATATATATATATATATATATATATATATATATATATATATATATATATATATATATATATATATATATATATATATATATATATATATATATTGAGAGAGAGAAATATCTCACATTTTTTGATGATTTCAAATGAAACGGGAGGCCTTTATTTATAGCCCACAAAATAGTTTCATTTAGAAAACAATCCATGGACAAAATAAATGACTTAATCGACTTGATTCACCTTCATCTAATCGACTAAGAATTTGTTTTAATCAATTAGACAACTCAAAAATTTGTCCTAATCAATTTGACAGTTTTCATTTCATCTACCTAAGTTAGAATATTATTTTGGTGATTTTATTTGAAAAAAATAGGCTTCAAAAATAGTTTTAGGTGTGTGTGTGTGTGATTTATCCACACTACTTATAAAAATGCTCGTGGTTTCACAAAACATTAATCACTTGAATAAACACGATCAAGAGAGCTTTCACACCTCCTCTCTTTTACACTCTGAAGATTCAAGTCCTTTTTTTCCGGATATACCAATTGTAACACCTTACTCTACCCATTCGTATAATAATTGAAAATACGAAAAATAATTGCGGAAAAAATCAAAGTTACACACGTAGGATGCCACAACCACGAAACATCATCATGAAGTATCAAAACACTTCATATCTTATTCATTAATAAAAACAAATAATTTGATTAAACGGCAAAATTAAATCGAATTATTTAGCATTAAAGCTCCAATTACATCAAATCTGCACCAAATACGTGGTTCAACAACATTAATCAAAACAAATCATGATACGTAACAAATAACAAATACATGAAGAAAATAATGAAATCCTCATCATTCCCGT
Organism: Lathyrus sativus; assembly: GCA_963859935.3. NCBI lineage: Eukaryota > Viridiplantae > Streptophyta > Magnoliopsida > Fabales > Fabaceae > Lathyrus > Lathyrus sativus. Next base: position 24,670,483 of record OZ012737.1, read on the forward strand.
GTTACGTATCAGAGCGACTCCTAAGACTCGATTAAATAGCAACACATGCTCCAAGCACTACTCAAGTACATGATCATATGTACTCCCCAAGGAGCACAAACACAACAAACAGAAAATGGGTGAGTATCACATTCAATAATACACGGTGAAATCATATGCTAAGGAGTAGTTATCACACAATCACACCAATCATAAAATCACAACGCACATACAAGTGCCACATCAATATTTGGCATATTCAGCCCACATTCAATCATATACATATGCAATGTGACTCAACTGACACGACACAATGCATGTGGTACCATCATAATCACATAAGGTTCACCCTAGAACTCAATTCCCTTCGAAATCTGGATAAGTCGTATACGTTCCTCTGAACTACAACTTATCTCCACTTGACTCCCACGTGGAGTCCGAATGAATCTGGAGTAATTAATGAAAAAAATATTGCGGAATCAAAAGTAGCTTTAGTCTATGGTCAAATGAATGAACCCCCCAGAGCTTGTATGAGAGTTGGTTTAACTGCCCTAGGCACCCATCATGGATTCCCACCTAGCTCATCTCCATATAACATGACATGAGTGTATGACACTTAAATATGCACAATACAGTAATCATTCATGCATATTCACGATCCTCAATGATCACACGTGAGCTACATACTCACCGTAATTCCCTCAGGAATTACCACCACAGCCCAAGACCGTCCACATACGACAGTCTTGGCGCACAATTATCAAACACGTCTCATACAGACAATCACGTAAAATCCTCATGTTTTATCCCATTTAGTGTTGTTACTAATTCCCCCTATGTTCAATTATACCATCTTAGTCTTACGGATCAAGAGAAATTGCATTACACGCAAAATCGGGACATAAATCACAAAAACGAGAAAATTTCACTACAGCTTTGCCCATACGTGTATGGCAATCTTCCCTCTCCCCAGACCTGCGTAACATACGATTAGGGCTCAAATGGCCAGGCCTCATACGCGTATGTCCTTGAACCGTACGCGTATGACCAGAGAGTGATTTTTCTCCAAAACTTCCCATAGGCGCATGACCATGCCCCATATGTGTATGACCCACTCATCCTTACGCGTAGCTTATGTGTATCGGCAGAGGGCCGTGCTGGCATGGGGACGGGGTGCGTATCATACGTGTATTCCCCTGGGAGTGTCCCCTATATGCGTAATGCCTCGTGCCTTACGCGTATTGACTTGGCTACACACAAAAAATACCCAGTTTAGCATCAGTGGGATTTTTCCCCCATTGGAGCCCTTCCAAGCTCCTAATTCAGACTCAAAACAACCTTTATCTCAGTATAATCTTAGAGTCCTAGTTCTACTTCATTAATTCTTCATTTATCAATATCTCCTATCATTAAAATCCATTTTTGTTAGCCCCAAAAAACTCCAATTTTCAGATCTGTTCCCATATCAGAACCCAGCAACAACAACATAAAATTACACGAATTTCACATTTGAAATTAACATACAACATATAGATTTATATTAGAACATTGTACAAACATGGATTCACAATAATTACTACTCAAGCATACAAACATTCAAGGAGAAGAAGAGATACACAAAAATTTCTAAGAGGGAAAGGAACCCTCTCATGTTCAGATCACTATTAATGAATCTCATCCCCCTTACATGAATTCTGAGCTTTTCCTCTCTTCAAAAATGGTGGAAACATCCCTTTCTCCTCTCTTGCCCTAGCTCTCCCTCTTTCTCTTTTCACGTACTGACAATTCTGATTTTCCTTTTCCCACTTTCCTCTAATTGTGTTTTAATTTCTTTGATTTTCTTAATAATAATAATAATAATAATAATAATAATAATAATAATAATAATAATCCAAATAATAATCCTAATAGTGTTTTATTTCCTTTTTACTTATAATAATAATAATACCTTTTATTATTAGGAATAAATATACCATGTCATAATAGTCATAATATTTATATTAATAATAATAATAATAATAATGAAATACTCCCACTTATATTATTATTACCTAAATATTATTTTAAGGTTTACCCACTTAATTTATTGCACTAAGTTCCCACACTCACCTTTACACCATACCCTTTACCAAAGTAATGTCAAGAATAATCACACATAATGAATCATAAAACAACTAAATAATTTAATGGGGTGTTATAACTCTCCTCCACTTAAAATATTTTCGTCCTTGAAAATGTATCTGATGAGAACAATTCAGGATACGACTCTCGCATCTTTCTTTCCAATTCCCAGGTCACACTTCCTTTAGCAGCTCCTCCTCAAGCTACTCTCACTAACGAAATGTCTTTACCTATTAATTGTTTCATCTTGCGATCCTCGATCCTTATTGGCAATGCCTCCACGGTAAAATTATCTTGAATCTGTACTTCATCCCTCTGAAGCACATGTGATGGATCAGCAATGTACTTCCGAAGTTGCGACACATGAAACACATCATGCAAATTCGAAAGTTCGGGTGTTAGCGCCATTCCATACGCAACAGCTCCAACTCTCTACAAAATATGATACGGTCCGATGAACTTAGGACCCAGCTTCTTCGATTTCAGCGCATGACCGACACCAGTCACAGGATTGACCCTCAGAAAAACATGGTCGCCTTCGCCGAATTCCAAGTCTTTCCTCCTGTTATCATGATAACTTTTCTTCCTACTCTGGGATGCCTTCATGTTCACTCTAATCATCTTAATTATCTCAGTAGGCTGTTGCACAATCTCGGGTCCAAGCATAGTGCTCTCACCCGACTCATACTAGCATATAGGTGTCCTACACCTCCTACCATACAACACTTCAAAATGCGCCATTCCAAATTAGAATGGTAGCTGTTATTGTAAGTAAATTCAATCAACGATAAATGAGTATCCTAAGCACCTTTATACTCGAGTATACAAGCTCTCAACAAGTCTTTTAGTGGTTGAATAGTCCTCTCAAATTGTCCATCTGTCTACGAATGATAAGTAGAACTCAACTTTAAACTAGAACCCAAAGCTTCCTGCAAGCTCTTCCAAAATCTGGAAGTAAACCTCGGGTCTCTGTTCAAAACTATGCTTGACGGAACCTTGTGAAACTTCACTATTATTCTAATATAAATCTCTGCTACTCTTAATCGATATGAAATGTGCCGATTTCGTCAGTTTATCCACAATCACACAAATAGCATCAAAGCCTCTCGCCGTATTCAGTAACCCAGTCACAAAATCCATCACAATACTATCCCACTTCCACTATGGTATTTCCATTGGTTGCATCAAACCAGAAGGCTTCTGATGTTCCACTTTTGACTTCTGACAGGTCAAACAAGCATACACAAATCGAGATACATCTTTCTTCATACCTGGCCACCAAAACAATTTCTTAAGATCCTGATACATTTTCGTAGCTCCTGGATGAATACTCAAACTTTTGCGGCTTTCCTCTAAGATCATTTTTCTCAATTCAAGATTATTTGGCACACAAATTCTTCCTTTAAATCTCAACACACCAAAATCATCTACTTCAAAGTCACCTTCTGCATCCGACCCTCCTACGGTCATCAAATCCATCAGCTTCAAATCAATTTTCTGAGTCTCTCTAACCTCACTAAGGAACTCATTATTAACTTTTAGCATACCCAACATCACACTCTCGGGAGTCAATTCACAAACCATGCTCAAGTCTCTAAACTACTCAATCAAATCTAACTCTTTAATCATTAATGTTGACATGTGAATTGTCTTCCGACTCAAAGAATCTTCCATGACGTTAGCTTTACCGGGATGGTAACTCAAGTTAAAATCATAGTCCTTCAAGAACTCCAACCATCTTCTCTGTCGTAACCCACAATTTGACCTTCCCTTTTGCCTTTTGCGTAAGCATGTGCATTTGCATCACTGGCATATGCATTCACACTTTTTCTCTGTGGTTTTGTTGCAGGAATATTCAGGTTTTTGAAGCTCTATTAATCACATCCTCACAAAGTCATCATATCATTAACACAAGCAAAATAAAAGGGTTTCTACGCCTATTCATCAAAGCAAAAGGTCGAAAATCGGAATTATGGCCAAAACACTCTTTCTGTTTGATTTTATTTTGTGATTGTTACTTCCATGCTTTAGGCTTGTTTTATCTTGTTAATTCATCTTATTACTTGGGTTGTGTCTTGATTATTTTCTTTCCTGTGTTCACATGTTCCTTTAGGACTTCCTACTTCAACTGAGCTTTTGATTAATATTGAAGTATGATAGATTTTAAGTTCTTAATTTAAGCATGTCAACATTTGAGTAGAATCTCCTGTCATCCTTAACCCTAGGACCATCTTGCATGATCACATTAGGTTAGCATTTTCCCTTCAATCCCAACTTTAGGAACATCATTGCATGACAACATTTAGGATCTAATCTCCGTTAAATTTTTCTTTCTTTTTGCATCCAAATATTTTCTTAATCAAAAACCAAAAAGACACTTAGTAAACACGATGTGTAGTACGTCATGAGCCTTAAGCACATGGGAAAAGATGAGTGGAAATTTTCTCTTACCTATTCTTAGAGTGTTTTGTATGTGAGACGCTTGAATCGTTTGTATAAAACATTCGGCGTCTTAAATTCTTTTGCAAAACCATAACAAAAAAACATTTCAACAAATCCAAATATTTTTATCCTTTGGTATTTGTAGCGGTAAAAATCGTGAGTGTAAGTTATTGACTAACTTAACTCAAAGAAAACAAGAGTCGCCACCGCACTTTTATTTTATCCAAATAAAGGAAAGGAAAAAGAGCGAACAAAACCAAAGAGTTCTAGAATAAGAACACGAGACAGAGATCGGGGTAAGGGGGTTGGTTACGCAATGGGAAGGTGTTAGCACCCAAAACGTCTATAGTACTCTATAGGAGCCCTTTGAAATGTTTACGCTTTTTGGTTTGAAAGTAGTTTGTTTGAAAAGAGATTGGGGAGATGAGAAGAGAATATTTTTTTTATATTTTTGTGTTTGGAGAGACTTATCGTCTCATGCCTACGTACCCATAAAGTGCAATATGGAATCAAAACCCCGTAGTTCGTGGTACAAATGACAAAATTTTGTTGGTTTTGATTGATTTTAGATGTTCAGACAAGTCGTCATTTCAAGGAGAAAACTGCGACTATCCACCCACGAGTATTAAGACAACATTTGCGTCACATAAAGATGGAGGATTTGCTTGGATTATCAACAAGACTATCACTCAACATCAACGTGGAAAATGTCAAAGTCTTAATAATATGGGGAATAGGAGATTTACATCTCAACTATAGAAATGAATCATGTCTAAACTTTATGAAAAAGTTTTAAAGTGAAAAAGTGCATAAAGGCACAAAAAGAGTTGATGAGTTTTTGTATTTTTTATGTCTTTTGAAATTGGTCAAAACATGATTAACATTTATTGACTTTTATTAAGAAAAACAAAGTTTAAAAATCACTTGACGAAAGTCAAGGTTTTATTGCGAAAGCGGTTTTGAAAAAGGGAGAAAGTTTTGAAAATTTAAGAAGGGGAGGAGATGAAGTGACTATCCTAAAAAAAACAAAATAAGAGCTAGAGATAAGAAAGATCTAACCGACTTGTAGCACACTCCAAAGCAAGCAAAAAGAATTCCATCCGATTTAAAGCATAAGCCAATGATCGAGCCAAATAAAGGCTAAGATTCAAAATTCTCCAAGCATAGGGAAGAAAGTCCTAATCCTAAGTCCAAAATGTCCATGAAGTCCAAGGTCTAAGAATGGTCCAAGAGTATAACCACAAAGTTAATAGTACCAAATTTTTTAGATGTTTTATCCTTTATTAGTGTTTTGAACAAAGTATGGTCCAAGTGGACAAAAGAAAAATGACATAAACATAAACAAAGATATGGTATGAAATGATAAAATGGAAGCATAAAAGTAAAAAATAAAGAGTAAGAAGAGAATATAAACAAAATTAAACAAGGATATTGTTAGTGAATTAGTGGTTAGTGGTTAGAACATATGATCAATGATGATTAATTCTTGCACTTAGACCAAGATTAATGAAAATTCATTAGAGGATTGATAGAATCAAAGCCTCCTAACAATGATTTTCATAGGTATTGGAGTTAAGACAAGCAACTAATCATACTTGGACTTTTAAACGTAAGTTTGAGCCACGAATGATCATTTTCCGATTAAGGGACACTTTAGCGCTATGTTAAGCAATCGTAATCGGGTTTATGTAGAAACCACGACTATCTGAGGCCGGTCAATAAAATGTTAGTGTTAATACATGTTAGAGAAGTGATATGTAAATCACTCTCCTAAAACATGCCACACAAAAAGAAAAGAGGTAGTGATCTCATCATAATCAAGATTTTTCATCAATTAATCAAAGGTAATCTATCACTATTCCAAAGTACGGAGAATTATCTCAATGATTATTCGTCCATAGATTTGAAATAATGAAGATTAAACAACCTTGATAATCAACAATCTATGATCCATAGACTTCATCGATCAAAAATAAAAAGAAGAAGAAAGAAAATGAAATCACAATTTGAATCTCGAATCGATTAAATTATCGTCAATATCAATCACCTCTCTTGGTGGATAAAATCAACACCCAAAGTCCATTGATATTGATGAAATCTTATCAAAATCAAGATCCAAAACAATCAACACTTAATCAAAATATTTTTTAAATAATTTTTTAAAAGCTTTTTTCAAAAAATGAAATTAAAATACAAATTTAATAATAAAAGAAAAATGTGGAAAAATCCACATAGTTAAGTTCTGAAAGAAATGAAAAAAGAAAATAAAAATAAACAAATAAAAGAAAAGTATAATTGAAAAGTAGAAAGAGAAAACGAAACAGAGTTATCTTCTTCTTCTAGCTCTCACACGCGAAAACATTCACGGCCATGGATGCTTGCTTAAATCACAACGGCGGGACGCGAAAAATACGCAGTTGCAATCGAAATCAAGAGCTCTTCACAATGGTACCAACAATTCAAAGAATCACAACAAAAGGTAACGGATCGAAAATGACGGTGAAGCTCAATCTACCTTCAAACTCAGGTAAGAAATCAATCCAAACTTCTTCTTGCTTCTCTTCTTCTTCTGAACGAATTCTGGTTCGAAATTGATCTGTGTTTGAGGTTGATTTGAAGTTAATTTGATGGAAGAAAGTATGAGAAGAGAATCTGAGCAAAAGGTTTTGTATTGAGGAATTGAGGAAGAAAATCAGCAGAGATTTTTTGGCTTGAAAAGCTTGAGAAAATGAGTGAGGGATGAATTCTATTTATAGATGAGAATGAGTGAAAAATGATTTGCCGTTTGTGATAATTTTCTGCGTTTTGGTTATTTGATGTGGGTTGTGCGTGAACTGTTACTGAAACTTTTTTCATGTCGTTTTGATTTTTTTTTCTTCTTTCAGCTCACTTAAGTGACGTGGAAAGCTTGTGGGGGTCAGCTGATATTATATTCACATGGCTTGCAATATGGCTTGGATAAGTGACAAATTGTTTTCTCAGCTTAACCTCAATTTCGAGCCGTTTTCGCTCTGCTTCATATATACAACACTCCTCAGAAAATCTTGCTCCTATTTTAATTTCTTTTTGGAAATCTCTGCCGGCACGGGTAGCTCTAAAATTTGGCAAATCGATTGATGACAGAAAATGACACTCAATTCTTAAGTCCAAAAATGAGGCTCTGCTTTCCAATCTCAATATATCATTTTCCAGCTTCCTTGCCCTATCAGAAAAGTCTTCCACTTTCAAAATGTACTGGTCAATTTTATCAGATGATTTAAGCTTATTGGGCGGGAGGCTTTTGCTAGCCGCTGGCACTGGCGAATCACTTCCACACACTGAGATAGAACTGCAACAATCTCCCAGCACTGATCTAGCAGCAGAATAAATCACACTATCATGATGCAACTTGACATGAGAACTTCAGCTGGAGGAGGGTTAAGTAGTTGCTGCATAAGCTGTGTTGTCAAGACAAGTCTTCTTCTTGACTTCATTGTTGGCAAAACTTCTACTAGCTCAGCATCGTCCTCAACCTTCTCAAGAGTATCTTTAATTGCTTCATCACTCAATTTTTCACTTCCTCCTTTCTTGAGTATATTATCACAAAAAGTGGCAAGCAGTTCGGCACTTGAGCTTCCAGCAACACCCTTGTTGCAAAAAAAATCTCAAAAGCTTCCTTAAGAGCCTTGTGGAATAGAGTATGATTTTGGAAACAGTCGTTCACATATGCCAGGTACTTGTCATGCAGCTCAATCACTTTTCGAACAAAAACCTGCTCTTGTAAGCCAACAATATCTCTTTTCTCTGCCTTCCTGTTACTTGCTGCATCTTCAGCCAACTTCACCAATGCTGTACCTTCTTCGGTAACATGCTGCTTGAATATACAGGAAACAGGCTCCAAGCCTCGGGGTATTTTTAGAAAAGAGTCTGAACATCCTTGACAAGTCTTCAACCTTATCATCTGTAAGTAATGAATGACATTCAGAATGCTCTTTTTCAAGAAGTTGGTATGCATACACAGATAAAAGCTCATGTTGAACTTTCTCTAATAACTTTGACTCATTACTAGAGTGTAGGTAATGAGCAACCCTATCTTTCTCCCGTTTCAAGCACTCCTCAGCCTTGAGCATATAATCAGGACAAGAATCTTCTAGGATCCAGTTTGAAGCCTTTCGAGAATAATATGCAGAAGTGTCTTTGAGCATGGCAGCTTCAAAATCATTGTCATATTGATCCATTTGCCCCATTCCAATTTCAACAAATATGTCTAAGACATTTTTTAATAGAGCTCGATCAATCTGCTCTCCTTCACGTTCTTGATCAATAAGAGAAATCACGGCATCTCTCACTTTCCCATTTATTTCCTTGTAAACCAAATCACGGAAGCAAGTCAATCCAACTTCATTAAGCGGCGGAAGCGACCTTCGCGCTATAAAATATCGATCTAAATAGTGAAAGAAACGAGAAAGCCATCGAACCATAATTTTATGGTTAGCCCACCTCCTCACAAGTTCACGCAACATAAATTCATCATGCTTCTCTCTCAAAGAAGGCAATACTGTTGATATGATGTACTCTTCAAATGATTCCTTGTACTTGCTAGATTCCAGACACTGAATCAGTAACCGTGTGATTCTTTGACTCCATTTCCAGTGTACCTTAATGAACTGTCCATACGTAACTCGCTGGCTATTTGGATATCGATAATAAACAGCAAATCCCGGCATGTTTCCACACTCACGCTCATAAATAGATTCATCTTTCTTCCAATGGTAAGCAATCTTCAAAGTCTCGTAGAGAAACCTACCAAGCCTACCAACCTCATATTCAGTGCAGCAGCATATCATTGGTTGAAGGGTCTTACAAATAAGAACATCAATGTGGTTAACTGTGTTAAAAAAAAAGGGGTTCCAAGGGAATGAAGTTTGTGTACAAACATAGCACAATAAACAGCATCTGGCATGCTGAAAGTACAGCGTGGAAATATACAGCACTGAAGAAATTCCATGTTAATCTTCAAGGTATCAGGACAGGAACTTAACCATTTGTCTTTTGCATAAGAGAGCCGTCTGCTGACAGATGCGACATTTTCTTCATGTTTATGCAGTTCACTAATCAGACGGTCAAGAGATTCTTGAATTCTTTCCTTTTCTTTCTTCCTCTTGGTGATTGCTGAGCTTGAATTGTCAGAAATCTCTTCCAAAGATTTAATACTAGCATGAAGCTTGGCTATTTCTGACTCATAACGATTTTTCGGAACGTACAAATCATATAATGTGAGACCCCCAAAATGTTGCATAAAGATCAGGAGATAGGCTATTCCATGCTTTTGAAGGCAACATAGTTTTAACAGTAACAAAAAGATATGACCAACTAATCGGATTTTTGTTGGAGCCAGTATCTAGAAACATGCTACCAAGATGATCTGTAGGATCAGACTCTGAGTTCGTAGATGAATCACTTGCAGCATTTCTATCATCCAAGGGCCAGCAAACATTGGGAGTCCTCTGAGATTTGAAAAGTCTCATAACAGGGCGATATATCAAGAAAGCAACCTCGGGATCCAAGTGGTAAAGATGGACCAGATCATCAAGTGAGGGAATAAAAATGGCATAATTTGACCCTGGTGTGACTGCACTGCCTAGAAAATCGACATATTGAAGAAGAGTTCCATGGCATCTATCAAACTGTTCACTGACCATTTTAATATATGGTGCATCTGCATTGGCGAGAACCAGAGATCGCTGCTGAGCAAGAAGAAGCAAGAGAGGGGTTGCCAACTTTGGTTCATCTTTAGGAAGTAATGCATCTCTAAGCCTGCTGGTTGACTTTATCAATGCCTTATTATTTCGAGTCATCCCAAAGGAAGTTGCTTGATATTTCAGAGTCTCACCCCCTATAAGCATGTATCAAGGCATTTGAAACAACTGTGTCGTCCTGAAACCCGTGTTTAATTACTTGTGAATGAACTGCCGTTGTATTTTGCTCAGTCACAAAGTAGGCACAAGCTTTTAAGGCAATTGAGAATGTATGCCGGTCCAACACAACATTTTCTCGACGAAGTTGACAGAGAAGAGGGAAAGCCTGCTCAGGGTTGCACTCTGCAAACACAGAAATAATAGCAGTCCAAGAAACAAAGTTTCTCCTAGGCATTTCATCAAACAGGTGGTGAGCATAATCTAAATGGCCACACTTGCAGTACATGTTTTTTCCAATTTTTGTTATCATCATGATATGTTTCAGCAGAAATTCCAGGAACAGAGCCGCTGGCAATTTTAGGAGGGACGGCATAAAGTCTCTGTGGAAAAGGCTTGAGATCTCCGCGGACTTTCGGATTACGAGTAACACATGCCTCCACTTTCTTATTCCAAGCATCATCAGCATCAGTTGATTCACAGAATTTTACACCAGAATCTTCTTGTCTGCTTCGACATGCTTCAGAGTCAATAGTTTTCTGCCAGACACCAATTTCATGTTCCTAATATGATCGTTCTCCTGGACAGACATTGCCGGTTGGTCCCTCACAGTTGACAATTTGAACCACAAGAAATCCTCTATCGAACCAAAAAGAGTCTGTTGATCTCTAAGCAGGCGATCAATATGTCTTCGAGAACCTGATATGATGGCATACAGCAGCAAATTTTTCTTATCATATGCCATTCGGCCTACCCGATCACCGGTTCTCAACATTCTTTCACAATCCTCTGATGCAGCAGTCGCAACATGAAGCTCCATTGCATTGACAATTCGAATTAGTCAAAGAAGCACCCACATTCTGTGTCCTGTCATCTTGAATTGCTATCTCTGACCCTTCAATCTTATTGCAGTGATTCATTCAGTTGATCATCTGCCAATTTAGCTTGTGCCGTGTTTTCAGGGCAACTAGGTTCTTCCTGGTAGATAAAAGTTGTTTCTGAACCGCGTTGAGGGCAATCAGATTCCCCGGCATATTGGACGCCAGAACAAGGAAGTACTTCCATGATAAAAATTTCTAAATACAGGTTATATGATACACATGCTACGACTGACAACTCCTTATCTTACCACCCTCCTTCCATTACTAGTAGGTCTTTTCTGTCAGTTAAATCATCTCTAAAAAATAGAGAATTCACACTTTTGTGGCTCATGCTATCAGGAGTAATTTGCTGCAAATTTTCAGTCTGACTCAGCTTAGTAGTTCCATTGATTTGGTCCAAATGATGATGTGATCTTGCTATCAAGTCATTAGTTTCAATATTTGTAGTCTTCAATTGATCATGTGGAGCTTGATTTCTAAGGGCAGGCATCTCAGACAAGGCTTGTAATGATGTCATCATGTTTTATTTTAATCACGGCAACAAAATTGTTAAGAGTTGACTAAACATGTCTTGGTGAATCAAATGAATATTGATCAATTGTCCTTGAAAACCGAGTAGTTTGATTGCACCAAGCACTCAAAACACCGGCTAACCGAAGCGGTAAGACACACATTGTAGAAAGCCTATTAGCAACGGCATATATTGGCCTTAAACCTTTAATTTTGATCTTTGACATGATTCTCGGATCTCTGGACCAAATTTCTCATAGAACAAATTGAAGCAAACTCTTGATAGTTTGACCAAGATGAGGTCAAACTTCCGTCTGATTTAGACTTGAATGAATGTCCTTGCCATCAATCTCCTTGCAAAACCCTAAACACACAAAGAAGAGGAAACAAGCAAAAATTGCAAAACATTTTTTTGGTATTTTGGTTAGAGGTTAGTAAACAGAAACAAACATAAAGAAAGTAAGAAACAACAAGGGACCTAAGAGAATCAAAAAGTATGATCTTGTTTGTGGAATGATATGCAAATGAAATGTGGGATCTTAGGGGTAAAAATTAGGGTATTACAGCTGCCCCTATTTAAGATTCTTCTATCCGGAGATATGAAGATTGACATCTTTGTCTCGACTAGATAGAAGAGACTTAAATATAACAATTAACCCAATTTTTAGCCCTAAGAGACCACAAAATGATATGATTATGCTAATGATATGCGAACATAAGACTTCTGTGGGGAAATAATGCCACAGGAGACAAACAAAAGCTCGGGAGAAAAAGAGAGACTCCACATGAGAAAACAAAAGAACAAGATCCTATTCCGATAAGGGAAAGGAAACGACTCAATGGGGAAAGAGATACCAACTGCCAGTTACTGGGCGAAGATATTCGAACCGAAGATAATAGGTAAAATACTTTCTACCGGTTACTGAGTAGAAAATAAGTGCAAAAACACAAGAGAATTGTTATCTACCAGTTACTGGGTAGAAAACAAAGAAATGTATTACTTATTACCAGTTACTGGATAAAAAGTAGTCCACTCGTTGAGATATAATCAACTACCTGTTACTGGGTAGGAAAAGAAGCAACGCCAACTACTGGTTACTGAGTAGTTTAGCTAGATTAATAAACTTGAATGAAAGGGGTTACCATCTATCGGTTACTGGATAGGGTAAACAACATGTCAACTACCTGTTACTGGGTAGGACGGACTCGACTACCTGTTACTGGGTAGGAGAAAAAAATAAAGGTCAACTACCTGACACTGGGTAGGACAAACATGCTCGACTACCTGTTACTGGGTAGGGGAAAGAGATATATCATCAGCTACTTGTTACTGAGCAGCTCCAAACACACAACAAACTTCTCAAATAAAGAGACAACCATTTGTTGGAAAAAGATATTAACAACTCTGTCGGGGATCTTTAAAAGAGATACGAGCAGGTTGAACCATGCAATAGAATTCTCATCGGGAGTTATTCCACAGAAATTCCAATTGTCAGAAAAGCTAGTCAGATAAGGATCTATCACTTCACAATAAATTTCTCTGTTGAGGATGAGCCAGAGAAATGTTATTTATTGCGAAGGTAAATTTCTGGAGATTACACAAGCTGCTCAAATAAAGAGGCTTCCACATGAAGTTGCATAAGTAATTACCAAGAGAGTGTTATCAAAACACTACTGGGAAAATCAAATCTTCACCTTCTATTGGGGATTAGTAACAGATTCTGCTGAGGAAAATAAATCCTCAAAACTACCTTCTCGTCATCCCGGTTCCACAGCCCAGGGAAAACTAAAGTAACTGCTGCAAGAGACCAAAGTTCAATTCAGGAACAAACTGGAAAGAAACGGTCAAACAGGACTCGACCCAATGAGGAAATAACTCAACTGGGGAACAATTCCATCCAGATAAAAAACTGGGGAGGAAAGCTAAACAAAGCATCTTCCACGAGGCATAAACTCAGTGGGGAATTAAAAAATGATAGGTATTTTCTGCTTAGGGGTCGACATTCTAATGAATAGAGGACATACGCATTCTGCGAGATAACAACATCGGGAAAAGGGAAATACCAACAAAAAATGCAGGATGCACAATGCAACAAAGTCATGCTATGCTCAATCAAAATGAATGCGCATGCAATGAGTATGAATATGCTGATAAATCAGACAAAAAGGGCAAACAGAGGGTGAACAAAACACCACAACACCACTGAAATACTCGGCTAATCTCTGCGAATTAGAGATATCATTGAAGATCGTGCTGGGGATCAGCAACAGAAAATCTGCAAGAGATACACAAGAGCCATCAAAGGAAAATAAATCCTACCACAAGGCTTAAATCTCGCTGAATAAATGGAGATATTGCTTGGGGAAAAGACCCCAAAGATCAATCTTCAACCATTAATGATTCAACAAGAGGAAACAACAATATGAACTCCGCTTTGAGAAAAAAAATTGTTGGAGAAAAACATAGCAACACAAATCTTCCAACCCTGCCAGGGGAATAAGAAGTTAACATCATAGCAAAAAGTCAAACTGTGGGGGATTTTAAATCAACACCCAATCACAAGGTGAGAGAAAACCCGACAGGTGACTGCTATATCAACACTTCTCAACCTTGTTCTCTACTTGAGGAATAATCCAAAGCAAATGTGCATAACCTCCGCTAGGAATCATCAAAGACAAATCTCCGCCTGGGCAAAAACAATCAAGGAGAAGTGATCTTCAAATTTCTCAACTGTCCGATCATAATCTGGTTGAATGAATAAAACATATCCATCATTTGAATCAAGACTTTGCTGTGGAAAACCGTTCAACACTCGTCTGGTTTATTCAAAGAAACAAAACTCTGCTAAGGGAATATCAGCAAACTCTACTGAAGAGACCTCAATATAGCTCAAATGGGGAAATATCAACACAACTCTACTGGGGAGCTGCCAATAAATTCTACCGGAGAGGCAAGAAAGAACCCTGCTAAAGAGAACACTTACGCTTTCGCTTCAAGATTCTACCATTCTTGGGATTACTGTTGACATTCTTTCTTTTATTTTCACAAATCAAAGAAAAATGTTTTTATAATTTTCAAAATTTAAATCAATTATTCACATTTGTTTCAAAAATCATCATCAAAAATAAAATGAAATTCTGTAAACAGAAACAAAATAAGAATTGCAAACAAAGGGACAAAGGCCCAAATTCTATTGATAGAATGGTAGTCCGCAAATGGCGTAACTCCATGGATCATTACAAAGTTTGAAAAATGGTAAGTACAATGGAAAGTTCTACATTGAAATACAATGACCATTATTCTCCCTAACAACTTTGAATTCCAACTGTGCTTGAGACTTCAGCGGAGAATATCTGAAGTAAAACCTTTGATAGGAAATGTTGCTTCAAATGATCAAGACTGGCCAGATGCAGTTACTTGCCATGATCCCTAACTTTTTCCTAGATTGCCCTCTCGGGTTTTCAATCTACCGGGATGATTATTTCTGTTTTGTCTCTAATTTTTGCCTGGACCGCCCTTTCGGGTTTTCAATCCACCGAGACGCTCATTTTTGCCTAAGCCGCCCTTTCAGGTTTTCAACTTAGCGAGCTGTTCTTTTATTTTTTAGGCGAAGTATTTCTTGACTGCATCGGCATTCACAGGACGAGTGAACTCTTCTCCATCCATAGTTGTAAGAATTAATGCACCGCCAGAGAAGGCTCTCTTAACAACATATGGGCCTTCATAATTAGGAGTCCACTTGCCCCTAGAATCAGTAGTAAAAGTCGAGATCTTTTTGAGCACGAGGTCACCTTCTCTGAACACACGGGGTCGAACCTTCTTATCAAATGCTTTCTTCATTCTTTGTTGATATAATTGGCCATGACACAAAGCCGTCATTCTTTTCTCTTCAATCAGATTCAACTGGTCGTATCTACTTTGACACCATTCAGCCTCAGACAATTCAGTTTCCATCAAAACTCTCATAGAAGGGATTTCAACCTCTATCGGGAGCACTGCTTCCATGCCATAAACAAGAGAAAAAGGGGTTGCCCCTGTTGAAGTGCGAACGGATGTACGATACCCATGCAGAGCAAAAGGAAGCATATCATGCCAATCCTTGTATGTAACAACCATCTTTTGAATAATTTTCTTAATGTTCTTATTAGCAGCTTCAACAGCCCCATTCATCTTGGGTCTATAAGGAGAAGAATTATGATGCTCAATCTTAAACTCATCGCATAATTCCTTCATCATCTTGTTATTTAAATTCGACCCATTATCGGTGATGATCTTGCTCGGAACACCATACCGACAGATAATTTGATTCTTGATAAACCTGACCACTACTTGCTTGGTCACATTTGCATATGATGCCGCTTCAACCCATTTGGTAAAATAGTCAATAGCCACCAATATGAAACGGTGTCCGTTCGACGCTTTAGGCTCAATCATTCCAATCATATCAATGCCCCACATTGAAAAAGGCCATGGAGAAGAGATAACATTGAGAGGAGTTGGAGGCACATGAATCTTGTCAGCATAAATCTGGCATTTATGGCACTTTTTCACATATTTACAACAGTCAGATTCCATTGTCAACCAATAGTAACCTGCCCTTAACATCTTCTTAGCCATCGCGTGTCCATTGGCGTGGGTGCCAAAGGATCCTTCATGGATTTCTTTCATCAACATATCTGTTTCGTGTCTATCCACGCATCTGAGCAAGATCATGTCGTAATTTCTCTTATACATCACATCATCATTCAAGAAGAAACTACCAGCCAATCTTCTCAAAGTTTTCCTATCCTTCTTGGATGCCCCAAGTGGGTACTCTTGGTTCTGAAGAAAGCATTTAATATCATAATACCATGGTTTATCATCAACAACCTCTTCAACTACAAACACATGAGCTGGTCTATCAAGACGCATCACACTAATCTTTGGCACATCATTCCAATGATTTACCACAAACATGGAGGATAAGGTCGCTAAAGCATCTGCCATTTGATTCTCTGCTCTTGGTATATGGTGAAACTCAACTTTATTGAAGAAAGTTGACAATCTTCTTGCATAATCACGATAAGGAATCAAATCAGGTTGACGTGTCTCCCACTTCCCTTTAATCTGATTAATCACTAAAGTTGAATCTCCATACACATCAAGAATCTTGATTCTTAAATCGATAGCTTCTTCCAAGCCCATAATACACGCTTCATACTCAGCCGCATTATTTGTACAATTGAAAACCAACCTTGCAGTGAAAGGAATATGAGAACCATGAGGAGTAACAATAATTGCACCAATACCTCTGCCATATTCATTAACCGCCCCATCAAAAATCAAACCCCAACGGGATCCAGGCTCAGGTCCTTCTTCATGTAATGGTTCCTCACAATCTTTAACCTTTAGATACATCACATCCTCATTAGGAAAGTCAAACTGAATAGGTTGATAATCATCAATTGGCTGGTGTGCCAAATGATCAGCCAAAACACTTCCTTTTATCGCCTTTTGAGTTCGATACTCGATGTCATATTCTGATAACAACATTTGCCAACGAGCAATCCTCCCAGTTAAAGAAGGCTTTTCAAAGATATACTTGATTGGATCCATTTTAGATATCAACCAAGTTGTACAATTCAACATATACTGACGGAGGCGCTTGGCAGCCCAAGCTAGGGCACAACATGTCTTTTCAAGCATCGTGTACCGAGACTCACAATCAGTGAATTTTTTGCTTAAATAATAAATGGCAAATTCTTTTCTCCCAGATTCATCTTGTTGACCCAGAACACAACCCATAGACTCTTCTAGTACGGTCAAATACATGATCAAAGGTCTTCCTTCTACGGGAGGAGATAAAATAGGAGGTTCAAGCAGATATTCTTTAATTCTTTCGAAAGCTTTCTGACAATCTTCTGTCCAGACACAACCCTGGTCTTTGCGGAGAAGTTTGAAAATCGGTGCACATGTGGCAGTCATATTGGATATAAATCGAGAGATATAGTTCAAACGTCCCAAGAATCCTCTTACTTGTTTTTCTGTTCTGGGTGCAGGCATCTCCTGGATAGCTTTAACTTTACCAGGATCAACTTCAATGCCTTTCTGACTGACAATAAAGCCTAACAATTTTCCAGAACGAACACCAAAAGTGCATTTATTAGGATTCAGACGGAGCTTAAACTTTCTCAAACGTTGAAACAATTTCAATAAATTTTTAATATGATCTTCTTCAGTCTTCGACTTACAAATCATATCATCCACATAGACCTTAATTTCTTTATGCATCATATCATGGAACAGAGTGGTCATAGCTCTCTGGTACGTTGCACCAGCATTTTTTAAACCGAAGGGCATCACTCTGTAACAGAATGTTCCCCAGGGTGTAATGAATGTTGTTTTTTCCATATCCTCAGGTGCCATCTTTATTTGATTATAACCGGAAAATCCATCCATAAATGAAAAGATATTGAACTTAGCAGTATTATCTACCAACAAATCAATGTGTGGTAGTGGAAAATCATCTTTTGGACTTGCTTTATTCAAATCTCTATAGTCAACACACATTCGGACTTTTCCGTCTTTCTTTGGAACAGGCACGATATTGGCCACCCATTGAGGATATTCTACGGTCACAAGAAAACCAGCATCAATCTGCTTTTGAACCTCTTCTTTAATCTTCACTGCCATGTCAGGATGAGTTCTTCTCAATTTCTGCTTCACGGGTGAACATTCAGGCTTTAATGGCAAATGGTGCTCCACAATACCGGTATCAAGACCAGGCATGTCTTGATAGGACCAAGCAAACACGTCAACATATTCTCTAAGAAGCTCTACCATCCTCTTCTTAACATCTGACTGAAGCAGTGCCCCAATCTTGACTTCTTTCTTATCATCATCGGAACCCAGATTAACCAATTCCACCGGCTCTTCATGAGGCTGAATGGCCTTCTCCTCGTGCTCAAGCAATCGAGAAATCTCATCAGGAATTTCTTCAATATCCTCCTCTTCCGCTTCAAACACAGGGAACTCAAAGTTGGGAGGGGGCATATGGTCATTGTTTCCAATGGGTTTAACAATCAATCTGCACAATGATTTTATGTTTGATTTTAGAATATGAACAAAAAATGAAAATATTATGCAGATAAGAGTGATTATAACATTATTATACTTTTTCGGTTTTTTATGTTACCATTTTTCAGAAGTAAAGCAAAAAAGGAAAACAACATATGGATAAACAGAAAAACATTTTATTGATGATGATAAAAGTTGAAACAAAGCCCTCACAAATTCACTTTCACCTTGGGCAGAGTGAAAGGATTTTTGAAAGAAACAAAAACAAATTACTTTGAAACATGAACAATAGTAGGAACATCAACAGCGATCCAATTCTGGCATATCAATCCACGTGTCACAAAGTTGGGCATTTCTTCCTCTTGGTCATCTTCGAGAATTGCAGCTGTAGAATGATCTTTGCAATGGATGAACCCAGCACTTCGAAAGACTTCATGAATACTCTTCAGCTCTTTTTGGGTTGAACCAGATGTAAAACCCAAACCAGCTCTATCTTTTTTCTCAGCAACTTCAATGATTTGGCCCCATCCATCAGCTTGGCCATTATCCACTGCACGTTGTGCATCTTTTAAAGAAGACATGGACACCCCATCCTTCTTAACAGCTTTATCAACCACAGAAAGAGCCTGAAACGGAGTTCCAATATCCTCTTCCGCATCGATATAAGAAAAAGACGACAAACTGCTTACCAACATAGCTTGTTCTCCACCAACAACGACAAGTTTACCATTCTGCACGAATTTTAACTTTTGATGCAGCGTCGAAGTAACAGCTCCAGCTTCATATATCCATGGGCGTCCTAGAAGACAACTGTAAGCAGGACGAATATCCATGACTTGAAAAGTGATCTGGAAAAAACACGGACCAATCTTGATAGGGAGATCAACCTCTCCAATCACGGTTTTCCTCGATCCATCAAAGGCTTTCACAATGACCCCACTGAACCTCATAGGAGTACCTTGATAAGATAATCTGGACAAAGTAGATTTTGGCATCACATTCAACGATGACCCAGTATCAACCAGCACATTGGATAGAGCGTCTTCCTGGCAATTCATGGAAATATGGAGAGCCAAATTATGATTTCTTCCATGATCGGTCAACTCTTCATCACAAAAACTCAGATTATTACACGCAGTGATATTGGCAACAATGCTATCAAACTGGTTAACAGTCACATCATGATCTACATAAGCTTGTTCCAATACTTTCTGCAACGATTCACGATGAGCCTCAGAGCTCATTAACAGAGATAGAACAGATATTTTTGACGGTGTATGTAACAATTGATCCACCACATTATATTCACTCTTCTTGATCAATTTCAATACCTCATCATTATCTGACTTTTGATTTACGTTACTTGATTGACCAGACTCCACAGTAGTCCTCAACTGAATTTGCTTACTCCCAGTATCTTCACTTGTCTTTGAAGGCACATTATCAAATACTCGACCACTTCTGGTTACACGTCCGACATCAGCAATAGTCACAACTGAGGGAAGAGGAGGAATGGGAACCTCTTTTCCATCCTCCAACATAGTAGCATTGTATTTGTAGGGAACAGCTTTATCGGATTCATACGGCGTCGGGCCAGGCAAACGGATAACCAAAGGCGTCACAGCAGATTTCTGACTATTGTAAGAAATTACAACCCGCTCAGGAATATTGAAACGTGGGACTATGACATTCACCTCGTTCTCCACTTCATTTCTGTTTGCAGTAACCTGAATCAAATTCTCATCCATCATCTTTTGTAAGTCCCTTTTTACAATCACACACCCTCGAGGGTTCACAAAACAAATACAACAGGCGGCATAATCATGCTCAATATCATGGAACTCACTCAAAGTAGCATGCATTTCAACAAGCGATCTCCGAATCCAGCGAATGTCGAAAATACGGTATGTACCAGGACAACCATATACCATATTAACAGTTGCATTACCATGTTTAGGAAACGGATTTGATTGCACATTAGGGTTGGTATCTTCAAAAGACAGAATACCGCTTTTTACGAGCTTTGCAACTTCATGCTTCAGAGGATAGCAATTTTCGATATCGTGTCCAGGGGCACCTTGATGAAATGCGCAATGAGCATCTGGCTTATACCACCATGGAATTTCAGTTGGAACAGCCGGTGGATCACGAGGTTGAACCAAATTATTCTTTATTAAAGCCGGAAAGAGCTCAGTATACGTCATTGGAATGGGATCAAATTGTGTTTTCCTCTGTGTACGACCTTGTTGAGTTGTCTTCTCTTGGAAACGTGGTTGATAACTTGCAGTAGCTTGAGCGGTAGGGGTGTTACTGACAACAGGCATAACAGATGCTACTTGTTGCTGACGATGACTACCATTGTTGTTCACAACTCTGCGTCTTCTAGACCTTTCCTGAGATATAGCATTAGTTTCTCCCTCTTTTTTCTTAGGGAACCCAACACCAGGCTTTTTTGTACTTCCAGAATTTCCTTCTTTTATCAGACGTCCCTCACGGACAGCTTCCTCTAATCTCATCCCCATATTAACCATTTCCGTGAAATCACTAGGAGCGCTCGCAACCATCCTTTCATAGTAAAATGAACCCAGAGTCTTCAGAAAAATCTTGGTCATTTCTTTCTCTTCAAGCGGAGGGCTTATCTGAGCTGCAATCTCACGCCATCTTTGCGCATATTCTTTAAAAGTTTCTTTCTCTTTTTGAGACATTGCGCGAAGCTGATCACGGTCTGGCGCCATATCGAGATTATACTTATATTGACGAACAAAAGCTTCACAAAGATCGTTGAATGTCTTGATTTGTGTACTATCGAGTCCCATATACCATTTCAGTGCAGCACCAGTAAGACTATCTTGAAAATAGTGGATCAACAACTGATGGTTGTCAGTATAGGTAGACATCTTCCTAGCATACATGATCAAGTGACTTTGCGGACAAGTGTTCCCTTTGTATTTTTCAAAATCCGGAACCTTGAACTTAGCGGGAATCTTCACATTTGGAACAAGGCAAAGCTCATGAGCATTCTTTCCAAATAACTCCTTTCCCCTCAAAGCCCTGATTTCTCTTTGCATTTCAGCAAACTGATCTTGAAAGTCATCTATTCGATCCATAACATCCAAACTCTCGCTCGGAGCAGTATGGAAAATTTGTTCTTCAGTATAAGGCATAGCGTGAGTTACAGGCGGTGGCACAGGTATGACAGTAGGAACAACCGGAACTTCAGCATTAGGAACAACATTAACCACAGGAGGTGGTACAGCCATGACAGCAGGGAGTCTAGAACCTTCGGGAACAGGAGGTCGATATCCCTCTGGCACATAATTGTTAGGCATGCCCCAAGGGAAACCAACAGGCATTTGATATTGAGAAGCATTAGTCGGGGCCACAGAAATGGGTGTTGATCCGATTTCAGAAATCACAGTTCCTTGGACAGGAGAAGGAGGAGGTAGTGGTGGCTGATTCTGAGCAGCCACCAGAGCTTCCATTGCGGCAGTCAGTCTCTCCAAACCATCTTTCAGAGTTGATACCTCTTCACGGAGCTCGCGGTTCTCTTGTTGCAACTGATCCATCTTTTTCTTAGAGTTAGCCCGGGTGTTGTAGTGATGCGACAGCTTGACTGAAGGAAGGCCAAAAGAAACAAATAAGACATCTGGAAAAGGCAACACACAATGCACGATGATGCGAATGCAAATGCAAAATGCAGGTGTTTCAACCAGTTTTCAAGGATCTTTAAGATATAAAGCAATTACAAACATCATAAAGAAAAATAACACTTCTTGAAATACTGATAAACATCTCATTTCATTGAATATTGGAAAGAGTTATACTTGGAAGTACAAAATACAATAATATCAAAATAAGAAAAAGCTAGGTCCTAAGGAACATCTGATGACGATCCAAGCTGATACTTCCTTCGGAGTCTCTTAATCTCTTTCTCATAGTTGTGCTTCATGGTGGTCTTCTCTAGCACAAGCTGATCCACAATACCCTTCCAAGCACCAGAAGGAGGAGGATGTGATGATGGAGTAGTAGAGGAAAATAAATCCTCTGCATGCCTCTTCACAGCGCGCCGCTCAAGTAACTCTATCAAGTCATCTTTCTCCTTCATCTGTTTTTGCAATTCCATCTTCTCTTTGTCAGAAGCTTGAAACTTACTTTCCCACATCTCTTTCTCTTCCTTCATCTTAGTCAAAGCATCTTGAAGTGTCTTCACATCATCAGAAGAAACAGGGATTGCTGTAGGGAGTGGCGTAGAGATCACAGTAGTCAGAGGTTTCTCAATAGGGTAAGGCATCTTAAGCTCCATAGCCCTCTTCTTCACCCAAAGCGTGTAAGGTTCTAAAGCAATGCAAACTTGTCTTCCAAGCTCCCCTCTACCCAACCTGTGAATCTTAGTCCAGGCATGAGCCATTCTTCTTCTCAAACCAAGAGAATCATCCCCTCCTTGAAAGAATAAACCCTCTAATAAAATATTCTTAGGCCTATCCTTAAGCATATAACCCAGCTGACGGCGAGCTAGACTCGGGTTGTAGTTAATTCCGCCTTGTATTCCAAGAAGAGGAACATTGGCGAATTCTCCACAACTATCAATAATCTGGACATTATCGTAAACCGAAGAAGACCAAGTGATATCAGTATGCGTAAGAGACATAATCCTTTGAGACCACCTTAAGCAATCCTTGTTTTTCCTAAAAGCAGATGTCTGAGGTAAGTGCGAAACGAACCAATTATACAGTAGAGGTAGACAGCAAACAATGGTACCGTTTCCCTTAGAAGTCCTACTATGGATGGAAAAATAAGTATCACCAAGCAAAGTTGGAACAGGGTTCCCAATCGAGAAAATCCTAATAGCATTAATGTCCACAAAATTATCAATATTAGGAAACAAGACTAGTCCATAGATGAGTAAAGCCAATATAGCCTCAAACGCCAATGTGCGACCAATGTCAGCAAATAAAGTAGCCTTCTCAATCAAGAACTTAGCAGTTAAACCCTTGAGGCCTCCCTTAGTCTTTAGATTTGCATCAATATCCGACTTCGTCAAATGGGTAGCTTCAGCAATATCTTGAGGCTTAAGAGCTTCCTCCAAACCAGTATACGGAACTTTATCAGAAACCGGTACACCTAACAAATAAGCATATTCTTCCAAGGTCGGCATGAGCTGATAATCGGGAAATGTGAAGCATCAGTAAATAGGATCATAGAACTGCATAAGGGTATTCAGAATTCCGTCTTCAATATTGGTAGAAAGAACAAATAAAAGTCTCCCATAACGAGATAAGAAGCCTGAACGATCATCTACCAAGGACACTAGCTTTCTCAACTCTGTAAGATCAGGAGCCCGAAAACCGTACTTCTGAGTGTTTCTCCTTCCAATATCCATAATCAACAATATCTGCGATGTTTGCAAAAGAAAATCTTTGAGATCCTTAAAAACCAGCTGAAACACAATGCTCATGAATGCATGAGTGCAAGATGCAACACCCACAAACAAGACATACAAAGCACACAGGTTCAAAGGTTCGGCACGAGCATGGAGCCAAAGGTAAGAATCAACCAACCCACAATGGTATGTACTATGGTTATATCATCACCTGTAGAACAAGGTTCTAAAAAGTTCCCAGAATCATAATTCCATCTTTTGGATATTATCGGCTTAAACGACTACTCGTCGGCCAACAATATTCTCAAGAGAAACTCATCTGAGTGTGGTATCGCGTAACGACCAATTCAAGTCTACACCTGAACAGCCACCGCACCACGTCCTAATAAGGCCAAGATGGGTTAAAGGGTTCTAAGGTCCTCAGCTTCTCAGGCTCCCAGTCGGAAAAAAGCAATATCAATTACGACTACTCGTAAGACATCAGTAATTTCCAAAGGGGCCTCCACCGAGCGGGGGATCTCAAGTCAGCTTAGTAAGGACTACTCCACGTAAGCCAACAAGACTATACCACCCTCCTATCATAAGTGCACTCAAGTCCGGGTTAGGACTTATCTCACCACACAAATTACCAGGCACCAAAACAGAACAATCAATAACAAACAAGTCAAACAGAAAGCGAGAAATAAATCAAAGTAGGCGAAACCCACTAGGAACCGTTGGAGTTCCCCAGCAGAGTCGCCACTTTTCTGTAGCGGTAAAAATCGTGAGTGTAAGTTATTGACTAACTTAACTCAAAGAAAACAAGAGTCGCCACCGCACTTTTATTTTATCCAAATAAAGGAAAGGAAAAAGAGCGAACAAAACCAAAGAGTTCTAGAATAAGAACACGAGACAGAGATCGGGGTAAGGGGGTTGGTTACGCAATGGGAAGGTGTTAGCACCCAAAACGTCTATAGTACTCTATAGGAGCCCTTTGAAATGTTTACGCTTTTTGGTTTGAAAGTAGTTTGTTTGAAAAGAGATTGGGGAGATGAGAAGAGAATATTTTTTTTATATTTTTGTGTTTGGAGAGACTTATCGTCTCATGCCTACGTACCCATAAAGTGCAATATGGAATCAAAACCCCGTAGTTCGTGGTACAAATGACAAAATTTTGTTGGTTTTGATTGATTTTAGATGTTCAGACAAGTCGTCATTTCAAGGAGAAAACTGCGACTATCCACCCACGAGTATTAAGACAATATTTGCGTCACATAAAGATGGAGGATTTGCTTGGATTATCAACAAGACTATCACTCAACATCAACGTGGAAAATGTCAAAGTCTTAATAATATGGGGAATAGGAGATTTACATCTCAACTATAGAAATGAATCATGTCTAAACTTTATGAAAAAGTTTTAAAGTGAAAAAGTGCATAAAGGCACAAAAAGAGTTGATGAGTTTTTGTATTTTTTATGTCTTTTGAAATTGGTCAAAACATGATTAACATTGATGGACTTTTATTAAGAAAAACAAAGTTTAAAAATCACTTGACGAAAGTCAAGGTTTTATTGCGAAAGCGGTTTTGAAGTTTGAAACCAAGAAGGTTTTGAAAAAGGGAGAAAGTTTTGAAAATTTAAGAAGGGGAGGAGATGAAGTGACTATCCTAAAAAAAAACAAAATAAGAGCTAGAGATAAGAAAGATCTAACCGACTTGTAGCACACTCCAAAGCAAGCAAAAAGAATTCCATCCGATTTAAAGCATAAGCCAATGATCGAGCCAAATAAAGACTAAGATTCAAAATTCTCCAAGCATAGGGAAGAAAGTCCTAATCCTAAGTCCAAAATGTCCATGAAGTCCAAGGTCTAAGAATGGTCCAAGAGTATAACCACAAAGTTAATAGTACCAAATTTTTTAGATGTTTTATCCTTTATTAGTGTTTTGAACAAAGTATGGTCCAAGTGGACAAAAGAAAAATGACATAAACATAAACAAAGATATGGTATGAAATGATAAAATGGAAGCATAAAAGTAAAAAATAAAGAGTAAGAAGAGAATATAAACAAAATTAAACAAGGATATTGTTAGTGAATTAGTGGTTAGTGGTTAGAACATATGATCAATGATGATTAATTCTTGCACTTAGACCAAGATTAATGAAAATTCATTAGAGGATTGATAGAATCAAAGCCTCCTAACAATGATTTTCATAGGTATTGGAGTTAAGACAAGCAACTAATCATACTTGGACTTTTAAACGTAAGTTTGAGCCACGAATGATCATTTTCCGATTAAGGGACACTTTAGCGCTATGTTAAGCAATCGTAATCGGGTTTATGTAGAAACCACGACTATCTGAGGCCGGTCAATAAAATGTTAGTGTTAATACATGTTAGAGAAGTGATATGTAAATCACTCTCCTAAAACATGCCACACAAAAAGAAAAGAGGTAGTGATCTCATCATAATCAAGATTTTTCATCAATTAATCAAAGGTAATCTATCACTATTCCAAAGTACGGAGAATTATCTCAATGATTATTCGTCCATAGATTTGAAATAATGAAGATTAAACAACCTTGATAATCAACAATCTATGATCCATAGACTTCATCGATCAAAAATAAAAAGAAGAAGAAAGAAAATGAAATCACAATTTGAATCTCGAATCGATTAAATTATCGTCAATATCAATCACCTCTCTTGGTGGATAAAATCAACACCCAAAGTCCATTGATATTGATGAAATCTTATCAAAATCAAGATCCAAAACAATCAACACTTAATCAAAATATTTTTTAAATAATTTTTTAAAAGCTTTTTTCAAAAAATGAAATTAAAATACAAATTTAATAATAAAAGAAAAATGTGGAAAAATCCACATAGTTAAGTTCTGAAAGAAATGAAAAAAGAAAATAAAAATAAACAAATAAAAGAAAAGTATAATTGAAAAGTAGAAAGAGAAAACGAAACAGAGTTATCTTCTTCTTCTAGCTCTCACACGCGAAAACATTCACGGCCATGGATGCTTGCTTAAATCACAACGGCGGGACGCGAAAAATACGCAGTTGCAATCGAAATCAAGAGCTCTTCACAATGGTACCAACAATTCAAAGAATCACAACAAAAGGTAACGGATCGAAAATGACGGTGAAGCTCAATCTACCTTCAAACTCAGGTAAGAAATCAATCCAAACTTCTTCTTGCTTCTCTTCTTCTTCTGAACGAATTCTGGTTCGAAATTGATCTGTGTTTGAGGTTGATTTGAAGTTAATTTGATGGAAGAAAGTATGAGAAGAGAATCTGAGCAAAAGGTTTTGTATTGAGGAATTGAGGAAGAAAATCAGCAGAGATTTTTTGGCTTGAAAAGCTTGAGAAAATGAGTGAGGGATGAATTCTATTTATAGATGAGAATGAGTGAAAAATGATTTGCCGTTTGTGATAATTTTCTGCGTTTTGGTTATTTGATGTGGGTTGTGCGTGAACTGTTACTGAAACTTTTTTCATGTCGTTTTGATTTTTTTTTCTTCTTTCAGCTCACTTAAGTGACGTGGAAAGCTTGTGGGGGTCAACTGATATTATATTCACATGGCTTGCAATATGGCTTGGATAAGAGACAAATTGTTTTCTCAGCTTAACCTCAATTTCGAGCCGTTTTCGCTCTGCTTCATATATACAACACTCCTCAGAAAATCTTGCTCCTATTTTAATTTCTTTTTGGAAATCTCTGCCGGCACGGGTAGCTCTAAAATTTGGCAAATCGATTGATGACAGAAAATGACACTCAATTCTTAAGTCCAAAAATGAGGCTCTGCTTTCCAATCTCAATATATCATTTTCCAGCTTCCTTTCCCTATCAGAAAAGTCTTCCACTTTCAAAATGTACTGGTCAATTTTATCAGATGATTTAAGCTTATTGGGCGGGAGGCTTTTGCTAGCCGCTGGCACTGGCGAATCACTTCCACACACTGAGATAGAACTGCAACAATCTCCCAGCACTGATCTAGCAGCAGAATAAATCACACTATCATGATGCAACTTGACATGAGAACTTCAGCTGGAGGAGGGTTAAGTAGTTGCTGCATAAGCTGTGTTGTCAAGACAAGTCTTCTTCTTGACTTCATTGTTGGCAAAACTTCTACTAGCTCAGCATCGTCCTCAACCTTCTCAAGAGTATCTTTAATTGCTTCATCACTCAATTTTTCACTTCCTCCTTTCTTGAGTATATTATCACAAAAAGTGGCAAGCAGTTCGGCACTTGAGCTTCCAGCAACACCCTTGTTGCAAAAAAAATCTCAAAAGCTTCCTTAAGAGCCTTGTGGAATAGAGTATGATTTTGGAAACAGTCGTTCACATATGCCAGGTACTTGTCATGCAGCTCAATCACTTTTCGAACAAAAACCTGCTCTTGTAAGCCAACAATATCTCTTTTCTCTGCCTTCCTGTTACTTGCTGCATCTTCAGCCAACTTCACCAATGCTGTACCTTCTTCGGTAACATGCTGCTTGAATATACAGGAAACAGGCTCCAAGCCTCGGGGTATTTTTAGAAAAGAGTCTGAACATCCTTGACAAGTCTTCAACCTTGTCATCTGTAAGTAATGAATGACATTCAGAATGCTCTTTTTCAAGAAGTTGGTATGCATACACAGATAAAAGCTCATGTTGAACTTTCTCTAATAACTTTGACTCATTACTAGAGTGTAGGTAATTAGAAACCCTATCTTTCTCCCGTTTCAAGCACTCCTCAGCCTTGAGCATATAATCAGGACAAGAATCTTCTAGGATCCAGTTTGAAGCCTTTCGAGAATAATATGCAGAAGTGTCTTTGAGCATGGCAGCTTCAAAATCATTGTCATATTGATCCATTTGCCCCATTCCAATTTCAACAAATATGTCTAAGACATTTTTTAATAGAGCTCGATCAATCTGCTCTCCTTCACGTTCTTGATCAATAAGAGAAATCACGGCATCTCTCACTTTCCCATTTATTTCCTTGTAAACCAAATCACGGAAGCAAGTCAATCCAACTTCATTAAGCGGCGGAAGCGACCTTCGCGCTATAAAATATCGATCTAAATAGTGAAAGAAACGAGAAAGCCATCGAACCATAATTTTATGGTTAGCCCACCTCCTCACAAGTTCACGCAACATAAATTCATCATGCTTCTCTCTCAAAGAAGGCAATACTGTTGATATGATGTACTCTTCAAATGATTCCTTGTACTTGCTAGATTCCAGACACTGAATCAGTAACCGTGTGATTCTTTGACTCCATTTCCAGTGTACCTTAATGAACTGTCCATACGTAACTCGCTGGCTATTTGGATATCGATAATAAACAGCAAATCCCGGCATGTTTCCACACTCACGCTCATAAATAGATTCATCTTTCTTCCAATGGTAAGCAATCTTCAAAGTCTCGTAGAGAAACCTACCAAGCCTACCAACCTCATATTCAGTGCAGCAGCATATCATTGGTTGAAGGGTCTTACAAATAAGAACATCAATGTGGTTAACTGTGTTAAAAAAAAGGGGTTCCAAGGGAATGAAGTTTGTGTACAAACATAGCACAATAAACAGCATCTGGCATGCTGAAAGTACAGCGTGGAAATATACAGCACTGAAGAAATTCCATGTTAATCTTCAAGGTATCAAGACAGGAACTTAACCATTTGTCTTTTGCATAAGAGAGTCGTCTGCTGACAGATGCGACATTTTCTTCATGTTTATGCAGTTCACTAATCAGACGGTCAAGAGATTCTTGAATTCTTTCCTTTTCTTTCTTCCTCTTGGTGATTGCTGAGCTTGAATTGTCAGAAATCTCTTCCAAAGATTTAATACTAGCATGAAGCTTGGCTATTTCTGACTCATAACGATTTTTCGGAACGTACAAATCATATAATGTGAGACCCCCAAAATGTTGCATAAAGATCAGGAGATAGGCTATTCCATGCTTTTGAAGGCAACATAGTTTTAACAGTAACAAAAAGATATGACCAACTAATCGGATTTTTGTTGGAGCCAGTATCTAGAAACATGCTACCAAGATGATCTGTAGGATCAGACTCTGAGTTCGTAGATGAATCACTTGCAGCATTTCTATCATCCAAGGGCCAGCAAACATTGGGAGTCCTCTGAGATTTGAAAAGTCTCATAAAAGGGCGATATATCAAGAAAGCAACCTCGGGATCCAAGTGGTAAAGATGGACCAGATCATCAAGTGAGGGAATAAAAATGGCATAATTTGACCCTGGTGTGACTGCACTGCCTAGAAAATCGACATATTGAAGAAGAGTTCCATGGCATCTATCAAACTGTTCACTGACCATTTTAATATATGGTGCATCTACATTGGCGAGAACCAGAGATCGCTGCTGAGCAAGAAGAAGCAAGAGAGGGGTTGCCAACTTTGGTTCATCTTTAGGAAGTAATGCATCTCTAAGCCTGCTGGTTGACTTTATCAATGCCTTATTATTTCGAGTCATCCCAAAGGAAGTTGCTTGATATTTCAGAGTCTCACCCCCCATAAGCATGTATCAAGGCATTTGAAACAACTGTGTCGTCCTGAAACCCGTGTTTAATTACTTGTGAATGAACTGCCGTTGTATTTTGCTCAGTCACAAAGTAGGCACAAGCTTTTAAGGCAATTGAGAATGTATGCCGGTCCAACACAACATTTTCTCGACGAAGTTGACAGAGAAGAGGGAAAGCCTGCTCAGGGTTGCACTCTGCAAACACAGAAATAATAGCAGTCCAAGAAACAAAGTTTCTCCTAGGCATTTCATCAAACAGGTGGTGAGCATAATCTAAATGGCCACACTTGCAGTACATGTTTTTTTCCAATTTTTGTTATCATCATGATATGTTTCAGCAGAAATTCCAGGAACAGAGCCGCTGACAATTTTAGGAGGGACGACATAAAGTCTCTGTGGAAAAGGCTTGAGATCTCCGCGGACTTTCGGATTACGAGTAACACATGCCTCCACTTTCTTATTCCAAGCATCATCAGCATCAGTTGATTCACAGAATTTTACACCAGAATCTTCTTGTCTGCTTCGACATGCTTCAGAGTCAATAGTTTTCTGCCAGACACCAATTTCATGTTCCTAATATGATCGTTCTCCTGGACAGACATTGCCGGTTGGTCCCTCACAGTTGACAATTTGAACCACAAGAAATCCTCTATCGAACCAAAAAGAGTCTGTTGATCTCTAAGCAGGCGATCAATATGTCTTCGAGAACCTGATATGATGGCATACAGCAGCAAATTTTTCTTATCATATGCCATTCGGCCTACCCGATCACCGGTTCTCAACATTCTTTCACAATCCTCTGATGCAGCAGTCGCAACATGAAGCTCCATTGCATTGACAATTCGAATTAGTCAAAGAAGCACCCACATTCTGTGTCCTGTCATCTTGAATTGCTATCTCTGACCCTTCAATCTTATTGCAGTGATTCATTCAGTTGATCATCTGCCAATTTAGCTTGTGTCGTGTTTTCAGGGCAACTAGGTTCTTCCTGGTAGATAAAAGTTGTTTCTGAACCGCGTTGAGGGCAATCAGATTCCCCGGCATATTGGACGCCAGAACAAGGAAGTACTTCCATGATAAAAATTTCTAAATACAGGTTATATGATACACATGCTACGACTGACAACTCCTTATCTTACCACCCTCCTTCCATTACTAGTAGGTCTTTTCTGTCAGTTAAATCATCTCTAAAAAATAGAGAATTCACACTTTTGTGGCTCATGCTATCAGGAGTAATTTGCTGCAAATTTTCAGTCTGACTCAGCTTAGTAGTTCCATTGATTTTGTCCAAATGATGATGTGATCTTGCTATCAAGTCATTAGTTTCAATATTTGTAGTCTTCAATTGATCATGTGGAGCTTGATTTCTAAGGGCAGGCATCTCAGACAAGGCTTGTAATGATGTCATCATGTTTTATTTTAATCACGGCAACAAAATTGTTAAGAGTTGACTAAACATGTCTTGGTGAATCAAATGAATATTGATCAATTGTCCTTGAAAACCGAGTAGTTTGATTGCACCAAGCACTCAAAACACCGGCTAACCGAAGCGGTAAGACACACATTGTAGAAAGCCTATTAGCAACGGCACATATTGGCCTTAAACCTTTAATTTTGATCTTTGACATGATTCTCGGATCTCTGGACCAAATTTCTCATAGAACAAATTGAAGCAAACTCTTGATAGTTTGACCAAGATGAGGTCAAACTTCCGTCTGATTTAGACTTGAATGAATGTCCTTGCCATCAATCTCCTTGCAAAACCCTAAACACACAAAGAAGAGGAAACAAGCAAAAATTGCAAAACATTTTTTTGGTATTTTGGTTAGAGGTTAGTAAACAGAAACAAACATAAAGAAA
Source organism: Lathyrus sativus (assembly GCA_963859935.3). Classification (NCBI taxonomy): domain Eukaryota; kingdom Viridiplantae; phylum Streptophyta; class Magnoliopsida; order Fabales; family Fabaceae; genus Lathyrus; species Lathyrus sativus. The sequence goes on from OZ012737.1 coordinate 24,703,123, forward strand.
GTAAGAAACAACAAGGGACCTAAGAGAATCAAAAAGTATGATCTTGTTTGTGGAATGATATGCAAATGAAATGTGGGATCTTAGGGGTAAAAATTAGGGTATTACAGTATTCCCTTCAAAACCTTTTCAAAAAAGGACATGTTATTTCTGTTCTACTGCGATATTGGTAACGTATAAGACTCCACGAGTGAACGAAGATACACCTAACTGTTAGAACATGAACGTTAGCATCTTCCATAAAAAACACCAACAAACCATAGTCCGAACTACAGACACTCTGATTTCTCATACCTGCTAAGAATACGTAGGCACAAGGGCCTCAATCCTTGGTAAGCAAACTTCCCATTTTTCACCCGTAGTCTTTCAAACTACGGACGCTCTGATTTCTCATTCCTATTGAGAACACGTAGGCACAAGGGCCCCAAATCCTTGGTGAGTAAACTTTCCTTTTTTCACCATAGTCCTCTGATCTATGATAGCTCTGACTTTCCATTTGTATGAGGGAATACGTAGGCATAGGATTCTGAGATCCTATCGAGTCTTTTTTTTCTTTTTTCACCCTTATCATTCTTGCATTCCCTTAGCAGATTAAGCTTTAGATATACACACCCTTAGATTTAGAACAACAAGAATGGATCTCGTTGAGTACAACAGACGCGAGGGATGCTAACATATTCCTCTTACGTAATCGACTTCTGAGCCTCGAACTTGGTCGCGACGACCATGTTTTTCCCTTTTGAGTTTTTCTCGATGTTTTCATTTCTTCATTGGGACAAATAAAGTTCGACGGCGACTTTGTTTCTTCGTCAGTTATTTTTCGCGTAGCGACACCTAGATGTCGTGGCATAGTGGAGATTGTCCAGGCAGGCGTTGGCAGAGGTATCTTCTCTAATGGATCTGATGTGAGGCAGGTCCTAGATGCCATCATGACTGAAGCACGGAGGACGTTGATATACCATAGACAACTCCAGAGGGAAGGGGGATTGATGTCAAAGAACCAAAGGAGTCAGAGGAGATGGAGTTCGACATTCACAGTAGTGCAGTAGTATATAGTAGTTGTACTTATTACTCATTATGGATTGTATTTTATTTTCACCTCATGTTACTTTATCGTTGTTTTCGACATTATTTATATATGACATTTTTGGACCATCTGAATTTATATACATTGCTTATCAACTGTATGGTTTAAATCTCGTCACATGGCATTGTACGTAATACTTATAAATCTTCATATAAATACATATAAACAAAACCTAACACATACTACTTTATTCTGATATGTTACAGAGATGTATCTCTTATACAATAAACTTGAAAAATGACTTCTGATACAATAGACTTTTTTGATAAACTTGAAAAATGACTTCTGATATATATAATAGAAGATATTATCAAAATATATAAATTTGTATATAAGTTTTATTAGCTTTGCTATTTATTATGAATATATTGACAACGAAATTCAATGAATAAAAGTCAAATAATAATATTGTAATTTTAAATTTAGTTATATTAATCTAAAATAATAACAAAAATAAGTTTATTGTCTAATATTTTACCATAGAACTCTAAATTTCTTTCTCCTTTATTGATTTCATTGATTCTCTTTCGATGTTTCACTGATTTGAGAATTATCATCACTATTTCTAAATTAATTATATAATTTACATTTAATAAATGAAAATAATGTTAGAGAAAATAGTAAAAAATTGTTATAGGATTTTTCAAAATTCATTCTTTTACAAATTTATATATTTTGATAATATCTTCAATTATATATATATATATATATATATATATATATATATATATATATATATATATATATATATATATATATATATATATATATATATATATATATATATATATATATATATATATATATATATATATATATATATATATATATATATATATATATATATATATATATATATATATATATATAATTAAACATCTAATTTACCAAAAAGATAATTACCAAAAATTAATTTTATAATATAATATAATATAATAAATTTAATAATATACATTTCCTCTTAATTAAAAATATTCTTTTAGGTCATTTTGTAATTAATTTATCAAACACTCACGTTAACTTATTAGCTATCAGTCATCAGCTATAAGCTATAAACTACAAATTAATAACTATCAACCATCAACTACCAACTATAAACTATACACTAATTTTATCAAACAGAGCCTCAAAATACAATTATAACAATAATAAAATAAAAACTAATAATTATTCAAGAATAGTACAATGTTTCATCCAAAAAAAAACTTTTTAATAATTATTTTGGATTTGATTTGCTTATATAAAGAAAAAAAGATTCTTTATTTTTAGTAATCAAAACTCAATCATAAAAGAAGACAGATATCCAATCAAAAAAGAATATTTAAACTTTAGTTTAAGTAATATTTAACACTTTTATAAATAAATTGTCATTTAATATTGAATTTAACGTAGTAATAATGCCTATATATGTGTTTTTTTCATCCTATTCCATATTGTTCTAACATTTTTCAGAGTTCATGTTACCAACATGAAACTAGGAAGCATTATCCTAATTGTGGTGACTTTGTTTGCTTTCTTCAACCTCCCCAATGGATATGGTAAAACTAAAATTATTATTATTATTATTAATTTTTTTATTATTATTATTTTATTTCACGTAATTAGTAATTTATATGTGAGATGATTTTCTTAATTTTGTAGCCAAATTTTGTTTTCAAGAACTGACAAAAAGTGGTCAATGTGTTGGAAACGACTGTGGAGTAGAATTCAAAGAAAAGTTTGGAGAAGGATCCCAGCCTCACAATTGTAGATGTGAAAATACTCTTACTAATACTCATGTATGTTCATGTTGTGCCAATAATTGTAAACCAAATGATAAGGGTTTAGTATGTTCACCACCACAGTGATTACTATCTACTTTAATCATAATAGTTAAGTGAATTCAACTACAACCATACATCTTATTGTATAAGGTCTTATGTTTCGATTCTAAGAAATGAATTACCAATCATTTTTCATTCTAAATAGTTCTATTGAAATTTAAGTGTGATAAACTTAAAAATAAAAAATAAAAAATCCTCAGTCTCTCAAAGAATGACATAAAATAACATAAGATATAGTTGAAAACAATTAATGCAGATTTGGTTTCTTAATTAGGCAAACATCGACCTCTCTTTATATAAAATGAATTATGTTATTCACAAATAAATCTATAACATATTCAATTTATTTTTTTTTACAGAAAATAATTTCATTCAAATAAACCCTAAAGGAGAAGACAACAACAAAGGTTTCGCAGCAGGAAAACCTTCAACCCAAATTTTGAAATCAAATTGCTTACCCAACTCCGCCACATCATGGGAGTCCCTATTATAAATTCTATTAACAAACTAAATTGAACCAATATGAAAGCTAATAAGCATGGTACGACAGTCCACCGCAATTGATTCTAAAATTGCATTAGTTGAATTAGAGTTGATACAATCCACCGTCGAGAGAGAGTCCGACTGGATGATGAGCCTATCAATCTTCATAGTTAAAGCCAATGAGCGCCCCGATTTAATTGCAAGAGCTTCAACAACCTCAGCCGAGACACCAATGAATTCCTTATGGCTCGCAGCCAATTCAATGTCTAGGTCGTTGTTCTTGATGACACAGTCAAAGGAAACAAACTCACCCACATAGACATCAGCATCACCTGCATCACTTTCACATCGCCACTGGATTCTTCTCAACGGCGCAAATATTCCTCGTAGCCATGGGATTCGAAGATGGGTTGGCCAAATTAAAATCAGACACAAGAACGAGAGCCTCCAAAGCCACCTTTGACGGACCAACGCCCTTCTTTGGAAACACAACAAATTTCTTGCCTTCCACACCTTATACAAAAGGGGACACAAAAGTTGTGTGCTAAGAAAGTTCCGGCTAGTCAGAATGCTTAACAACCAATCAAGAAGGTTGGTATCCCGAGGAATCCTATAATTCAAAATAGATGGGGAAAAAAATACTTGTTTAGAAAATGGGTATTCCATGAACAAGTGCTAGGCAGATTCCCCAGTACCTCCACAGAAAACGTTGCAATTCTCCAACTTGACACCCTTCTTGGAGAGGTTATCTTTCAAAGGCAATATATTCTTCGCAAGTCTACAGATGAAATTTTGTTCCTATAATGGATTTTAGCCTTCCAGATTTCCTTCAACAACCTTATAAAAGAAGAACTAGAGGGGCCAGGAATATTATTCAGACGAGCCTGCACACAAGCATAAAAGGCCGTATAAACAAAATATTCCCTGTTGTTCTCAAAGTGTCAGATAAGCCGATCTTCCAAAAAAAACCAGAAGAGAGAGGGATACTAATAATCTGCAAAGCCTCCCCTAGAGCGAAACATCTAGTGATTACATCGTTCTTCCAACAACCAAGGTCGTAGTCAATCAGCTCCATGACCTTAGCATCAGCTTTAATTCCAATAATAGGGCCAAGAACTTTAAAGCTAAAATTGTTAGGGATCCAGCTATCATGGCAGATAGAGACCTTCTCACCATTCCCTATTCTCCAACAAGCCCCACGATTCACAATATCTTTGGCATTAATGATGCTTCTCCAAGCATAGCTTGGGGCATAGCCAACGGAGCTTACAAAGATAGAGGTTTGCGGATAATATATACTCTTAAACACTCTAGCCATCAAAGACTTATCGTCCGTGAGAAGTCTCCAATAGTGCTTCTCTAGCAGGCAATTGTTGAAATCATTGATGCCTCTGAACCCAATACCCTTATCACCTTTACTCGTGGCAAGCTTGTTCCAACTCAGCCAATGGGTTTTCTTCCCTCCGTTCTTAGCACCCCACCAGAATCTAGCCAACATAGCTTTAATATTACAAACAAATTTCGGAAGCTTGTAGAAACTCATGATATATGACGGTTTAGCCTGGGCTACATATTTAATCAGCACTTCATTTCCTGCTCTGGAAATAAATTTTTCCTTCCACCCTTTAAGCCTTTTCTAGACCCTATTGTCGCAACGCAAAAAACAACCGACGAAAAATAGAGTCGCCACCTGACGTTATTTATTCTGATGGGGGAAAGGAAACGATCAAAGAAACCTCAAAAAGGGAAAGAACATGGCCTCGCAACCAAATTTCGAATTCGGGAGTTGATTATGTGAGAGGAAGGTGTTAGCACCCCCCGCGTCCATTATACTCAATGGGGTCCACTCTTGTTGTTCTAATCAAAGGGTGTGTTTATCTAAAGCCTATTTGCTAAGGGAAAACGGAAAAGAAAAGGGGAAAAACAAAAGGAGACTCGATCGGACTTTGCCATCCTATCCCTACGTATTCCCTCGTGCAATGGGAAAGTCAGAGTCAACATAGTTCAGAGGACTACGGGGGGAAGGAGGGAATGGTTCTCTCTAAGACTTTATTGTCTTGTGCCTACGTATCCTCATTAGAAAATGAGGAATCAGAGCATCTATAGTTCACGCGACTACGGGTTGATTATTGTGTTTTATGAGCGATGCTAAGTTCACATTCTAGCAGTTAGGGACGAGGCTTGTTTGCAGTATAATGGAAGTAGTGTAGCGGCGAATTTTATGAGTGTAAGCTATTGATTAACTTAACTAAAAAAATGCAAGAGTCACCACCGCATTTTTATTTTATCCAAAAGGAAAGGAAAAAGAGCGAACAAAACCTAAACAAGTTCTAAAACAAGAATAAATGAACAGAGACTGGGTAAGGGGGTTGGTTATGCTAAGGGAAGGTGTCTGCACCCAAAACGTCTATAGTACTCTATATTTTCCCTTTGAAATATCTATGCTCTTTGGTTTGAAAAGGTTTGTTTGAAATGAGATTGGGGAGATGAAAAGAGAAATATTTTTTTAAAAATTTTTTTGTTTGGAGAGACTTATCGTCTTATGCCTACGTACCCACAAAGTGCAATATAGGATCAAAACCTCGTAGTTCAGAGTACAAATAACAAAATTGGTTTGTTATGGTTAATTTTAAATGAAAAGACAATCGTCATTTTAAGGAGAAAACTACGACTAGTCGCCCACAAGTATAACAAAACAACATTTGTATCATCTTAAGATGGAGGATTTTTTCTTGGATTAAAATCAACAAGTTTATCACTTAACATCTAAGTGGAAAATGTCAACATCTTAAGTACTATGAGGAATAGGAGAATTACATCTCAACTATGAAAATGACTCATGTCTAAACTTTTTGAAACGTTTTAAAAGAAAAAGTGCACAAAGGCACAAAAGGTTTGAATGAGTTTTTGTATTTTATATGTCTTTTTAAAATTAGCCAAAGTATGATTAATATTGATTGACATTTATTAAAGAAAATAAAGTTTGAAAATCACTTGACCAGAGACAAGGTTTATTATGAAAGCGGTTTAATTTTGAAATCAAGAAGATTTTGAAAAAGGGAGAAAATTTTGGAAATTAAAGAAGGGGTGGAGAAGAAGTGACTATCCTATTGCAAAAAGATAAAATATAAGGATAAGAACGGTCTAACCACGCAAGTAAGCTCCATAATATAACCATTCTTTCCTTTAGATTAGGCCTTGATCAAGACAGGTCTTCAAAAGAGAACTCCAAGTGCCCAAAAATCCAAAATTACTATCACAAACATCCAAGCATAGGTTAAAATCCTAGTTCTAAGTCCAAAGTTCCATGTCCAATGAAAAGGACAAAAGAGAACAAGTTTTTTTAGGGGGTTTAAGCCTTTATTAATGTTTTTGGTCCAAATGGACAAAATAAAAAGAGCATAAACATTAAAAAAAAATGGTCCAAGTGGACAAAGGGAAAATGGAGGAGACATAAGCAAATAATATGATAACATAAAGCAAAAAAATAAAGAGAGATAAGGAGCAAGAAGGAAGCATAAATATAGCACAATTAATATAAAAAGATAGAGCAATGGTGATCCAAAATGAGAGAACAAGTTTTGTTGTTTTTCGGAAATGTTTAACTAGTCATCCATGAGAATGAAAATATGGTCTCATACATTACCATGGGGAGGGATCCAATTCAGATAAAATCAACGAGTATGCCAACTAACCTACACGGGCAACAAGATAAATCCAATCTATTTCAAATTACACCATGCAAGAATAGGAGACTGATGATTCACTTACAAAACACAACAGTTTTATGATTTCGGGTCCAATTTAGCGTTATGTTAAGCAATCGTAATCGGACTTATGTAGAAGTCACGGCTATCTGAGGCAGGTCAATAACAATTTTAGTGCTAATGCATGCTAGAGAGGTGATATGTAGTTCACTCTCCGAAAGAAATACTACACGAAAAGAAAAGAGGTAACGATGTCATCTTCATCAAGAACTTAAAATAAGTTCCAATGATGTTGAAGATTTTCATTGATCATAAGAAAAAGAAGAATAGGGGAAGGGAAGCCAAATTGAATCACAATTCTAAAATCATTCCATCTTTAAGTTCAACCACTCATCTTAGTGGATTAAAGCACTAAACATATCATTAACTCAAAACACCTAAAATGAACTAAACAATTCACTTTAAAGATAGATTTAAATTAGTGAATATTTATCCAACTTCATTGACACCCTAAGTCCATTGAATTTAAATAGAAATAGGACCTTTAAAATTACAAACCAAGGCAAAGATCAAAAGGAAGTGGAAGAAGGAGGGAAAGAACTCAAAACAATCCCAAAACAAGCCAAAAAAACAACATTATGGACTGTGTTAATTAATTAACCTCCCGATGTTAATTGATAAACACAACAAAAATAGAAATTCCTGAATGTAGAAACAGGTGCTAATCGATTAACACCAGGAGGTTAATCGATTACACCTGCTAAAATAACAGAAAATTAGTTTAAAAAATGCAAAATCCTTGATCAATCATTCTTCAAACTCCTCATGATCAAGGATACAATTGTGCACGAGAATTCAAGTAAAAGAATAGCAAACAACACCAATGGAACACAATTTGCAAGATCCGAAGATCAAATAACAAGAATCAACAAGAGATCACATTGTGGAAGATGAATCAAGCACAACAATGGTGGAACAAGAGTTTACCACTTCCAAATCTAGAAATTCTTCAAATCAACTTCAAGAACCACACTCCAAGCCATTGATCTACAAAAATTGATGATGAAAAAGTGTTTTAATGGAGGTTTAACTCAAAGATTAGTAAGCTCCAATGAAAAACTTACTAACTTTTAATGGAAGAAAAGAGCTTTGGTGAATTTGGGTAGATGAAGAAAAATGGGAATGAGGAAGAATTTTGACAAGGTGAATTTGGCTATCAAAAGCTTATAGAATGAATAAAATGAGACCTCTATTTGTAGAATTTAGGATTGAAAATTTTGGTGGTTTGGAGCTTGGTTTGAAGTCAAAATTAGCATGGAATTTGAATTTAGAGGAAAAATCAAGATCAAGTGGTGATTAATGAGGGTGTATGGTGGGAATTAATTATGATCATGTAGAGGAATTAAAATGAAGTGACCTAGAATATTCTCATGATGAAACAAGTGAAATTGGGGCCAAAATGCTGCACAATTTGAATTTGGCTCATTTTTCATAATTTTGCGCGTGGTTAATCTATTAACCATATAGTGTTAATCGATTAACACAACAAAAATTGTCAAAATTTACCTTTTTTGTTGTATTGTTGTGGCTCTGACTCGATTCTTTTGCTTGTCAAAGAGGGCATGGAAATAAACACATGAACCTTGGAGTCTCTTGAATAATAGTCGATTAAATCTTGGGAAGCTCTTGATCAAATGATTTCTAATTGTTTACAGATCAACTTTGACTTTGTTCAGATGAATTTCATTCGAGCTGAGGAACTGGTATTTGATATTCTTGATCCCAACTTCTTCCTAAAAAAGTTAGTAAAGGAAAAAAACATATTTTTGAATTTAATTAAGGGTTAGTAAACATAAATATAAACAAACATAAAGCAAACAAGAAAACAAGGGTGTTTGGTGATCTCCCTCAAGATCACGGTAATAACACGATCAAAAGGAAAAGATTTTCAACTACCAACCAAGTGGAAGTTACAACAAGGTAATCAATCAAAAAGATACGAGAAATATCATCTACTACCAACTAAGGGTATTACGACAAAGGTAATAAACTCAAAAGGGAGAGATTACCAACTATCAATCAAGTGATAGCTACGACAAGGTAACCAAACCAAACTATATTATCTACTATCAACTAATTGGTAGTACGACAAAGGTAATAAGCTCAAAAGAAGAGGGATTACCAACTATCAACCAAGTGATAGCTACAACAAGGTAATCAACCAAAAGGATACGGGAAATATTACCTACTACCAACTAAGGGCAGTATGACAAAGGTGATAAATTCAAAAAGGAGAGATTACCAACTATCAACCAAGTGATAACTACGACAAGGTAACCAAACTAAGTTATATTACCTACTACCAACTAATGGGTAGTACGACAAAGGTAATAAGCTCAAAAGAAGAGGGATTACCAACCATCAACCAAGTGATAGCTACGACAAGGTAATCAACCAAAAAGATACGAGAAATATTACCTACTACCGACTAAGGGCATTACGACAAAGGTAATAAACTCAAAAGGGAGAGATTACTAACTATCAACCAAGTGATAGCTACGACAAGGTAACCAAACCAAGTTATATTACCTACTACCAACTAAATGGGCAGTATGAAAAAGGTAATAAGCTCAAAAGGAGGGAGAAATATTACCAACTACCAACTAAAGGCAATGCGACAAAGGTAATAAACTCAAAAAGGAAAGATTACCAACTATTAACAAAGTGATAGCTATGACAAGGTAATCAACTCAAAAGGTAACAAACCTCTGTTGTCAAAGAAAGGAACCAAAGTTCAATCCAGGAATAAACTAGAGAGAATTAGTCAAACAAGACTCTACCCAGTGAGGAAGTACTCAACTGGGAATTAATTTCATCCAGACAAATGACTGGGGAGGAAGGCTAAAACAAATATCTTTCAAGGGGCATAAACTCAGTGGGGAATTAACAAAGGTAGGCATTTTTCGGCTTACGGGGCAACACTGTAATAAAGAGAGGACACACATGCTCTGCGGGGATAACAACACTAGAGAGCAAAGAAGCAGTGACACAAATGCAAGATGTACAATGCAACATCAATATGCTATGCACAACAAATGAATGGGCATGCAATGTGTATGAGTATAAATATGTTGATAAAACAGGAATAAGGATAAATAGATGGTGAATAAACATCACAACACCACTGAATACTCGGTTGATCTCAACAAGATGGAGTTATGATTGGAAACTATGCTAGGGATTTAGCTGAAGAAATCCTGCAAGAAATAAACGAAAGCCATCGAGGGAGAATAAATCCTACTACAAGGCTCGAAACCTGCTGGAGAGAAAAATATTGCTTGTGGAGAAACCCAAATATCAATCTTCTAATATCAATGATCCACAAAGAGGATAACATCATGAACTCTGCTTCGAGGATGTAAGGAAAGCTGTTGGGGAATCATAAAAACCCAAATCCTTCTGACTTTTCCTAGGGATAATAAAAATTCACAGGAAGTTCCACTTTAATAAAATGAGGAGATCTGCTGCGGAAAAAAATGAATTCGTTGGGGATTGTAAACATGTAAACTATTACACAAATTCCACTGGGGAAGCAAGGAAGATTTGTTGGAGATACAAGAAAACTCTCTGGAGATTAACCAATTCTGAGCAAAGCATCCTGAATTTGTTGACGAAAATAAGAAGTTAACATCACAGTAAAAGGTCAAGCTGCAGGGGATTTTAGATCAATAGTCAACATAGATGAGAGAAAACCCAACAGGTGACTACTATATCAATAGTACTTAAATAGAAATGTCATCAACAACTTCACTGGGGAACATCCGAAGTAGTGATGCACTGCCTTCACTGGGGATTAACGAGGATAAATCTCTGAATAAGAACAATCTGGAGAGAAAGACATCCTGGACTTGTCGAGGAAAATAAGAAGTCAACATCATAGCAGAAAATCAAGCTGCAGGGAAAATTAAATTAATACCCAACGCAAGGCAGGAGAAAACCCAACAGGTGACTACTATATCATTATTTCTGAGAGGGAAATAACATTGCTTTCCCGCTTGGGGGAATTCAAAACATTGCTTCTCATCCTAACCTTAAGGCCATTTTGCATGATAAGATCTAGGATTCAGTTTCCCTTAGACCTATCATGCATCTTCTTTCTCTTCTCAAAATAAAGTCAAAACACCTAATAAATACGATGAGTATTGTGCGCCACGAGCCTTATGTATTTGGGAAATGATGAGTGAGGAGTCTCTCCTTACTTCTTCTAGAGTGTTTAGCATACGTCCCGTTTAGGGGCGATCTTGCGACACATTCGCTCCTATGTCATAGAATTTAGTGCAATACGAGTCTCAAACCAATTCAATTCACTTATGTTAAAACTCACAAACAAACTGCAAATCATTTTATCCTTCGGGATTGTCCGTCAAATCACTTTCAGAAAGAGTATGTTATTTCCGTTCTACCATAAACAGACATTGACCCTAACTTCTAGAACGTGAACTTAACGTCGCTAATAAAAAATACTTAACCAATTTGTGGTCATACCCACGAACTACGGATACTCTGACTTTTTCATTCTCATCCGAATGAGGATACGTATGCCTAAGACGGCAAAGTCTTGGCGAGCAACCTTCCCCCTTCACCCATAGTGCTCTGAACTACGTTGACTCTGAGTTTCCCATTGCACGAGAGAATGTGTAGGCCTAGGACGACAAATTCCTATCAAGTCTCCTTTTATTTTTTTCTCCTTTTTCGTTTGTGTTTAGCATTAGACTTTAGATAACACACCCTTTGATTAGAACAACAAGCGTGGATCCCGTTGAGTACAACGGGCGCGAGGGGGTGCTAATACCTTCCTCTCGTGTAATTGACTCTCCTTTTTTGAGGTTTCTTCTATCGTTTCCTTTTCCCCGTCGGGATAAATAACATTTGGTGGTGACTCTTTTGTGTTTTCCGCCGGTTATTTTTAGCAGTAGCGACACCATACAACATCATCACCTTCTCACAACTAAAAAGAAACAACTAAACAACACTCTTCATCAAAACCTCACACACCTCTCAAGCACACAACCATCTTCCTACAACAACTCAATCTCCAAAAAAATATCCTTCTCCTTGAAAAATAGTGAGCCTACCTTCATGTAAAACACACCATGACACTAGTTCCCTCCATGAATAAGATATGAAAAAGCCACAACATAACAACACACATATTTCTAAATAATCACACATTAAGATAGCAAGCTCATCATCTTTAACTCTTACCGCCATGTGACATCACCATCTCCTTCACTTAATACAAGACATGCATACATGAATGGAGGGAGAGGAACCTCACGTTTGAAACTCATTTCCTTTTTTTTTTTTCACAACATTTCTTCATTATCTTTCTTCACCTTTCTACCATTCTTTTATATGCACTGAACAAAACTAGAACACCTACCTTCATGTAAAACTCACCACACTTCACTCATTACCACAAGCTAGTATGCACACATATTAACCTCAATATACCACACTTTCATGACAACATAAAGAAAAAGTCCTCACCACTACAACTCACCTCATAATATTTTCTCAACTCCAACACAACGTTCTACCACCACCCCAAACCATGAAAAACCTTGCACCATAGCAACACCTTCGTCGAGGCACCGCCGCAGCCGCACATGACATAGTAATTGTCGACGTTCCCTTCGCCGCCGACAAAACCACCATTGACATACGCAAGTAACCGCAGCTGCCATTTTTTTTACTCGAGCGAGTAGCAGGAAATGTAGAATTGAAGTCCTTTCTATCTCACTCTTACTACTTTTATGAGGTATTCATTGTTTTTTTTAATTAATTTCAAGGAGACTTGGTTGTCTTTTGCTTAAGATGTTCACTATGCCAAAACAGACCTTTAGCAGCCCTTTAAAGCGCTGCCTAAAGTGGCGCTGCTAAAGGTAAAGGCAGCGCTTTTTTGTGGAAAAAACGCTGCTAAAGACATCACTTTTAGCAGCGCTTTTTTACCCCTTTAGCAGCGCTTCTTAAAGCGCTGCCGAATCTCCCCCCCCCCCCCCCCTCCCCCCCTTTAGCAGCGCTTTATTAAAGCGCTGTCTTAGACCCACCCTATAGCAGCGCTTTATGAAAAGCGATGTCTTAGTCCCCTCTTTCCCCACCTATAGCAGCGCTTTTTTAGCAGTTTCTCTGTCCCCTTTAGCAGCGCTTATACATAAAAGCGCTGTCTAATGTGCACGTTTTGGAAAAAAAAATTTTCCTGATTAATGACATTTTTTATATATTTTTCAATAAACCTGCTTATATTACAATACCTGCTTATATAATTTAGCCCTTTATTTCAGCACTTTGGCTTTATATACACAATTCAACACTTTGGCATTATGTGCACAATTCAACACTTTGGCATTATATGCACAATTCAACATCACAAATTATATACAATTCCACTTTAATATATATAATTCAAAAGCTTCACAATTCAACATCACAAATTATATACAATTCTCAACTCGAAATTCAACATCACAAATTATACAATTCTACTTTAATTTCTTCCAATCTTCATTGTTGGCCATAATATACCTGTAATTCAGGAAAACTAAAGTATCAAATGAATGACATTCAAATATGTAAATAAGAAATATATATATATATATATATATATATATATATATATATATATATATATATATATATATATATATATATATATATATATATATATATATATATATATATATATATATATATATATATATATATATATATATATATATATATATATATATATATATATATATATATATATATATATATATATATATATATATATATATATATATATATATATATATATATATATATATATATATATATATATATATATATATATATATATATATATATATATATATATATATATATATATATATATATATATATATATATATATATATATATATATACACACACACACACACACATAAGAAACGTATAAATAAGAAATAATATGTTATTTTATTGAATGAGACAATATGTAATTTTACAAGTACCTTTAACATCTTTTTCTTTTTTTAGTTCGAAGGTGCTTTACTTGTCTCTTAACAACACGGACGGATGGATTGATCCAAATTCCCTCGCTATGATCATTTCTAATATATAATTCGTCTGCTATAATATTCTCATCTGGATCATCCCTAACATAAGATTCATTCTCAACATCAACCTCCCCCTTTTCTCCAATGTTATCGTTGATTACTTTGTTGGAAAAAAGAACTATAGACCATTTCGTACTTTTCGGATCAGTGACATAGAACACTTGTTTAGCTTGCGTGGCTAGAATAAAAGGCTCATCTTTGTACCCCACCTTATTAAGATCCACTTGCAAAAAACCTGACTTATCCATACGTATGCCACTATTACTTTCAACCCACTTGCATCAAAAGATAGGAATCTGAAACTTCTCATAATCAAACACCCAAATACGCTCGATTACCCCAAAATACGAGGAAATATGCATTGATTCGGCAAGCACAGTGACACCACTATTTTGCATTGTACTTTTATCATCTTGCTCCTTGGTATAAAATGTGTATCCATTAATTGCGTATGCGCTATAAGAAAACACATGCAAAGTTGGACCATATGCTAAACATCTCAACCTTTCTGTTATTGAAGCGGGATCAGAATAAAACTTTGAATAAATATGCTCTTTGAACCATGTTATAAAACTTCGATTGTGCTCACGTACTATCCAATTTTCATTTCTATTCAGATTTAAACCTCGGAGAACGTCCTTGTGCAATTTAACGTACTACTCAACCTCAATGTCATTGTGCAGAACATATAAATGCACTTGCTCCCGTTCATCCCTTGAAACTGTCACAACTTTATTTCCAATTAACTGTTTACCTACTACTTTTTCAACAACATCAGATTTTGGGAGGCCAATGGATTGAACGTTGGACAAATATTCAGTACAAAACTCAATAGCTTCTTCAACAATGTATCGTTCAACAATACATCCCTCTGGTCGACTTCGATTTTTCACATACCCTTTCAATATTTTCATATAACGTTCAACTGGATACATCCATCTCATATATGCAGGTCCACACAGTTGTGTCTCTTTCACAAGATGCACAACTAGATGTACCATTATGTCAAAGAATGACGGAGGAAAATACATTTCAAGCTCACACAAAGTAATAATTATATCTTTTTGCAATGTTGGTAAGATCGCAGGATCGATCACCTTACTACAAATAGATCTGAAAAAGAAACACAATTTTGTTATTGCGCCTCTCACTTTTTCTGGCAAAATAGAACGTATACCTTTTGGTAGAAAGTGTTCCATAAGAACATGGCAATCATGTGTCTTTAAACTCTTTAACTTTAGGTCTTTCATAGAAACAAGTCTTCTAATATCTGAAGAGTATCCTTCTGGAACTTTAACTTCACTCAGAAACTTACACATTATCTTTTTCTCCTTTCTAGACAAAGTATATGCAGCAGGTGGTAGATAAGTGCGATTTCCTTTCTTCTGGGGTCCTAATTCATTTCTTATTCCCATTGCTACCAAGTCTTTTCTTGCTTTAAGGTCATCCTTAAACTTTCCTTGTATATTGAGTAACGTACCAATAACACTTTCAAATACATTTTTTTCAATATGCATAACATCAAGAAAATGTCGTACATACAACGACTTCCAATACGGCAACTCAAACAAAATTGACCTCTTCTTCCACCCACGCGTGGTAAGCGTATGAGCAAAAGGCTTGCCAAACTGAGTACTCACATCTTTCACCTTTGCAAAAATTTGATCGCCGGTCAATGTAGGTGGTGCTCTACGTTGTTCTGAATTTCCATTGAATTCTTGTCTCCACCCACGGTACCGATGATTAGAACTTAAGAATCTACGATGACCAAGAAAGACATTCTTCTGACCAAATCCCTATAACAGACAAAATATAAATTTTATTAAAATCATATTAATAATTTACAAAACAAAAATACTAGATAATCCACCAAAATATATCATATTAAAAATACTAGATAATCCATCAACATATAAAACCATCAACATATAAAACCATATCAACATATAAAACCATAACAACATATATATATATATATATATATATATATATATATATATATATATATATATATATATATATATATATATATATATATATATATATATATATATATATATATATATATATATATATATATATATATATATATATATATATATATATATATATATATATATATATATATATATATATATATATATATATATATATATATATATATATATATATATATATATATATATATATATATATATATATATATATATATATATATATATATATATATATATATATATATATATATATATATATATATATATATATATATATATATATATATATATATATATATATCAAGCTTCAAAGAAATATATAACAATGGTGAAAAGATCAATATTTTCCAATAAATCTATCATATATTTTCCAATATTTTCCAATAAAGCGACAGCAAATATTTTCCAATAAATCTATCATATATCATATATCAAGCTTCAAAGAAATATATAACAATGGTGAAAAGATCAATAAAAAAGAAAACCATAGTAAAACTACACATACCGTAACAATGTTGGAAATGCAATGGACGGAGGCACTCGAAAACGGACGGTGAACGGAAGACGGCGACGGCAACGGTCGGAGGGAGGGCTACGACAACGGTCGGAGGGAGGGCGACGGCAACGGAATGGTTCTGGAGGGTATATAGGGCAAAGTTCGTTCGCCAGAGCAGAGGAGAAAGAAAGAAAAAAAGAAACTCGCGACTTCTGTTTCTCTTAAAATTCTGGAGGGTATATAAAAATTATTATACTAATACCTTTAGCAGCGCTTTAAAAAGCGCTTTCATAGGGTGCCATAGCAATGACATATAGCAGCGCTTTATAGAAAAAGCGCTCTCGTAGAGTCCCCCTTTAGCAGCGCTTTTAAAAAGCGCTTTCACAGGGTCCTCCTTTAGCAGCGCTTTTTAAAAGCGCTTTCTTAGGGTCCCCTTTTAGCAGCGCTTTTTAAAAAGCGCTGTCTTAGACTCCCCCTTTAGCAGCGCTTTTTTAAAAGCGCTGTCTTTGGTATGTAATTTTTTTTCTTTTTTTTTTACTGACTATTTAGCAGCGCTTTGTTATAAAGCGCTGTCTTTCTATGCGCTGCTAAAGGCCAATTCTGGCGTAGTGGTTTCTTTTTTGTCTTTTCTGGACCATTTCATAGTAGCTTATATTTTCATCTCTCATTAAAGAATTGTTATACTATAATATAGGGATTAGTCTATACTTTCATTACAAGGGTTCAATCATCATTTTTTTTAATAGGGGTTATGGTAAGACTAATATGCTTTTGGCTGCCACACTTTTATTGACAATAATCTCTATCATTTTTCTTTTCATTTACTCCTTTGTTAAAACAAGAACATATTCATATTTAATTATTTATTTTAAATATCTTCTTTTTTATTTGTATAATATTAAAGTGCCAAAATTATTATTTTTCTCTAAATATTTTATTTATATTTTTTTCATATTAAAAAAATACCAAAAATATTTTGTTTTTATTTTCATTAAGTTTTGTAATATTAAAATGTAAAAACTTGTTTTAAATACCTTTTATTTTATTTTGTGATATTTAGAAAATACTAAACTTTTTTTCATCATTTTCCTTCTATTATTTTAATTTTCTAGTTCTTATTAGTTAATTTGAAATATATTAAAAGTGTCAAAAAAAATAAATCTGTGTTATAATTATTAATTAATTTATATATTTCTATTTAATATTTATTAAATATTTATATTTAAATCGATTAATAATTCTTGTTGTCCGACTCTATTTCGTGATTACTTGCTTCCATGTTTTGGGCCTGCTTTTCCTTGATTAATTCTTGATGGTTCGTCTTGATTAACTGATGATGTTTATTCTTGATGTCTTGCCTTGTGAGCTGATTACATGTCTTGATTCTTGTTTGGTACATATGTTGTTATTTGTTCATGATCTTAATTTTGATGTTTGAGGTCTTGTTGTTTGCTCATTGTATATCATTGTCAATGTCATGATGCCTATTATTTTCTTATGCTCCCTGGTGGCCTTCTAGTCTTTACAATTTCCTATGTTTAAATCCAGAGGAATGGTTCATGGTTGACTATATAGTCATGAGCATTTCATTTCTCTTTTGCATCTTTCACCCATTGTATGGTCCTTGTTTCCCTTTAGGTTGATTACCTTAAGGTTGTATATACTTAGATTGTTGACTTTAGACTGATTCCTATAGGTTGTGATCTCTTAGGTAGTTACCCTTAGGATATTTCAACTTTAGATAACTTGCAATTAAGGTCTCTGTTCTCATGAGAGATTATACATTAATCATCCTTAGTCGAGATGTAAACTCTCCTACACCATAACATTGTTGAGAAAGATGTTGACTCTTTTCCACTTGAGAGAGGTATATGGCATACTCGTCGATTCTATATCTGAGTTAGAGCCCTTCTCTCAATGTGAAGCAAAGATCCATCTTTCGCATGTTTGTGGTGGTTTAGTTGAGTATTCTCCTTAAAAACAACCAACAAACTTTACTTTTACTCTTGGTTCCACGAACTACGGACGCTCTGACTTCTCAAGTTCCTTTTAGAATACGTAGGCATAAGGTCTCAATCCTTAGTGAGCATTCTTTTTCTTTTTCACACCCTTTTCTTTTTTTTCCACCCATAGTCAGCCGGACTATGATTGCTCTGACTTCCTATACATAATACGTAGGCATAAGATTGCAATAATCCTAGCGAGCTACCTTTTTTCTTTTTTCACCTTTTTACATTACTCATCTCTTCACCTTTATAAAACAATTAACAAATAACACATTAAGACAAGAGGTTCCTATAGAGTACTATAGATACTTAGGATGTTATTACCTTCCCTTAGTATAACCAACCCCAGAACCTTAGATTCTCTTTTACTTTGTTTTTGCATTGCATATTTATGTGTTATTCGTGCTTTTTCCCTTCCCTTGGATAAATTGAAGATCGGTGGTGAATTAAGATTTGTGAGCCTAGTTAACTTAATAGCTACGGTTCTAGTTGATGACATTTTCAAAACAGGTGAGAAAATATCATTAAAATCAATACCCTTTCTTTGACGAAAAATTTTCACCACTAACCTAGCTTTATATCTTGGAAACTTAGAGTTGCTCTCATGTTTAACTCTATAAATCCATCTATTTTCCAAAGCCCTTTTTCCTTTAGGAAGCTTCACTAAATCATAAGTGTGATCATCATGCAATTATTTCATCTCATCATGCATTGCATCCCTCCACTTTTGATTTTCGTCACTTTCCATGGCCTCTTGAAAACACTCAGGTTCACCCACATCAATCAAGGTCACATGCTCGTTAGAATTATACCTTGTAGAAGGTTGTCTCTTCCTGTTAGACCTTCTAGGTTGAACTTGAGATGATTCTGGAGTTTCACCAAGATTTTCGTCCTGTGACAAATAGATCTCCCCTTCACCATTGTTAGTTGGAATTTTACCTCATCTTCAAGTTGTTAATCATCAACATAATCATATGACTCGCCATTGTGATCATCACCACCAATAGCATCCAGATTATAACTAGGTAATTGAACTGGATCAACATTAGACAAACTGATGTCTTTCTTGGGTGTAGCCTTCTCCACCTTACTAATATCTTCAATAGTTTGGTCATCCATAAACACCACATCATGGATTCGAATAAGCTTCTTCCCTACGAGATCATACAACCTGTAGCCAAACTCATCTTGCCCATAGCCGATGAAGATACATTGTTTTGACTTTGCATCTAACTTGGATCTTTCATCTTTTGGAATATGCACAAAATCCTTACAACCAAAGACTCTCAAATGATCATACTTGACATTCTTTCTAAACCAAATTTTGTTGGGAACTTAACTGTTCAAAGCAACAGTAGGAGTGAGATTAAGAACATGCACTATCGTGTAAAGTTCCTCGCCCCAATAATGATTGGGCAACTTAGCTTCAGAGAGCATACACCTTACTCTCTGAATTAGTGTTTGATTCATCCTCTCTGCTAAACCATTCAATTGAGGAGTTTTAGGAGGAGGCTTTTCATGTGAAATACCATGCTGCTTGCAATGGAAATCAAATGGTCCATAATACTCTCCACTATTGTCTGAACAAACACATTTCAGCTTCTTGCATGTCTATCTCTCAACCAAAGCATGGAATTCTTTGAACTTTTCCAAAACTTATTCTTTTGTCTTCAAGGCATAAACCTATGGTTTCCTAGAGAAATCATCAATAAAGGCAACAAAATAAAGTCCACCACTAAAGGATTTTAGCTTTAATGGGCCACAAACATCATAATGTACCAATAGAAGCAACTTTGACTTCCTTGAGGGAGGATGTCTCTTGAAAGATACTTTAGTCTGTTTACCAGCCATGCAATGAGAAAACTTCTCCAAATCTACATTCTTTAACCCAGGAAAAACATCCTTTTTGTCCAAAACATTCAGCCCCTTTTTCACTAATATGACTAAGTCTTCGGTACCACATAGATGCTTCCATGTCAATAGCATTCACATTGTCTCTAGCAACCAAAGCTTTTGTCCAATAAAATTTAGAAAGCTTTTTCCCTCTAGCCATAACCAAGTTATCTTTCTTGAGTTTCCACTTTCCAGAACCAAAGTGATTATCATAACCACAATCATCTAGCATATGCACAGAGATCAAATTAAAGAGGACATCTGGAGCATGTTTGACACCTTTAAGCAACAATTGCATTCTCATGTTGGTTTGCAAGCAAATATCACCAACACCAATCACCTTAGATAGACCATCATTACGCACCTTCAACACTCTAAAATCACCAGAAGTATAAGATGTGAAGAAATCCTTCCTTGGTGTAACATGCAATGTAGCACCACTATCAACTATCCACATGCTCCCGTCTGATAAAAGATTAACAGACTCATGATCACGAAGAATAACAAGATCATCACTAGTAGCAGTAGTAACACGATCATCATCATGATCTTCATGGTCTCTTTGTTTAGACTTACCTTTCTTGCCTTTGTTATCTCTTTTCCATTGATAGAAATACTTATGTACGTGTCTTGTTTTGTGACAATAATGACACTCCAGATTCTTATATCGCGGCTTGGACTTGCTTCTGCTATTCTCACTACCATCCATCGGTTCCTTTTTATGACTTCTCCCCCTAATTTCAGTGACAAGTACCCCTGGTTGAGATGAAGAACCATGTGTCTTCCTTCTCATCTCCTTATTAAGAATACCACCCTTATCCATTTCCAAAGAAACAATACCTCTTGGAGCAGAACTTATGATAGAAACCCGAAATGTCTCCCAAGACTCTGGTAAAGATAGCAATATAAATTATCCCAAAAGTTCATCATCAAATTTGATACCCATTCCTGACATTTGATCAAAAGGGGCCTTGAAATTCACTCAAGTGATCTGAAATAGAAGTCCCCATCCTTATATTTCAAACTTATGAAGTTATTCAACAAGAAAACTTTATTATTCCCTGACTTAGAGGCATACAAGGACTTTATCTTCTCCCACAAAGTTTTTGCATGTGTCTCATTAGAAATATAATTATAAATAATGTCTTCTTCATATTGTATTTTCAAATAAAGTCGCATACCTGTTGATGTTCAAACTCTCATTCTTCATCAGACACAGAATCTGACTTTGTGGAACTAAAAACTGGTAAATGAAATTTCTTAACAAATAGTAAGTCTTTCACCTTGCCCTTCCATAAATTATAATTAGAACCATTCAACAATACCATATTCATCTTTGTATTTGACTCCATCATTCAAACAAGTAAAATAATCCTTAACCAAGAGCTCTGATGCCACTCTGGTGGGAAATTAAGACACAATAACAGACCAATACGCAGCGGATATAAAACTCCCTAAAATTTGTAGGAATCTTGAGGATCAACAACAAATATAAGATGACAAATCAAACAAATAAAGGTATAAAAGAACATCGATATTTTTAACGTGGAAAACCCCTCAATATGAGAGCAAAAATCACGAGTCGTCCAGACCAAAGAAATAATTCCACTATAATCAATTAAGGATATAAGAGAGGTTTAAAGTGATTCACAAACTAGTGCTAACAATTGCAAATCACAAAGTAAACTAGCTTACAATTAAGAATAACAAAGCTGGAAAAATATTCCAAATTTGCAGCTTCGATGCGAAGCAAATAACTTTCACCTCAGACGATGTTTTGAAATTTTGAATGCGGCACGAACCTGCCCACCAAATTTGAGCTCAATCCAACGGTTAACGATCGGGGATCTTCAATTTAGTGAGATTGGTTGCAGAAAAACGAGAATGAGTTTCTCTCCTCTTTTCTTTCTTTTGAATCCATATTTTTTTTTCCTATCTCTCAACTCTAAATTGATCCTTTCCACTAAAAAAAAGTGATACAAATGGACTAATCATAGTTGGGTCTTTCTCCACATAAGAAGGGAGCCTAAACCCAACAGGTTTCACATCTTAATATTGTCATCATCAAAATCATTGAAATCATATGATTGTTGTGAATATTGTACCTTCAAGCACATAGATCCACAAATGTGGTGTTTACAAATATTACTCAACAAAGGTTGTAACCAACTTTAATAAAAAAATGCAAGTATTCGAATCTTTCAATTGAAAACATATACAATAGAACCACTTGCTTTCTTTGTTCTTTATTTTACGAGAGCTTCTTCTTTGGATGTTCTTTATTTAAAAGTTCTTTTATTTTTTCAAGTTGATTCTCAAATAATTATCCACAAAGTTGTTTCAATGTTGTTTAGTGTGATGAATAAAAAGTGTCAACTTTACCTTTTATATAGCTTCCTTTTTTTCTGATCGTATGATGATCTTGATATTTTGATAAAGGAGCCGTTGTGATCATTTTACTATTGCAATAGTTTTTCATATATTTTGTGCTCATATTGGATATTTTCAAACACAAAGTTGTAACTTTTATCGTGTAAAGTTTGTACAAAGATATTTTTAAGATCACTTTCTTTAGATGATAACTTCCTTACTCTTTTTAGAGGATAAATTACCTTAAATCTATTTTTAAAAAATTATACAAAAAACAAACGTTAGACAATAAAATTATTCTCTTACAATGTGTTATAATCAAAATCAAATTAAAAATGTATATATTATCTTCAAAGCATTATTAATTTAAAGACATGAAAAACTCTTTTCTTCCTAGAAAGGAGTGAAGAGAAAATATCCATCCATTTCCGATAGAAAATCAATCTTTATTTTAGCAAGACATAGAAAATCAACCTTTCATAAAGACAATAAAGCGAAGATGATTCAAAATAGGTGTTGCGAATCTTGTTATGAATTACGAAAAAATTCAATATCAATTTGTGAGACAAATAACAATAACAACCAAAATAAATGGTCTTCAGCAATAATAATCCGTACACAGATAATATAACAGAATAAGGCAAGAAAAAACCGAAGGTTTGTTTAAGATCTACTTTGGGGGAGATAGTAGCTCTCCAATTCACTATACTCAGAAAGTTGTTACAAAAGATTACAAATGAGTTACAAGAAAATAGCCTTCGCCTCCAGGTTCCCAAGAACAACCCTGAAGGCGCTCAAGAACAACCCTATTTTCTACCCAAGCGTTTCCCTACCTCTCCAACTCTCAATATATGAATCACTCAAACGCAAGGTGTAATCCAAGATTTTTTGTGTGCATAGCTGAAACTCTATGCTATACCTTTAAACCTTTGGTCTCCCTTGTTGGTGTAAACTCTAAGATTGTCACACACCAAACATATAAGAGATACATATTTATAATAGCAAATACCCAACAAACAAAGCCCAAAATCATATGGATCCATGGACCGAATCGAAAAAAGCCCGAAAATTGAAAAACAATATTCACCGTACGGACAACACTAATCACCGTACGAACGTCACTATTCATCCGTACGGATAGTACGAATCACCGTACAGGCGGTACTATTCACCGACCGATTTTTTTTGACTTTTCGTCCGACTTTCTAAAACTTCTGATTTTTGCGATAAATGTAATCTCCAAAATATGTTTTTTTTTCTTCATCAACAAAGGTTTTAAGGCACAATTACAACAATCTCCATCTTGACTTTAAACCGTGTTAATACCAATCAATAACATTGTTGCTCTCTGCCATGTTGAAACTTTAATCAATAACTTTGATCAAATTCAAGCAACTTTTGAATCTTGATCTCACAACTTGCATCCACTTGTTCCCAATTACCCTTTTCTGCCTAGGTAATCTAACAAGCCTACAAGTATGATTTTTCAACCACCTTTGACTCCACCTGTTTTCAAATGCCTCCCTGAAGGTTTTTCTTCTTTTATTTTGCAGTCCTTCAGCCACATTAAAAACATAATATCCAAGGCTAGCATTACTGTCCCTTTAAGATGCTACAATAACCCTCCTTACCTTATCATGAGTCAAATGATAATCAGAGATCTCTGTAACTGTTCTCTCACTACTGCTAGCATCCATAGTAGGAAACTCCACCTTAAACCGAGTTTTCTCTATTATAGTTTCTCCCAGGTTTCTCCCTTGGTTTTCACTATTATTCTTCTAAAGAAGTTCTCTATCAACCAAGTAAGTTGTTTTAACCTCAGCTCTTTTCCAAAAACTCAATAACAACTCAGCGGTAACATGCATTTTTATCCCTTCATTTCTGCAAAATTCATTGTACTCCTCTGAAACTTTCTCAAGACATTCATAACGCCTTAAACTCAAATCTCATAGCTCTTCCTTGTCATGAAAGCCTCCACTAGTTAATGATGAATGAATAATAACATTTGAACCTTCTAAAATATATAGACCACATATTTTAGACCCTTTAGCAATAATCAATTCATCACGCGAAATCTTCAACACTCCACGTTCAACTCTAGTACAATAGCCTATATCATCGAACATACTTATAGATAACAAATTTCGCTTAAGTTCTGGAACATACCTCACATTGTGAATAAGAAGTTCACGATCATTAAACATTTTAAATCTGACCGTACAAATACCATGAATCTTGCATGCCTTATTATTACCAAGGCGAACTACTCCACCTTGCACCATCTTCAAAGTTTCAAAGTATTCTATTCTTGGACACATGTGATAAGAGCAACCTGATTCAATGACCCAACTAACTTCAGTTTCTAAACTCGATACTACTAGTGCTTCGGCATCCTCAAAACTTTCCTCACCCAATGCAACTACAACTTGAACAGAATCTTCATTGACCTTTCTTTCAGGACAATCTCTTTTAAAATGACCAATTTTCTGACAATTAAAATATTTCACCTTTGACTTGTCAGACCTCTTTGATTTGGACATCCCTTTACGCTCACCTCCTCCCCTTGACACATTTAAGCCTTCACCACTATCTTCAATCTTCAAATCTTTCGACTTTGAAAATTATTTAGATTTCACCGTCGTCTGAACTTCATCCAAAGTAATAGTACCTTCCTTACTATAAATAAGGACATCCTTAAAGTGCTCAAAGGATCTGGGTAATGAACTCAACAGGAGCAAAGCATTGTCCTTATCATCAATCTTCACTTCAATATTCTCAAGATCATCGGTAATCTTGTGAAATTCTATGAGCTGCTCAACTATGGATTTGTTTTCCACCATTCGGAATGAATAGAGTTGTTGTTTCAGATACAACCTATGAGTCAAAGACTTTGTCATATACAATGATTCATGTTTTGCCCACATAGCAACCGCAGTTTGCTCCCTGGCGACTTCTCTTAGAACTTTATCCCCAAGGCACAAGATAATGATACTCCCGACCTTATCCACCATCTCGATCTTATGTACTTGTGTAAGCCTTGCAGGCATCAATGCTTCACTCTTCAAAGCATCGATCAACTTCTCTTGAATTAGAATTGTTTGCATCTTAATTTTCCACAACTCGAAGTCGTTGTTACCGAAAAATTTCTCGATCTGCCATCTACTAACTATGGTGCTCACTTGTCAACAATATATCTTTGCTCCACGCTCACCGCACCACTTGTTGTGAATCTTGTTGTGAATTACGACAAAATTCAATATCAATTTGTGAGGCAAAGAACAATAACAACCAAAATAAATGGTCTTCAGCAATAATAATTCGTATGCAGATAATATAACAAAATAAGGCAAGAAAAAAACCGAAGGTTTCTTTACCCAGTTCGATCAACGATCTACTCTGGAGGAGAAAGCAACTATTCAATTCACTATACTCATAAAGTTGTTACAAAAGATTATATGAGTTACAAGAAAATAGTCTTCGCCTTCAGGTTCTCAAGAACAACCCTGTAGGCGCCCAAGAACAACCCTGAAGGCGCCCAAGAGCAATCCTATTTTCTACCCAAGTGTTTCCCTATTTCTCCAACTCTCAATATATTAATCACTCAAACGCAGGGTGTAATCTAATGTTTTCTTTGTGCATAGCTGAAATTGTATGTTATACCTTTAAACTCTTGGTCTCCCTTATTGGTGTAAACTTTAAGATTGTCGCACACCAAAAGAGATACATATTTATAATAGCAAATACCCAACAAACAAAGTCCAAAATCACATGGATCCATGGACCGAATCGAAAAAAGCTCGAAAATTCAAAAACACTATTTACCGTAGGGAAGTCACTATTCATCCGTGCAGATAGTACTAGTCACCGTACGGACGACACTATTCACCGACCGATTTTTTTTCCGACTTTTCGTCCGATTTTCGCGGTAAATACAATCTCCAAAAATATGTTTTCTTTCTCTTCATCAACAAAGGTTTTAAGGTACATTTAAAACAATAAAAAATTGTAATTTTATTTTATTTTGCTTATTAAATTTTTTTTAATATGGAGGGCCTATGCCCGAAGAAAAACAAAATTAAACAACGGTAAATCGGAGGACTGCAAGTCCAAAGCATATCCCTAACAAGAAGTTCCGAAATATCATCCAAAATCCAGATACTCATGATAAATCTGTACATCAAGATCGTGATACAAGCTCATATTAGCCATAACATCCGCACACTGATTGACCTCTCTATGCATATGCTTTATGATAACTTCCGAATCTCCATTCAAACAATCTTTGATAGATATCAACTTTAAAGTGTTAACATAGATTGAGTTTATAACAGTTGTTAAGATTCTTAACCAAGTTTCTGAAACTTAAATTGAATTCAACAACAATAAAAGGTTCTTAATGGAATGAAAAGTGTCTGTACCAAGCCATTAATGCAAGTTTAGCAAATGATAGATATCAAGTTTGTGAAACACATTGTTTGATGTCCACTTTACAACCAGATGCAATATTGCACCAAAATGCATCATGGATGAATCAACCTCAAAACTATGATCCTAATCTTCAGTACCAATGAAAACCAGCCATAATGGCCATAACAATTTACTTTGAAACAAAAGTCTGAATGAACATAATTTAAACCATACTAGACAACACTAACTCAATAACAGGACATCGATAGTTCAAGTATCGATCGACTTTCACTGATTTATCTTCCAAAGTCGATCCTTCGTTCGCCGAAGAGCCTGAAATGCCGTTAGTGTCTTTATTCTTAATTTATTATTGCAGAATCTTAAACTAACAGACATTTGCCAGCTGCGCCGTGATTTTCGCAAAATACACGTCATTTATGGTGAAGTTTCTCAGCCGAATCGTAATGGACATCGGTGCTACATAGCTTCTATTGATCTAATATTCAAGTGCTGGATAATTATACAATGGACCAGCAGGTTGAGAATGATTCAAGACATCATACAGAACAAGCATATTGACAATGCCAGGCTGTCTCAGCCAAGTCGCCACCGCGTCTCCAGGAGATGTAAGTCTTCCCATGTTACGCTCCGCGAATCTAAAAGGCGATCCCATTCCGTTAAGAAGTGCTTCAATAGTTCTTTTCAATGTTCCATCACCCATCACCTTGCTGTGTTTTCCCCAACCAGTTAAAATGCTGCAGAATAATATCAAATTTATGATCAACACTTTAATCGTCTCGTTAATCTAATCGAATGAAAACAATAAAAATCTTCGGCGAAAAAGATACGTACTTAACAATCTTAGGCAGTTCAGAGCCTTGAAATAAGGTACTATGCATATTGAGCAACCAATCATGAACCATAGCACAGCCAGCACCACAAGACATCAGATGCAGATCCAGGCAAGAAAATGACCATTCGCCTTTCCACACATTCCGCTGCTTCCCTTCGACTACAACCATTTGAGCTCCGCGTCTCTGTGATCGAAATCAATCTTATTATTACGAGGAAAAAAAGAGCAAATTTCTTACAAAACTAGCGAAAGTTTAGTGGCTGAACTTTACCTGACCGAAGTGCCACAGCATATCTGTGAGGGCGTTATAAAACGCGGACGCGGTTGAAGAATCCATACGTGTGATTTCATTGAATAGAGTCTGAGCAGTAATCCAAACTTGTTCTCTATATCCCATCAACAGTCCACGAGTTACACCATACACCTGGCTATCGAACAAGCGCAGCGTGTCTAACACCTTTGCAGCGTCATCGTATGAATTGCAGCGACTGCATCAAAATGGATCGAATTATATAGTTTGAGATTGGTTATATATAATTCAAGATAACAGAAGGAACAAATTTTGATGTATTTTACCTGCACACATTCAAAATTGCTGAAAATGTGACAACATTTGGTTTAATGTGCAGCTCATGCATTTTCTGGAAGAGCCAAAATATGCAGTGTAGGTCTTGTCGTCCCTGCCTAAGCTTCTTTACATGACCAGCTTTTTCAGAAGTGAGTTGCTGAAACATCTTCAAGATCCGGTCCTCCCCCGGCTTATTCTGAAAAGCACCGTCAATAAGCATTCCAGATGATTGTTCATTAGGATACTCGATGGCTTGCGAAGAACCATGAACTCCATACTCCAAAGCTGGCAATTGTTGGCATGCATCTATGATGGAGTTGAATGTGACAACATTCGGTTTGACTCCCTTCTCAATCATGCCAATAAGCAACATAATCGAAGACTCGACTAAACCGTTTTTGCAAAGCGCGTCTACAATTGCAGTATAAAAGACCACATCAACCTCCAACCTTGCCATCTTGAACTCTATGTAAACATTCATAGCTTCCTCAAACATTTCAGCTTTAGTGTAGACATCGATCAACGTAGAGTACGTTAGTGTATTCGGATATATATTCCGAGCCTTCATCTCTTCGAACAATCTTTTAACTTCAGCGTACATACCATGCCTGCCATACCCGGCCAACAGAGCATTGTATGTAACGACGTCAGTTTTAATTCCACATCCGTCCATCTCTCTGCATATATTGACAGCTTCATCAAACCTGTCGAGCTTCGTATAGATGCCGACCAGTGTGTTATAGGACACTCTATCAAGACAAACGGATCGAAGCTTCATTTCTTCATACAGACAAATGGCATCTTCCAAGAGGTTAGCCTTGGCATAGCCATCCATCAGTGTGCTATATGTCACAATGGTTGGCCAAACGCACTTGAAAGTCATCTCTTCAAATACCCTTCTGGCTAAATCAATCTGTCCGCCCTTACACAGCGTGTCCAAATACGTGTTATACGTAAACACGTCTCGAGCAATATGCCTACCATCCATTTCTCTCAATAACTTTTGAGCCATTTCCCACATGCCCTTCGACGCACAAACAGAAAGAAGCGAATTATAGGTAAGACGATCCGGCATTATGCCAGCAGCCAGCATTTCATCATAATACTTAACAACCACATCAAAACTCACCTCCCCTTTCCCCCCTGCATCAATTATCGAATTGTACGTAACCAAATTAGGCACAAGGCCCAAGCCACGCATAGACATGAACAATTCGGCCGCATCAGGGAAGCGCCCATTTCGGCCATACGCGCTAATCATGGCCGAAAACGTATACACAGTCATTCCATAACCTTCATTCCTAGATTTTCCAAACAAGTCTATAGCCCGATTAATCTCCCCTAACCTACCAAGGGTACCGATCATAGCACTCGTTAACTTACCTTTCGCAACCCTCCCATTTGACTTATACATAATAAACTCATAACACTTCTCAGCTAACAATACTTGACCATTATTACCAAAATCTTTAAGCATGTAAATATAATCCTCAACTACCCATAGCTTATTTTCATACGAAATCAAAACACTATCGATATTAGCAGCAATGTTACCAGCATTGTAGAGACAAGTAAGAACCTCATTCGCAGCTTCGCTGTGAGGCAGTGTATTAAGTGCTGCCCTCGGCATTCCAGAATGTTTCTTCGCAGCATACCTGGTGGACTTCCTGCCCGAAAACTCCGGAGCAAGCTTTGATCTCCTGCCATCCAATAAAGATCCCGGCGCAGACGAATACACACCTCTTCCACTGCCATGTCCAGCAGCTATATCAGCAGCAGCAGGAGCAGGAACCAAAGGTACAAACCTTGAGTTGGAATAGTTCCCAGACGAGGAAGACCATTCTTTTCTATGACGTTTAAGATTATTTTGGCGATTGTGATTATGCTTATGATTATGATTTTCAGCAGGTCTAGGAGCAGGAACTGAGGAGTAGTTTGGTGGTGGGGTTGAAGTAGAAGCCATTGTTAACAAACAAAAAGGAACACAAAGATGAAAGCTTTTGCCTAAAGGGTATCCGAAAACAACAAAAAGAACAAAGCTTTCAACTTCATAACTCGATAATCAATGGCTTGTGATGCTTGAAGTGAAAAAGCTCTGAAAATGGAAAATGGGTAACTGAATTCAAGAGTGAAAAGAGAGATTTTGGATTGAGTTTGTGTTGAAAATGAATGAGAATTTATAGGGGGAAATTTTGAGAACATGCATTGAATCTTTGAATCCTTGTTAGTTTCCTTTCATGGCTTTGAATTTTTGTCTATGTTGTGAAACATTCTATCTACAACTTTGGATTTTCAGATTAAATTAATTGGATAAGGAAATTAAATAATTTAAAAATATTATAAAAAAATTACTTATTAAACAAGTTATTCAAAATATAATTAGTTGTTGTTTTAAAGTGATTAAGAATATTGGTTAACTCATTTAGGATATCTTTTTATCTAAAAAAATAAATTATTATAAAAAAAGTTTAAATTACGGGAAAAAAAAAAACAAGAATAAATATATAATTAAATTGATTTTTTGTATGGAAACCGTTGAAAATTATTATAGAAATAATAATATGACTCGATTAGATTGACTAGAAAATAGTGTATATACATTAATACATCTATTACAGAAAAAAGAATCGAATATATTAAATAAATTTATTTTTGGATGGAAAGCATTAAAAAATAATATTAAAATAATTATTATGCTTCAATATTATTGACTAAAAATAGTTTTATATACATTAATAAGTGGAATAATCATTATGATTTGATTATATTGACTAAAAAATAGTTTTATATACATTAGTATGTTTAATATGGATAAAAATATCGGGTATATAAGTAAATTTATTTTTACAAGGAAAGTGTTAAAAAATATCATAAAAATAATCATTACGCCGCAATCTTATCGACTAAAAAATAGTTTTATATATATTAATATGTGAAATAAGTTTTACACAAATATATAATTGTATTTTTTAATTTTTTTTTAAGACAAATAGGTTTTTAAAATTATTATTTTAAAAAAAAAAAAGATGATTACATGTGATTCAATGAATTATTTTTAACGTATAATTCTAATATATAATTGTTAAATAAAAAATTATGCATGTATTATACTTTATATTTATAAAATTAAAATCATGTTTTACATGATTTTATTTATATATCTTTTTATATTAAATGTTTTAAAATTTTAGTGGAAAAATCTCACTTACTTTTTATAGTCTTTTTATATTATGAACAAAACCTACTAAAAAAATTAGAATACTTACGAATTTTAGAGAAGACACAAAAGTTCTTCAACACTAGTTTGAGTAAAAAAGCTATTCAAAATATAATTAATTTATGTTATTTTACGGTGAGTGATTAAGAACATCAATTAAAATATTTAAGATATGTTTTTTTTCTATAAAAACCAAATGTTATAAAAAAAATCATATTACCAAAAAAATGAATGGGTATATAATTAAATTTATTTTCCCATGAAAATCGTTAAAAAATATTATTAAAAAAATCATTATCATTTGATCGTATGGACTAAAAAATAATTTTGTATACATTAATTGTTGGAAATTCACCTCACACCCTATGAAGAATTCCCTTCAATCTTGATCTCAAAATTGATGAACAAACCCACAATATGATAGTAATGGTGATAAATAAAGTTCGATAGCGACTCTGTCGAACCTCATTCCACGCCTTTCACGCGAGGGTCGTGTTCTCGTTGATTTTTCTAGGTGCGACAGCTGGCGAATTTGTTGGGGACTATTTGCTCCATGCAAGAGAGAGTCGAGCCTAACTTAGGGATTTGTGAAGAACATTATCTTTCTTTACTTATGTTCTTCTCGCTTACGTATTTGTTCTCTTATTGCTTTCTCTTTTATATGTTGGTTATCTCGCTTGCCTGTTGGATCTTGGGATGACATCATGAGTAAAGATCTATGCCTGAGCTTTGGTAAAAGTAGAGGGAACACATAGATTAGAATTGTTATTCGAGTAGTGTTAGTCTCCAAGGACTCGCTCCTTGTGTGCCTAGCATGAAAGCTCCTCTAGAGGAGACCTATTCGCAGATCTTGTTGTAACACAGCTAGCTTGTTGCACGACTTGATTTATGACGGGTCCGTGATTATGAGAACTTTTTAGAACCAGTTCTATATTGGTGGTCGTGTAGTGTTGGTCTCCGAGGACTCGCTCCTTGTGTGCCTAGAATGAGGACCCCACTCAGGGGAAGGCCTTGTCGTTATTATCATCGTAATACAACTAGCCTATTGCGTGACATTGATGTGATTAGTGTCTGTGATTCTGGGAACTGTATCCATCAATGTAGAAACCATCTCGTGAGTGGGTTTATGGGTAAAGAATCTAGATCTTCCCGTATAGAGCCTACCTATAAGGTTTCTTTGATCAGAAACTATGGTTACCTACCTGTTACAATGACCAACCTTAGAACTGTTTGAACTTGTGATCCTGTGATCCTGGATCTTGCATCTTGCATTTCATCCTGCATATATATCATTGTATTGCATAAGGTATGCATCTTGCATTTCATTTCATCAGCCGAAACTCATTTCTCCTTCCCTCCTCTCCAATAAATCAAGTTGATTCCTCGACACCAGTACGCAACTCAAGCCAACACTAGACGTATGATGGAGCAAATTCAATAAGAACAGGCTGCGTTTAGAAAGGGACTAGACTCCCTCAAAGGAAAGATTGACCAGATTCTTGAAGCCATCATTACGGCCAGAAAGGAAGAAGAACTGTGTGAACCTGCTGCCGTGAACAACAACGACCATGTGCAAGGGTCTATCTTAAGGCTCTTAGTACCTGTTCCCAACCCCATCAACTATGGGATGTCAATGAACTTAACTATTGCGGTTGGAGAAGCCAATCCCCACACCTGGAGTTACTATTGGAGCCATCCCGCAAGCCCAACCTGTTGGCATTCAGATCCCTACTCCTCATGCTAAAGAGAATTTGCTAGATCAGTATGATGATGTGCAAAACTATATGTTGCTATCCTCATTGCTAGTCTTGTTGCTACCCAGGATTCATAAGCTATCAAGATGTGTCGTGATCTAGCTGAAAAACTTCGAGTCATAGAAGGGCACAACTCATCTTCTTTCAATGCTCTGGAACTGTGCTTGGTGTCGGATTTCTTCATTCCTTCCAAGTTCAAAGTGCCAGAATTTTCAAAGTACAAAGGCCTCAGCTGCCTAAACATTCATCTGAAGATGTACTGTTGCAAGATGGCTGCCTATGCCAGATACAAAAAGCTGATGATTCATTTCTTCCAAGACAGCCTGTCTGGAGCATCTCTCGAATGGTATATGCAGTTGGAGCGTAGCAGTGTGCGCACTTGGGCTGAGCTAGATGTTGCACTTGTCAAGAAGTGCAAATACAACACTGATCTTACTCCTAACCGTACTCAACTTCAGAGTATGACTCAAAAGGACAGCGAATCCTTTAAGGAGTACGCATAATGATGAAGAGAGTTAGCTGCAAGGGTGCATCCACCTCTTGTTGACCGTGAACTAATTGACATCTTCATCGGTACCTTGCAAAGCCAATACTACGAGAAGCTAATTAGTAGTGTTTCGGCTGGATTCTCTGACCTAGTAATTGTCGGTGAGAGGATTGAAGAAGGTCTGAAAAGCGAAAAAAATCCAAGGAGGTTCTAGCAGTCAGGCTGGAACTAAGAATCCTTTTAACACATACAAGAAGAAAGATGGTGAAACAAATGCCATCTCTGTGCAAAAAGGGCAAGTTCCTCAACAATTTCTTGCTTTAATGCCTTATCAAGTCCCTTATTTTCAGTATGTGTATGTTGCTGCTGCGCAATATGCTCCCAGGGGTTAGTCCTAAGTTTACTCGGCAAGATTCGCATCTTGTGCCTACGTATCCTAGGTAGAGGATGAAATCAGAGTAATCGTAGTTCCCCTTGAAAGGGAGGGTAGAAACTTATTGACTATGGTCAAGGTTTCAATGGGGAATACGTGTTCTTAAAGAAACGCTTACGTGGAGTGCGGCGATTCCTATTTCTACGTTGAGATTGAATTGAATTGAAAAGACAAATATTCCACGGCGGTGTCGCTACTCGAAAAATGCAACGACGGGGAGGCGAAAAGAAAGGACAGAAGATTCGCCACCGAACTTTATTTATCCCATGAGGGGAAAGGAAAATATCGAGAAAACCTTAAGAAACAAATGGATAAGATGGTCTCGCGACCAAGAACGGGTTCGGAAGCCGGTTATGCGAGGGGAAGGTATTAGCACCCCTCACATCCATCGTACTCGATGGGAACCTTTTGTTTGTCGATGTGTGAATTTATTTGCTTAAATATTATGCTATAAAAAGTGTTCCAATGGGTAAAGATAAAGGTTTAGAAACAGGGAAAGAGAAATAACGGAGGAAAGAAAAGAGAGAACAGAACAGACTCGGTAGGACTTCGCGGTCCTAGGCCTACGTATTCTCAATAGGTATGAGAAAGTCAGAGTCGACGTAGTTCGGGGAACTACAGATATAGGGGGGAATGTGCTCGCCAAGGATTGTGGCCCTTGTGCCTACGTATCTTTACTTGAAGAAGTAAAGAATCAGAGCAGCCGTAGTTCGGCCTACGGTGTGCGGGGAAGCGGGGTGTACTGGTAGACGATGCTATCGTGCGCATTCTAGCAGTTAGGTGTATTGCTGCTCGCTCGTTGGAGACTTAGGCGTTACCTGTTTGCGATAGAACGGACGTAGCATGCCTTTCTGGGAAAGGGTGGAAAAAGAAAAAAGGGTGCTCGCTAGGATTGTTGCAATCCTATGCCTATGTATTCTCATTATGCATGAGAAATCAGAGCAACGTAGTTCGTGCCTACGGTGCGGATAACCGGTGTGTTTATGTGGATGATGTTATCGTGCGCATTCTAGCAGTTTAGGTGTTTTGCTGCTCGCTCGTTTGGAGACTTATGCGTACCTGTTTGCGGTAGAACGGACGTAACATATCCTTTGGAAGGCTGGTTTTCGCCATGCGAGGCAAGGTGTCGCGTTTGATTGGTTGAATTGTTTTTTAGGGGCGAGACAGGTCCTCGAATAGTAACCCCTACGGGTAGTACCCAATTCTTTATCTCAAAGTTTTTGTTATGAAAAGGTGTGGCGAACGAGACGTCTTCATATTGAAAGACGAGCGTCGAAACCACCCTCACTACAGTGGGCATCCCAACGCTCGGAGAAGAATAGGTCTACACCTAATCCTCTTTCTTTAATTCAACATAAAGAGAGCTTTGTTCTCTTATTAAAGATGTTTTTGGTTCTGAATGGTAAGTGCTTTGCGACAGAGAACCCTACGGTAAACGTCAGCACTCGGGATAGGAGAAGGCCTACGCCTAACCACTCCACGACCATTCAAGTTTTTGTTATGAAAAGATTTGAAAATGCACTCGGTACAGGACCGAGGTTTTAGGTGTGAAAATTGTGGAAGGAAGTTGTGAAAGCGAGATGGTGGATAAAGTCGCGTCTTCGTATTGAAAGACGAATATCAAGACCACCATCACTACAGTGGGCATCCCAGCATTCGGAGAGGAAGAGGTCTACACCTAATCCTCTCTTTTTAATTCAATACAAAGAGAAATTAGTTTATTATTGAAAGTGTGCTCGGTACGGGACCGAGGTTTTAGGAGGAAAAGTTTAGAAGCGTCTTCGTATTGAAAGATGAGTGTCGAAACCACCCTCACTACAGTGGGCATCCCAACACTCGAAGAAGAAGAGGTCTACACCCAATCCTCTCTTTTTGATTCAATACAAAGAATTTGATTCCTTATTGATGATGATTCGAGAACCTGCCAAAGAGATGGAAAATATACACAGGATATGGATAATATACAAGATATATAATCAACAGTCCACCAATTAGGATTTTAAGATTTCGATATTGATTAGGTGTTTTAAGAGAATGTACAAGTCAATTGAATATTTACAGGATAATGATAATATACAGAATATAATATGTACAAGAATATAAATGACTGAAAATAAAACAGTTGTATATTTGACAGAAAATTAAAGCAGTGGTATATTGACAGAAAATAAAGCAGTTGTATATTTGACAGAAAATTAAAACAGTGGTATATTGGTTAGTTGATTGAATCGGGACGCAAAGAATGGGATCTCGTCTTAACCGCAAAACAAAATGCCGATTAATCGAAGGTAGCCTATCGCGATCCTAAAGTAAGGAAGATGACCTCAATGGTCATCCCCCATAGATTTGAAATCGGGAAGGTTATCGACTTCGAAAATCTGACGCTTGCGGATAAAAAGCTTTCATCGATCCATAAGTCGAAATGAAATTTAAATAGAGAAGAGATGAGAAGAGAATGGGGTGGTCTCGGATCCAACGATACTTATCAATATATTGACTTAGTAATCGATTTATGGAAGCGTCGTCATCGACCAAAAAGGCAAAAATGCCCAATAACAAAAGAGAAAATGAGATTTAACTCTAATAAAAATAAAAGAATATATTCTAATATAAAGTAAATCTAAAATCCTAGAAGAAATATAATATATAAAAAAAGTTAAAAGAAATAAAATATAAAAAAAAAATATAAATTCTAAAATAAATATAATATACATAATATTCTAAAGAAAAGTTTTAAAGTATAATATGTAAACTAAAACTAACATTTACAAGTTTCAAAACTAAATACAAAATAATATATATATATATATATATATATATATATATATATATATATATATATATATATATATATATATATATATATATATATATATATATATATATATATATATATATATATATATATATATATATATATATATATATATATATATATATATATATATATATATATATATATATATATATATATATATATATATATATATATATATATATATATATATATATATATATATATATATATATATATATATATATATATATATATATATATATATATATATATATATATATATATATATATATATATATATATATATTTAAAAACTGTATTTAAAAAAAATAATTATAAACTAATAAATCAAAAAGTATTTTAGAGATTAATTTACAAAAACTGTTTATAAAATGTAACAAGAAAAAAGGAAGTAAACAAGGAACAGGGGGTATCGCAAAACTATCAAAATCTGGGATCACATGGGCTTATCAAAGACCCATCACCCAAACTCAACATCATAAAAAAAAGAAGTGACAGGAACAAAACAAAAGCAACCATCGTTGACATCAGCACAACGTTTCTCATCTCTCAAAATCAAAGTAGACCCTTCCGCGTGTGACTCCGTCTCTACCTTTCCAAATCGTCCCGAAAGTTTTCTATCCTTCTCACTATCTTTTCGTTTGATTTCTCGTTTTGTTTCTCTGGTTTTATGGATTTTGAAGTTTGGTTGAGTTGTTACTTAAAATGGGTTTCCGGCGAACATGAAATGGGTTATGAAGGGTTATGAAGTTTGAAGGAGATGACGGAAAGGGGGTCGCGAAGGTGATGATAGAGGGTTAGGAGTTTGAGGTCCGTATGGATTTTTTTTGCAGGTTTGTTCAGAAGTTGTTTGTGGGTTGAAGATGACGATAAATGGGTGGTGGCGGAAACGGGTTTGGATGTGTGTTTCTGGAAGTTTCGAAGGTTGGTGTTGGCAGATGAAGATCTGGAGTTTGGAGTTTATGGTGAAATGGAAGT
This sequence comes from Lathyrus sativus, assembly GCA_963859935.3. Lineage (NCBI taxonomy): Eukaryota > Viridiplantae > Streptophyta > Magnoliopsida > Fabales > Fabaceae > Lathyrus > Lathyrus sativus. The sequence continues at coordinate 24,741,657 of OZ012737.1, forward strand.
TGGTTGTGATGAACGTTGAAGCTCGAAAGTTTCTTCCATGGAGTTTCTGGGCTGATGAAAAATAGTTTATTTGTTGTGTTAAATTTGGAAGGAAAACTGGGTTTCGTTGGAAGGTGGGTTTCTGTTGCGTTTGCGAAGATGGAAGTGGAAATAGATATTGGTTCTGTTGGTATTCATCAATGTTTGTTGTTCTGTTTTTGTTTATGTGATAGAAAAAAGACATGGTTAGCTGAAGAAGAAAGAATGTGGATTTGAACTGGGATTCGCGGTTTGATGGTTTTCACGGTTGAAGTTTTGTTTGAAAATGATGAAGATATGAGGGAACTGATGAGTGGCAGCTGCAGAGTGCCCTCTAGGTTTAGGGTTTGTCCTAGGGTTTGGAGGCTGAAGTTGTCTGTGGGGGAAGGTGAATAGTGGCCCTCCCCTATATAGGGCTGCCACGTGGCAGTTGGAAGGGGTTAATGACTGATTATATTAATTAATGACAAACTAATGATGATTAAAGCAAATTAATTAAATCTAATGACTAATTCAAATAATATTATAAAATAACTAACTTAAATATGAATTAAACTAATTAACTCTAAATAAACTAAAATCCTAATTAATAAATAATCTGAATAAATCTACTAATAAATAAAATTAACAATAATAAAAGAAGATTAATACTAATTAACAATTTATTTCTACCAATATTAGAAAAATAATTAATATAAAAAACTTTCTATAAACTAATAATTAAAACCTATTTTAAACTCTGTTAAATTAATCTAAATGAATAAATAAAAGAAAATAATTCTATCCTAGTAATAATCTAATTAATAATAAATAAAAATCTAATAACTTTAAAAAACTCTAATTAATTAAAAAAAATCTATTTCCTAAAAAAAAATTTAATTTTAGAAATTTATAAAATAAAAAGAAAACTCTAATAATCTAATTTCCAGTAAAACTAAATAAACTAAAAAAATAAAATCTAAAAAATTAACTAAACAAAATCTGACTATTAATAATGAAATAAATTAATCCTAATTTGATAATACTAATAATGACCATAAATCCTAATTTAATAATACTAATAAATATCATAAATACTAATTAAACTATCAATAATAATCTAAACTTAATCTAATTTTCTAATAAAATAATAAATAAATAAATAAGTAAGCTAAAAATTCTAATTAATTCTAAAAATATTAATAAAAATTCACACAAAATAAAATTCTATATTAAAACAAAATAAAACTCTATTTAACTCCTAATAATAAAAAATCACTAAAAATATATTTAACCTAAAAGCTATTTCTAAACTATATAATTAAGTCTATTTAAAATAAAAATTATTTCTAATAAAATTAAAAACGGTTAAAACTCTAAAATCAAAATCAAAATCTAAAAACTTATTTAAATCCTAAAATATCTCTAACATTACTAACTTAATTCTAAAATCCTAAAATATCTATAACATTACTAACTTAATTCTAAAATCCTAAAATATCTCTAACATTACTAACTTAATTTAAAATCCTAAAATATCTCTAACATTACTAACTTAATTTTAAAATCCTAAAATATCTCTAACATTAAATCAAATCTAATTAATTCTAATATTAAAATAATTCTAAAAACAAATTAAGTCTATGCTATAAAAATAATCTATTTCTATTCTAAATAAATAAAAAACTATTTCTAATAAAAATTCTAACTAAATTAAAAAATCTATTTAAAAACTATTAAAATAAAATCTATTCTAAAGAAATAAATAAATAACTATTCTAATTCTAAAAATATAATAAAACAAAATTCTACATCTAATTAAATTAAATAGGTGATAAAAATAAAAAAGAACAAAATAGTAATATTTGCAAGGAAAAAGAGAAATTAAAAAGGATTGAAATATTTACGAAAATGCCCTTAGGCCACGTGTCGCGCTCCCATTAGGCAAAATAAATCAAGATTTGAAAAACGCTCAAAGTGGACACGTGTCTAGACGGCATGAAATTAAGTAAAAAAAAAAGCAAAAATATTTACAAAAGCTGGCGGGCAAATTTAGGGTATGACAGGCGGGAAACCTAAAACGGAGTGCGGCGACTCCTTGAACTAATGCTAGGGTAAATGATGATTTAGTCCACGGCGGGACGCCTAGGCAATTAGGGTTTTGAAACGGTTAAAGATAGAGGACTATTGACTCAGTGGTCAAACGGCTAGACCTAATCCTTCGGAATGGTTTAACGGTGAATGATTCAAACGAATAATTGAAAAATGAGAAAGCGTAAGAATGGTAGCGGAATTGAAAACAACAGCGACGATAACCTCGCATAAATTACAAACCAAAATTAAACGGAATTGAAAACAACAACGACGATAGTCTCGCATAACTTACAAGCCAAAATAAAATGCGGAAAGAATATGAAATTAGTAACTGTACGAACGAGAAATAGAAAAATCATACGACAGCTACGGGACTATTGGGAATTTTTATTTTTGACTTTTGGGTTAAAAATTAGATTTTAAATTGCTAATTGAAGAAAATTAATTTTCAAATCAAAATTTTTAAATTAAGCTTTAAATGTTAGCCATGAGCTTTAATATTAAGTTTTTTTTTATGAAAAGGTTTTAAATTTTAATAAATGTTTTAATTTTAAAATGGTTTTAACTTAAATTTTTAATTAAAAGAAAAAAATGTTAAGTTAAGAAATGGTTTTGATTTAAAAATGGTTTTAATTTTAAGTTTGTAAAATAGGATTCTTAAAATAGCTTTAATTACAATACTTTAATTAAGATTTATATTTTTGAATAAAAAAGAAAAGAAAATAAAAAGAGAAAAATATAAAGGGGATTAAAGTATTGTAATTAAAGCTATTTTAAAAATCTTATTTTACAAACTTAAAATTAAAACCATTTTTAAATCAAAACCATTTCTTAACTTAACATTTTTTTTCTTTTAATTAAAATTTTAAGTTAAAACCATTTTAAGATTAAAACATTTATTAAAATTTAAAATCTTTTCATAGAAAAAACTTAATATTAAAGCTCATGACTAAAATTTAAAGCTTAATTTAAAAATGTTGATTTGGAAATTAATTTGCTTCAATTAGCAATTTAAAATCTAATTTTTAACCCAAAAGTCAAAAATAGAAATTTTCAACAGTCTCGTTAGTTGTCGTATGATTTTCCTATTTCTCGGTCGTACAGTTATTAATTTCATATTCTTTCCGCATTTCGTTTTGGCTTGTAAGATATGCGAGGCTATCGTCGCTGTTGTTTTCAATTCCATTTAGTTTTGGTTTGTAATTTATGCGAGGCTATCGTCGCTGTTGCTTTCAATTCTATTACCGTTCTTACGCTTTCTCATGTTTCAATTATTCATTTGCATCATTTACCGTTAAACCCTTCCGAAGGATTAGGTCTAGCCGTTTGACCACCGAGTCAATAGTCCTCTACCTTTGACCGTTTCAAAACCCTAATTGCCTAGGCGTCCCGCCGTGGACTAAATCACCCTTTACCCTAGCATTAGGTCAAGGAGTCGCCATACTCCGTTTTAGGTTTCCCGCCGTGGAATACTTGTCTTTTCAATTCAATTCAACCTCAACGTAGAAATAGGAGTCGGCGCACTCCACGTTGTTGCACCCTAAATTTTGACCCCTTATATCCTCATCATCGTTATAGGATCATATTCACTTGATTAATTAACCTTAACCCATTTTCAGTTTATCTTTGTTAAGATGCAGATGAATTAGGATTCCGTACCGTCAAAATCGAGGCTTCGATGGTTTGATCAATCAGTGTTTTGGATTGATCCAACTTCAAACAAGATCGAGGATGTTACATTGGATTAAGAATAAGTTCAATTTGAGGTGGTCACCCGGGGATTAAGATCAGTGCAATTTGAGATACCCGATTAGGATTTTCGATCATAAAAAGTCAACTGTAGTTTGACTTTTGATTCAAAGAGTATTTCAATGGTGGGATCAAAGTCCATTAAGCTCCTATGGCTTAGTAAAGTCCATCCAAAGAGTTTCAAGTCCTCAGGATGTCTGGATCACCAACGGGCGACTCGGTAGACACCGATCGATCGAACGGTTGACCGAAAAGTCAACTCTTCAACAATAAAGAATTTGACTTCAATGTGTGAATGAAAAATGTTACTTACATCATATTACACCTACCCATAAAATTTCATGACCATTGGATCAAGGGTTAGGAAGTAATTGCAAAAATCGGGAATTAGGGTTTCGAAAGGGGCAAGACCATAACTCTTCAACCACACATCCAATTGGAGTGGTTCTAAGCTTGTTTGAAAGGTCTTGACAAACACTGCAAAAGTCCCACAGTGGTCCATATTCAAAAAATGCATGGAATTGGAGTTATAGCAAAAATCATTTTTCAAGAGTAAAGGACTTATTGAAATTTCACAAATTCTGGCCATATAAACCACTTTTTCAGTCAACTTCAAGGGGTTTTTCAACCAAGATGCACATAGAATTGGAGGTTTTGATAAACATGAAAGTTGTAAAGCTACATGAGGGCTTTCTAAAAAGTACAAGAACTCCTCAAGAGGAGTTGTGAGCTAAGAGTTATGGTACATGGAACTTGGGCTTGTCACACTTGAAATTACTTTAGCCAAACTTCTCAATACGTTTTTCATAACTTGGACTATCTTCAACCCTTGGATTGTAATTCAAACTGATAATGAGAGGTGTGGATGAGGAGAAAACCAGAAAATGAGTTAGTTTGGTAAGCATGGCAAGTTGTAGCAAGTTGGTATTAAAATAATCATTAAAAGGGAGGAAAGAGAAACTTTTCTCCAAAGATGTGGCAGCTGCAATCCCCTATCTCCATAGCCATCCCATCCTTCCCATCTCAACTGATGTTGGCTCAACATTGGTCCATGGAGCTGATGTGTTGGAGCTGCTACAAAGATTTGGCAAGATTCACTTGAAAATCTCAAATCTCCCTCCAAAAGTGGTGAAAAACCAAATCTGCCCCAAGCTCCTCGTGGCCTATAAATAGAGGTTTCTTCACACTCTATTTTTCACACCAGAACTATCTCAAGCATCATAAACATATAGTTCTCCTTCTTTCCCTTCTTGCTTGTAAGTGAAGAAAAGTCACAAAAACACTAAATTAGCCACTTTCCATTTTTCATACCAATCCTTTGTCTAAACCCAAAAACACTTCAAAGACCATTCATACAACTTTAAAATGGCCATTTGAAGCTGTTCCCATTGTTATATTTCTCAGAAAAGCCACCAATCTAAAAGTCAACCCTCACACCCCATATTTTGACTTTTAGGCATTTTAAGAGCCAAATCACTACATAGGCCTTTTCCACCTGTTTAAACCATTCACACACCTCATATATATTGTGTTTCAACTGTCCAAAACACAAAAAGTTAGTTGGGAGGCTCATCACTCAAACTGTCCTAAAAATTGCACATTGCTTCAAGAGGAAGCAAGCTTTAAGTTTGTGCTAAGGAAGAGGATCTCTGGGTTTCTAAGCTTCTTAGCTTGCTCAAGACTTGTCTACAAGAGGTATGTGATGTTTAAAAGCTTCATTTATCATACATTGTCATGTTTATCATTTTTTGAGGTGATTGTTATGAAATATACAATTTTTGTCCCATACTAGTTCTTAGTCAAGAACTTAGGTTTTGTGGTTATGTTACTTGCTTGTGTTATTGTATTTTCATTTGTCAATGATATATTGGAGGTATGTTACAAAGGTTATATCAAGATATCATGCTAAACTTGTTTTTTTTTTGAAGTTTTGGTCCATGTGGTGTTTTTGAGAATCCAACACGGGAATATTGTGTGTTTAGCCCTAGAACTGTCAAATCTTTTTCATTAGAAAGATTTGGATAACTTGTAAGTTACTCATAGGATCCCCCTGCCCTAGATCATGTTTGAATCTCTTTGTGGCATTTGTTTCACACTTATGTTTTTTGTGTCATTCTAGCTTTATCCCTATTGAATTGTGTTTTATGCTTGCCATGGTCCTAAGTCATTGTCTATTGCTTACATCTTGTTTATTTGTTTTGGGTTGGTTGAATGATGAGAAACATGAAATGTAGCTTTTAGGGCCTGTCATGGTAGTGTTGATTTTGCTGTCAAGTTTGGATAAATGTACCATTTTTGGTTAGGAGCAGTTGTGATTTGTTTCTAAAGTGGAGAATCATTTGTTAACATGTTTTGAAAATGTGTGATGTGCATATGACCCCAAAATCCTTTTGCTTGTTAAAAATGTTTTGTCATGCTTCACTTGCATTTTCCAAGATTGCATGATGCCAAACTATCACATCCTGTTTTAACTGGTTTGCATTTGATCTATGTACATAAAATCATTGTCCTACTCATTTGAAACTTGTGTGTGCATTGAATCAACCATTTTGGTATGTTCCACTGTTCTGTCATAACAGTCCTGCCCCATGTTCATGTTAACTGGCAGTTTGTGAACTCTTTTTTCATAACAGTCCCTTTCTAACTTGTTTTAGTGCTTAGATCCATTCAATACCATAAGTATGAGATGTGTGTATGTGTGAAATAATAGGAAAATGCTTAGAACTGAGATTGAATACCCTACTGCATCTCAAAGCCACCAAAATGCATTTTTGAAAACCATATCTCACCACAGTTTCTTTTTGATCTCAAATTGTGTTCAAACTCACTCAAAATCATGTATAAGTGATGTGTGTGTGTGATTGTTTGAATCAGAATATGCATAGAATTAGATTTTCACATCATCATGCATTGCCTTCATGTTATGTGCAACTTGGCATACCAATTTTTGTGACAGTCCCTTTGTGGCTTCAAAACCTGTTTGATATCACTCCTTATCATATTTATAATGTGTGTGTGATATTTGTTTCCACTTAAACCTCACAATTTACAAAACACCACCCACTGCCACACATTTGCCAAGACTGCTTTTTTCTCACTTCCTATCACATGCCTCTTTTCTAACCCAACTGTCATGTGCCTAATGTTTGAGTTGAAACTCATCTGTATGTTTGATTTTGATGTGTGTGTGTGTGTTATTGTATTAGTTTGAAACCTTACCACTTGAAGAAACCACCTGCTGCTACATTAATGTACCAAAACTGTTCCAAACAGCATGTCATGATTTTGTTCTAGCTGTTATGAATTTATTTTCAGTGAATGATCATGATCCTTGACATATTTAGGATGTGTGTGTGTTGTTATATTGATTAAAAAACTCACTGCTTTGGAAAATCACCTGCTGCCATATTTGTCTTGCCAAGACAGTTTTTCACTTTTCATCCCAACACATCAATTTCCATTCTAATTGATACATGCTCTTTCTTGAAGTTAAGACATGTCCCTTATCATAGTAATGATATGTATGCTTGGTTTACTTGATCCATTCTTGCTTGTTTTCACAAATCCTCAAACTTCACTCACAATTGCATTTTTGCATCAAATTTACCACAATATACCATCTTTGCTATTCTGTTTGTATTGCATGTTGTCTTGAGTTGTAATTCACTTAGATACTTGATTCCAATGTGTAGTGATGATTGTTGTGATCAATAATTGCTTGCTCTCTCATTTCATCATCAAGTTGCAACTTTGGGCTAAATTTACCACAACCATATGCCAATACCTTCCTTACTTGCAATGTGTATCATTTCTGAGTTGTGACTCATTCCCCTCTACATTTGTGGTGTGTGTATGTATTGTTTGTTCTCATAAGGCCAATTTGCAACTGAACCATGTTTGTATCCCATAGTTGTCAAACTGTTTTGAAAAATCCCTTGGGCACACACTTCACTTTTTTATGATTTGTTTAGTTTTAAGTTAGTTAAGTCCTATTTGGATTTTTAATAGCATATGAAACTTGTATGTCTATGAATCCATCATTTTTGAGTACCTCTTGCCTCTGTCATAACAGCCTAGCTTTATCATACTTGATAAATTGCATTTGTTTTGGTCATATCCTTGTGGTATGCATCTCATGACCACCCTAAGTGCTAAATTCATTTATAATATCATTTGAAAGTTGTTGAATACATCCCTTGCACCTCTAATTGTCCCTTATTATTTTTGATCCAAAGGGTGCATTTTAGTGAATGTTTTAAGCAGTTGCTATATGGTTTTCAAATCCTTGTTGTTTGTAAACAATTTTAAGGTTTAGACACACCCTATGTGATGTTTTGAGGATGTACATGAGGTTCCTTCACTCTAATTGGACCCGTTTCACAAACTCACTACCCTACTTGCCATGACTTGTTTTTTACATCAGTTTTACATAACAGTTGGGTCTTCAACTCATAGACAGCCTGTTTGGATGCATGAGCATGATATGTATGACATTTGAATTGTGTTTGAGCTTTTTCCCTAACCATAGCATGACTGGTCCAATCATTTGCTTCATAAATGCATTTTTCATTCACATAAGCAACTCTTATCGTGTTTTTAGTTCAAGACATCTTTTCAAAATTCTACCTGAACCATTCTCTTCCTTGTTTAAAAATACCCAAAATTGATCTAAGGTTTGCTTGATTTGGTTGAGAAATGAGTAAGTTGCATATCAAAACGTATGAGTAAACTTGCTTTGTTTTTGCTCCATTTTTGTGCCCAGAAAATTAACACACTAGGCCATATATATATATGGGGGTGGCTATATCAACGGATGTATAGCCAACCCAGTGGTAAGACCATATGCCTTAAACACGCCTTGTACCTGCATGACCTAGGTTCGACCCCTGAGGAGGGCAACCCTTTTATTTATTTTTGTATTTTTCATTCAAACTTTGAAAATTCATAACTCACTCATTTTTAATCATTTTGAACCTATTCTTTTTGCATTGTGTTTGTCTTGATGTCTAATTTCATGTGATATTTTTTAATTCCATGTTTGTTCAAGTTTTCATTCCTTTTGGTTGCTTGCAAGTTGCTTTTGTATCGAGATCGTTATCTCCTGTATGCGGATGAATTTCTTTTTCACCATGATCATTTGTGTTAAGATATTTATTCATTCTCATCTCTTGCATGTTAGTAAACATGTTAGGATTTTCTCATTTAGTTGTTACCATAAAATATCCCTTTTACCTGTGTTTACTTTAAAAGCGCGATCCGTCGATCCGATTCTTGCTTGATTATTTGCCTTGAGTATCATCCATACATTTTCACTTATGACATTCTTTTGTTGGTTGTTACCTTTATAGTTTCATCACATTTACTTGGTTAAGTGATTTCATTTCCATGACCCCTCCTGAATTATGAGGTTTAAACTAATTTAATTATGCTTGATTGTCATCTATGCATTGTTGTTACATTTGCTATGTTTTGAACTTATGACTTGCCCATCTTCAAATAGTGATTTGTTTATGTAGTAATAACCTTCATCATGTTCCAATCTTTATCAAGATGAACCCTCAATCTTTGTTAAGATGATTTATTGGTTGTAACCCTTGGTATTATTTAACGTATGGGCTTATTGTAATATGTATGCTTACTTGTCTTAAATCTTATTTCATCTTGCTTTATTAAGTATTTCTTCCCCAAGTGATGGAACTCTTTAGTTCTCATCCAAGTTGCCTCATATATTTCCCTTCCAAAGGAAAAGTTTCTCCCTTGACCCTTGTGTCATTGGATAGCTCATTTACCCTCATTGACTTTGTGAAGTCACCTTAACCCTAGCTTAGTTAACTTAGAACATTTAAAACCATCAGACTTTGCTTTAAGTCTAGAAAACTCACCTACACTAGGAGTGTTTCTTCAACTAGAACCCTAGGATAGAGTTTGTAAACTCTATGTAAGAATCATGGACATGATCACTTACTTCCCTTTCTTGAGAGTTCAACATAGATCTAGGGAGTTTTGTGAAACTCTACACAAGCATAGATATGTTGGTTCCCCTTTGAACCTTGATCATAATCAAGTGTTCTTTAACCCTAGTGAGGTGAACTATGATTTCTCTGATTCTATCCTAGTTAGGATACGTAGGCAGAGGACGCGACGTCTTTGCGAGCAAACTTAGAAACTATCTTTAGGTTTTAACCTTCACCTTTTACCCAATCCCAAACCATAGCAAACATTTACCAAACTTAGCATGCAATCAAACAAAAGGTTCCTGTAGAGTACTACAAATGTTTAGGATGTGAAATACCTACCCTATGCATAACCAACCCCCGATCCCCGAATCTCTTAGCGTTGTTGTTACATCGCGCAAAAGGTTCTTTCTTTCTTTAGACCTTTCCTTTGGATAAATTAAAGTCCGGTTGTGAATTTAAGAATTAAGATTCAAGTTAATCAATAGCTTGGTATCACGATTCTCACCGCAACAGAAATGGCGACTTCACTAGGGATAATGACTTAACTCGAGGGTTTAGCCTATTTTGTTTAATTGCATGCTATATTTGTAAATATTTGCTTAACATGTATATTTGTCAATATATTTGTATGTGGGATATTGGGTGCTTTGAGTGGTGAGACGGTCCTATACCCGGACTCGAGTGCACTTTTGATAGGATGGTGGTATATTCGAGAAGGCTTATAGGGAGTTGATTCCCGACCAAGCTAACTTGAGAAACCACCGCTCAGTGTAGGCCATCTTGAGAGTTTAGTATTGTTGATCAAGTATTCGTGAAAACAATGCTACTTTCGGCAAAGGAGCCCATGACACTGTGGACTTTTAGATTACATTCTACCCCATTTTGGCCTTATTAGGACGTAGTGCGATGACTATAAGGAAGTATTTCCGAAATAGTTGATACGCGATACTACACTCAGACGAGATTCTCTTGAGAATATTATCGATTACCAAGTAATTTGGGAAGTTGATAATATCCGAAGGATGGGTTGATGACTCTGGGAACTTTGTAGAACCCGTTCGGCAGGTACAATCAATCCATAGTACAAATCTTTGGGGATGGGTAGACCCTTGGACTCATGCTTGTCCTTAAACCTAAGCCTGTGTTGTGTGCATGTGCATTTTCTTGTATTTGTGCATTCATATCATCATGTCATCATATCATCATATGGTTTCATAGAACTCAGACTTTGTTGTTTGTAAACATCAGAGGTCGTCATGAACAGTGAAAGAAAGAAGACTTTGAAGTACACTTACAAGGGTTTTAACCTAGATGATTTGAAAAGGTTGAGCACCTTAGTGACAGATCCAGAGGGATTTCAAAGCCGATATGGGAAGTTGTTGCTACTCTTGAAGATAAAGATGGATAGTGGACTTCTTTCTACTCTCCTCCAGTTTTATGACCCGCTTTACCACTGTTTCACATTCCCTGATTATCAGCTAGTGCCCACGCTAGAAGAGTATTCTCAGTTAATTGGATTGCATATTCTTGAAGATTTTCCTTTTCCAATTATAGAGAATGACCCTAAAAAGCAAGATATTGCCAAAGCTACACGTTTGGGAGTGGTTGATATAAAAAAGAATCTGATTGCAAAAGGAGGAGTCTTTGGGTTAAAGGCAGAATTCTTGGTTGAAAAAGCTCAGTACTATGCGGATCATTTAAGCATGGATGCATTCGAGGCCATTCTTGCCTTACTCATCTATGGTATATTCTTTTTTCCAAGCTTTGAGAATTTTGTGGACCTCAATGCCATCAAAATTTTCTTGAAGAAGAATCCTGTGCCTACCTTGTTAGCAGACACATACCATTCCGTTCATCTGAGGAACTCTCACAATGGAGGAATGATCACTTGTTGCGCTCCTTTATTGTACAAGTGGTTCACTTCACACTTGCCCAAAGCCAACGCTTTTTGGGATCCAAAGAAAGGATGGTGGTCGCAAAAAATCATGGCTCTTACCCATTCCGATATTGATTGGTATAGTCGTGATTATGATGGGACAACGATTATTGACAGTTGTGGGGAATTTGGCAATGTACCTCTTCTCAGCATAAATGGAGGGATCAGCTACAATCCAATACTCGCTCGCCGACAATTGGGATACCCTCTAAAGGACAAACCCAAGAGTGTTCAAGTGGAAATCATCTTCTTCAAAGAAGGGGAAGATAGCCAAGGACTAAAAGAGAAAATTCTAGAAGCTTGGAAGCATCTACACAAGAAAGGGAAGAAGGACCTTGGAAGACTCAACTGTGTCTCTTTGGAACCTTATCTCCAATGGGTTCGGAAAAGAGCCGTCACACTAAGGATGCCATATCCTAAGCAAGAGCCTATGGCCTTGAAGGAAGAACGCCCGTTGGTCTTCATGTCTGAAGAAGAAAAGTTGAAAATTGCTTTGGTCAAAGCACAACAAACTGAAGAAGCTTGGAAGCACAAGTATCAAATAGTCGTCGAAGAAAATGCGGAGCTCCAAAGACAACTCCATTTGAAAGATGAAGAAATCCTCTCTTGTAAGAAGAGGAAAGCACTAGAAGAACCTTACGAGCCCCGGTCTAATCCATGGAAGATAATTGTGGACAGACTCATCTTTGAGAAGACTCAGATGGAAAGAAAGATCGAGAAGCTCAACCTCAGGCTGCTAGGAGAACCTTGATAGGATTCACTTAGTTGTTATTTAAAACTCTTGTAAGAGGAAACAATGTTTTGTAATCCGTTTTGTTAATCAATGAAATGACGACTTCTGATGTTCGAAAATATCTGAGTTCCATGACAATCATTTGCATTTGCATTTGCACTTCTTCTAACCATTCAAGGAAATTCATCTTTTTCTTTGCAGACAACAACATGGTAAGAAGAGACATGCTTCGAGTTCCAGATCTGAGATTGGGCCGTCTAAGAATGTTAACAAGACTTGTCCGAAACCCTGCTGCTTTCATAGTCAAATATGGGGACCTATTGCCATTGATAAGCGCTCCGATCAACGAGCCCATGTTGTAAGCCTTGGTGGAATTCTATCATACAACTTACCACTGCTTTGTGTTTCCAGACTTTCAGTTACTCCCGACCCTCAAAGAGTATAATGCTTACTTAAAGATTCCATGGACTTTTACGCTCCCTTATGGAAAACCAAAGAAGAGGGACCTAGCTAAAGCCCTGCATATTAAGCTAGAAGACTTACCACCGATGAGAGCGAAAGGAGGGTGGTATGGAATGGATGCCAGACCTCTAATGGAGATGGCTGAGTATCATTATGAAAGCAGAAACCTGGGCATTTTTGAGGCGATTTTGGCACTACTAATATATGGGTTGTATCTGTTCCCAAGCAGTTACGACTTCATCAGCGAAGAAGCGATCCGCCTCTTCATCCTCAAAAACCCGGTCAACACAATACTGGCTGACACTTATGTAGTCATTCACCGCTTCGCCTTGTATGATTGTGGGCAATTCTCATGTTGTCTTGCGCTACTCAACCGATGGTTTACTTCTCATCTGCCAAGGACCCATATCCTTTGGAGGCTTCCTACCAAAAGCGCATGGGTTTCTAAACTCGTCACTCTCAGACACCATGATATCACATGGTATGACACCAGTATCGGTGACCAAGTCATGATTTCTAGCTACGGAGATTTCCCCAATGTGCCTCTCATTGGGATAGAAGGGGTGATCACTTATAATCCTATTCTCGCTCGGCATCAACATGGGTATCCTACCGGGCCAGAGCCTGAACCAGAACCGTTGAGGCCTCGCTTCTGTGAGACAGGTCGCAACCAAGAACTAGAAGAAAACGCTCAATACGCTCAAAGAGATCCACACCTCATGGGCCCAACTCCAATGGAGAATGCAAGCTGTTTAACCACCAGGGGGTACCTGCTATGGTCAAAAGAAATTGCCTTAAACATGTTCTACACTCATGACTATGAGATAACCATGGAGCCTGAGGTCCCTGCAACTAGGGAAGAGCTAAGATACGCTTTGGTCAAAGTGCAAAGAGAAAATGAAGACCTATGGGAGATTATCCTCCAGGATCAAGTTCACGTCAGAGTCCAAGAAGGAGAAGGTCATCTTGTTAGATTGATCTTTATTTCACCATTTCCCTGCTTTCCTTAAAAAAGGATTGAAATCCTGTTTGTTGCATTTACTTTCATTTTCCTTGTAAGAAAGGTCTTGCTTTTTAGCAAAGGCCACTCTATTGTAATAGATTTTCAGCTATCAAATGAAAAAAAATGCTTTTTAAGCATGTCGTTACATATTGGTCTAACTTTTTGTTTGTAAACGAAAATTTTGAGTTTCCTTGAATGGTTTATGCATCCGCATTTGCATTTGCATGTCATCCTACATCAGTCCTGCATTTGGGGTTCCGCAGCTCATCCTTTGTTCTTGTCCAGAAGGAGATAAGGAGTCACGCTGAGTACCCACAGATACAACACATGGTCCCAAGCTCAAAAGAAGATGGCAGATAACGACCAAAGGTTCGATCAGATGGATAATGACATTGAAGGGATCAAAGGGGACGTCAACCAGATCATGGAAGTCCTCAACATAATCAAAGCAAAAATGGATACGCAACCTACAATGATCTCCGAAGTTGCCACAGCAGCAACTAATGTCACAGTAGCTCCTGTTACTTCAGCAGAGTTTCCCTATGGCATGTCCCGAGATTTTGTGCCACCTTTCAACAACATGCAGTCTTCAGGTCTCAATCCTTTGTTCGACTCAACAATCAGAAACCCTATTTTCACTCAAGCGGGTGGACCTACCACAGTACGACCAGTTTTCGCCAATCAACAGCCAATCTTTGATATACCCGATGCGTCTGAAGCTGAGGACGAAAAACACGAAAAATTAAGAGTGGATATGGACATCATGGCCAAAAGAATAAGGGTCATTGAAGGAAATCATGTCTTTGGATCTGATGCCAAGGATCTATGTCTGGTATCTGGCTTGGTGTTTCCTCAGAAATTTAAAATGCCAATCTTCGACAAATATGAGGGGACCACTGTTGCACCCCAAAATTTGACCAACAATTATTTACCCATTAAGTGTTTGAAGGTTGATACCTTCATCAGAAAGTTCAAGAGATCCTCAGAGGAATTGGTTGAAACCAAGGTTGTGTGCTTCATAGCTTGAGAGTTGTGGGAGCTCCTCAGATGATTCTGAGACTTGGAGAATGAACTTGAAGCTTTGAGAAAGGTTATGAGATGTCTTGAGAGCCATCATGAAGCCCAAAGAGGTCATTGTGCAAGAATTCAGAAGATTCAACCATGAATGGTAGAATTAGGGTTTTGACTGGGTCAACCCTGGGATAACTGAAGATTTGGAGAAGGTTGAGACCTAATCCAAGGGGCATGAGATCATGGAATGATGTATGGAGATACTATAAAGATGATTCCTAGACCAACTCATCATGATTGAGGAGTTTGAGAAGTGTTGAGTTAGGGTTTCCAAGGATTGTCAGTGAAAAAAAAACCTAATTTGATCCCTATCTTCCAGGCAGTTTTAGATCAAGATGTGATTGGTATCTCATCTTCCCCACAACCTGAATGTTGTAGAGCTTGTTCTTAGCTTTAATTTGAGTGGTAGAATTCCTTGATAGGATGTGCAGAACTCAAGTTATGGTTTTGACAAATTACAGGTCAGCTGAGGTGTGTGAATCTGGGTCCTTGAAAGTCACCCAACTTGCAGACAACTTTTTCCCTAGTAGGATGATTCCTATGATTTCTTGGCCAACATGAATGTTGAAGAGAATCTTCTTAGCTTTCTATAGAGTACTAGAAGTCCTTGATAGGATTTGTAGAACTCAAGTTATGGTTTGTACAAGACAAGGGTATTTTGGTCATTTGATGATTATAGGTCATTTTAAGCAAAGGCCATATCTCCTAGTTCCAAGCCTCAAATGAAAAAACTCAAAACATCAAAGTTGTTCAAAATGGGATTTTAAGTCTAGAAAAGAGGTCATGAGTTATTGAAAAAGCTTGTAGCAAGGATTTTCATGATTGGGTAAAAATGACCTAAAAATGACTTATAAAGTAAATGAATCCAAGTTGGAATTTGGTTTGGGAGATCCTCAAATCCAAAATAGGTCATCCAATAGGTCATTTTGACTCCAAACATTATTTTAAAAACAATGGTTCAAGTAGAATTTTGATTTGAGGTCTCAAAATAGAGGTTGCTTTGTAATTTTCATTCTTGCATAATAAGGCAACTTGAGAAACTTCACATAAAGCAAAACCAAAGCTTGTTCTTCACACATTCCTTCTCAATATCTCTTGTAAGGAGATTTTAGAGTAAAATGACAAGGCTTGGCACATGAGATATGAGATATACAATGTATCATTTCATGAGAAATTCCATAACATTCTAGCACTTTCCATAAGTTTCTAGACTCTTCTTTTGATTGTTATAAAAAGAGTGAATCACAATGAGGAAAAGGTTGGTGAAAGTTGCTGAGTTCATTGGAGAGAGTGAGAGAGAAAGCACCATTTCAAGATTTCTTCAAAATCAAGCAAGCTTCCATTTCTTCATCCACAAGCCTCATCCATCTCAATTCTTGCAAACAGAAAGGTGTCCACCATTGGAGGAGCATTTGGAGAAGATTACAAGTGCCAAATCGAGCTCTAACACCACTCACCATTGATTCTTGACAGGTTGGTAATTTTCACCATAGATCCTTTATTAGGTGCATACTGTTAGATTGCTAGGTGTAAGGGTGACATGCTAGGCTAGGTGATGATTTTCTGAGGATTTGAGAGAGATCCATGGAGTTTCGTGGCAGGGTGCCAATTCTTGCAAGATTAATAATAGGTTGTTCATGGAGTTTTAATGGACATGGTATATCATAGGGTGGTTAGGGCAACATGTAGAACAAGTTTGGATCACTAGATTGAAGTTCCATCAAGGTTGATAGCAGAGGAAAAGGATGAAACCCTAATGTTCGCGCATTCTGTTAGAGTGATACGAGAGGTTTCAGTAAAAATCATGGGTATCATCGTGTTCTGGGTGATTAGTAGAGCATCTTTGCTCTTGGAAGTTTTCAATTTCATGGAATGATCAGAGAGAACGAGGCAGTTGAAGTTTAGTGCATGGAAACGGGTACGAAGAGGAAACCCTAGCTGGAGGTTGAAGACAACCTCCCAGCCGTCCGATCATTTCCAATTGTGGACTTTGTAACCCAATCGTGAGGCCACAATTCAATTTCAGAAACGGAGGGAAACATTAAGAGCAAAACGCACCGTTTGAGTAAGTGGGAGATCCTGGGCCCAACAATCCAATGATATTCGCACCCCACCCAGAAGCCCAATCCAGAAATGAACTAAAAATGATTGTTATTCTCACCGTTCGTTTTCCAATTTCCTGTGGATTTTTCATATTAGTTTTCTGAAGCGCTGGGCCTTAACATTTTGATATCCGCACCCCTGGTATCTTGGCCCATCATGATATTGAACTGGGCGCCCCTTCTAATGACACCCCCATCCCCTTTAATTCAATTTATCTTATTTTTATTTCTTTTATATTTTCTTGCATATTAAAAAATTCATATAAAATACAAAAATGATTATTTTTCACTTCTTGTTTTTTTCACATATTCATAATCATGGCTAGAAAAATGTAAATAAATAAAATTCCATTTTATTTTTCTTTTAATATTTTTAGCATATTTTCTATGTAAATAGTCTTTTTAATTGATTTTAGTTGGTACTCAATTTTGTATAATTTCTTTTAGGACTTTTCCTTAGGATTTTTGAGCCATTCTTTTTGGCATAGTTAGATATTGGATCATAGATCATATAGGATTTAATTCACAATTTGTAGATTAAAAGTGGATTAGTTTGTTGAGCATAGTCCTAGTGTACTCAAATTAGGGTTTTAGGTTGCATAAGTAGATTTGAACAATTTTGTTTTGGGGTTTATAGGCCAAGTTAGTGTATGGGGAATATATGGGTTAAGGCTAAGCATGTATAGAATCCCCTAGAATTTTACTAGAATATTGTATATTATATTAGTATTTTTAATTGATTTTTGAATGTATGGTTAGTATGTGTGTTGCTTAAAGGCATAGTTTGTATTGTTTTGTTTTCTTTTCTTCTCCTTTGAGTGTGTGAGCTTTGAAGATTGAGTTGAAGACCTTGTGGATCATCATTGAAGACTTTGAAGACTTTGCAGAGGAGCTTAGTTCTAGATTTTGTTTGTTCTGTTTATAGGATCATAAGTACATAGGTAGAGCCTTAGATAGAATACTTCCATTCAGTAAACAAGGAGTGTCTTGTTCACCTCCTTCCTTCTCTATGACATAAAGTCCCTTAAGGGTATTCACCTCTCTCCTTTGGAGAGATTAGTGACCTTGCCCTATGAGGTAGAACTTTGAGAGAGCCATTCCTTTTGATGTTAAGTCCTCAATGGCATCCTTTGGAAGTCAGTGAACACTCTAACATCCTCACCTCATCTTGTTGACTGAGTCTTGTTTGATGGAGCATTTGGGTTATTGAAGAAAGCAATGAAGAGCATTGACGATTTGATTGAAGATCTAAAAGCCATTGAAGATAGAAGCTGAAGCTTTGAAGAGGATGATTCCTTAGAGATTGTTGAGGTCTGAAGACTTTGTGAAGATCAAGTTGATGCTTGAAGATCCCTGAAGATAGTGAAGCCTGAAGGTGGAGCTGGTCAAAGAAGCTGAAGCTTAAGGGAGAAGATGAGTTGATACTCATGTTGTAGGGTTGATACCTGGAAAGCATTTGATGTTTGAAGTCTGAAGACTGAATAGCTGTTGGAGGAGCTGAGGCTTTCTTCTGTTTTTCTTTTCTGTATTGTGTGTTTTGCTTGATTTGTCTGTTGCATTAGATTAAGTTCATCTAGAATAAGTAGAATCTAGGAGCATGATTGCATTAGAGGTTGAGTTGCTCCCTCTGCTTGTACTGTTATTGCATGGCTTTGCTTGCGGGTATTCGGTAGAGCCCAGCTCCCTTGCCCATGTGTTTTGTTTGCCTGATGGCATTTCATTTCTTTTCTCTGTACGATTGCAGTTTACTATTTATTGCTTGATAGCATGTTGTTTATTTTTCAGTATGATTACTGTTATTTCATGACTGGCTTGAGGTTGAGATGAGCTTGTGGAGGCTGAAGTCCCACACACATTTCCTCCCTCACTTGCATTGCATGCATTTTACTGTTAAGCTGATGCTTTGTCTGTTTTGGTGTATCATTGACATGATCCCTTAGGACTCTCATTTCCTTTGATAAGGATTTGATGATAGACTTTTAGGTTGAAACCTATGCGTGACAACATCTAGGAGTTCCCTGTTCAAACTTCAACCATAGGATGAATCCATGGCATGATAACAGTAGGACTTGATAGTCTCCTTCCTAGTTGGGCCTGTTCTCTTCTCATCTCAAAACAGTTTAAGATACAATAATCATGAATGATTTCTTTCGTACGTTACGAGCCTTAAGCTATCTGAGAAAGGATTGTGGGAGAGTTACTTTTCCACAGTCTGGATGTTTAGTATGGTACCCTTTGGGTGACATGCGACACATTCACTCTCAGGTCATAGTCTCTAGTGCGGTTGAAATCGCAAACACAATAAAAAACATTTCTTTCAAAACAGGAAATAAACCGTAGTTTCCCGAACTACGTGAGCTCTGATCTCTCATGTCTGTTGAGAGTACGTAGGCACAAGATGGCGAAGTCTTGGCGAGCAACCTTCCCCCGCAATCCTTCGTAGGCCGAACTACGTTGACTCTGATTTCTCATTCTCTGATGAGAATACGTAGGCATAAAGTGCGACGCTTTGCTGAGTCATTTTTCTTTTCTTTTTCAGCCAGCCTTGATAGGTAGATAGAATAAAACCAACCCGTCCAAGTAAACAAACAAGCGAGGATCCCGTCGAGTACGACGGACGTGAGGGGTGCTAATACCTTCCCCTTGCGTAACCGACTCCCGAACCCAGACAATGGTTGCGACGACCTTGTCTTACCCTTTTTCGTCAGGTTTTTCCGATCGTTTCCTTTCCCGCTCTGAGGGATAAATAACGAAAGGTGGCGACTCTTCTGTCATGCCGGCACCTTATTTTCGCGCAAGCGACAGCTGGCGACTCTGCTGGGGAATCGATAGTTTCCTAGGGATCCAACGTCCCGAAAGCGAGTCAGTTTTGGGATCCAACGTCCCTTAGGAGAGTCAATCCTACCGTTTGTGTGTTTACTTGTTGGGTTGCATTTATTTATCGCATCTTTACTTCTCGCACTTTATTTCCCGCATTTTATTTTCAGTATAATATGATTATTTGTGCTGTTGTGGGATGGGAGTTCTGATGAGTGAGAAGCCAGACCCAGGCTTGAGTGCACTATAGACTTAGAGTGGAAATTAGTGGGCACGTGTTTGCTTTGCAGGCACTAGTGTCTCATGAAATCCACGCTCAAACGAGGTTCATCCGGTTGGCTTCACTTTCAACCCTTTGGGTTGAGACGGTTGCTGGTTTGGTGGATTGTCGACTCTGGGGACCGATCATTTGTGATTCAGCTAAGTGAGGCCTCTTCATGAGCTGGTGATGCCACACCTTCTGGGTATCGTATCACCCCTCTTGAAAGTCTGTGACGCTGATGAACGCATAGGATGTCGTACCTTGAGTCAGTTTAGGTCCATACCTGTGAGTGAGATTGGGTTTATTGCAGGAAACTTTGACCTTCAGACTACCTGGTTTTCTTGACAGTGAATCAGTTATGTTGGTACCAGGGTTTCTCAGTTGCAGATTTATCTGTTCTTGATAGAGCAGGCTGTGATCAGAGGATCTTATCATCAGGTGTATATCTGTTCTTGATAGAGCAGGTTTTGATCAGAGTATTGTCATCAGTGGTTTGCTCTTGATAGAGCAGAGTTTTGGGGTCTGAAGATCTCATCAGCAGATGTTGTTTGTTCTTGATAGAGCAGATTTTGAGTGGGGTCTGAAGATCTCATCAGCGACTGTATATTTGTTCTTGATAGGGCAGATTTTGATTTGGGGTCTAAAGACTTCATCAACAGATATTTCTTGATCATACACCAGAGGTCCTTATTATCAGGCATTTGTTCTTGACAGAGCAGAATTATGATCTTGTACATATGGTCCTATCAGACGGTTGTTTTTGGCAGATCAAATTTGTGGTCCTACACCAGGGGTTTTTCTTCTCATCGGTGATTGTTGATACAAAATCTCCACGACAGCAGTTACCTGGATATATTATTGCATGACTGCATTTTGCATTAGTTCGCATATTCATTTTTGCATTCCATTAGCATGTGTCTGTGCTGCAGGCGCATTTCGTACCCTGATTCTGGTGTCCCGAGCAATATGAGATATTTTCTTCCATGAATGGGTCCAGTCTTATCACTGCATTGACATTATGTTGGCACGATGACACCAGAATTAGGGGTGATCTCCTAAACGTACAGACACCCATGGCATTAGCATAATTCATCTTGCATGACAGAAGCCAGGGCTTGTCTTCTAACCTTTGTGTTTGCAGGTTTGAGCCAGAATCGAGCAACTCAGACCAATGGAGCAGGTACAAGCTGAGTTGGGGAAAATCCAAAGCCAGTTGGGGCAGGTCATGAATGACATACAGGCAGTGCGCCTGGACCAGCAAGTACTCAGAGAAGAGAATCAGCAGCTGCACAATCAGTTGAGCTTTCTCATGGGAGTGGTGAGAAGTATGCTAAAAAAGGAGAGTGGTCAAGCACCCAAGGTGGAGACCAAAGTGCTTCCTCCGTTGCCGTCAGTACCACCTGTGCTGAAGCCAAGTGGACCTCATGGATCCTCTACATAGCATGAAGCTCGAGACCTGTCTCGTCAGCAGCCGCGCCAGGCACCTCAGAATAACCCTGAAGGTCATAATCAAAAGAAGAAGCTACTTGATAGAGCTGTGGACCCAATACCGGTGAGTTATGCCCAGTTGTTGCCACTGTTGGTTCAGAACCATGTTCTCAAGCTTCGGACTTTGGATCCACCGAATGACATGTCATCAGACTTTGATCTCAGCACACATTGTGATTTCCACTCAGGAGCACCGGGGCACCATGTTGAAACATGTAAGGCTTTCAAGAATAAGATTCAAGACCTTATTGACTCAAGGACAATTAGGTTTGTGCCGGGCGGCGTGAGAGCATCGGGAAAGTTTATCCCGTACCCTGCAGAAGAGGTGAGTGATTCCACTCCTTTGCCTGAAGCTGAGAAAGATCTTGAATATGTCCCGCGACTTTTGGTGACTGAATCGCCTCGCTCGCAGTTTCTACCGGGATCAAGTTCAAGGATGCAAGCGCCTAAACAAGGGACCGTTGCCATTCAGAAACGATGACCTCTTGCTCCTTGGCG
The DNA here is from genome assembly GCA_963859935.3 of Lathyrus sativus. Taxonomy (NCBI): domain Eukaryota; kingdom Viridiplantae; phylum Streptophyta; class Magnoliopsida; order Fabales; family Fabaceae; genus Lathyrus; species Lathyrus sativus. The sequence continues at coordinate 24,763,826 of OZ012737.1, forward strand.
GAAAGAATACCAGCACCAGAATCGAAAGAGGCCTCGCGACAACCTGGAAAGAAGGAATGATCCCCTTCATCGTGTTTCAGTGCCACTCAGCCAGATTCTGCCATGTCTTATTCAGAGCTCGTTGGTGTCTCCGAAAGCTCTCAAGCCCGTGCCAGAGCCTTACCCTCCAGGGTACAATCCCCATGCTCAGTGTGGTTACCATGGTGGATCTCCGGGGCATTCAACTGAAGATTGCAAGGCTTTTCAGGGAAAAGGGAAACAGTAGATCGACGAAGGGTGCATTTCCTTTCCAGAGGGAGTTTTGGTTGTGCGTATCAACCTCTCAGCTGTCTGAGCTCGCAGATTCAGAGGGTTATTTCCAGAAACCAGTGGTCCAGACAGGCAGACGTCCTCAGCATTGGCAGTCCTCAGACTTTTTATCATTTGTATTTGTAGTTTCTTTTCTGTTAGTTACTACTTGCTGTTAAACATTGTATGTTTCAAATGGTAATATTAATAAAGTGACTATGCATTTTTTCTGAACTAATCATGTCGTTGTCACTCATTTACTGCATTGCACTGACACTTGCATTTTTCTTACTCCACTTTATCGCTATGATTAGAAAAGATTGGAGGGAGGATGACGAAACTGAATACTCATAACCAATGATCGTATGCTTTCGGATAAAACCTTGCCTATGACGTACAAGGCATTGTTTCAAATCTCTAAACACCGGAGAGATAAGGAAGAGAATCCCTTGTTAACCACTTCGAGCCGAGAAGTAGGAGTTTTTTTCCGGACTTTTAAACCCTCACCTCTTAACCCGGGGCAGGGTAGTTGTCAGTTAGCTTGACCGAGCATTCAAGTCTTATAGAGGAGTGTTGTCTTTCGAGGACCAATCACATCATACTCCTCCCCAGAGGTCGTACCTCGTCAACCACAATGGTTAAACCTCACCGATCAGGAGTGAGACAGTTGCAATCCTTTCGGAGCAATCAAGATAATCAGTGTCACACGACTTTGTTCCAAGAAGAAAAAAAGAGAAAAAGAAAGCCCGCTAAGTAAAAAGAAAAAGAAAAAGCTGGAAAGCTAATACTTAGGCAAAAATCAGGGCATCCCACTGGACTTCAAAAATCGAAAAGAACTCAAAAGGAGTCAGTCCAGGCAAAAATTAGGGAATCGAAAGAATGTAAAAGAAAGGATATCAAAAGAAAAATCCTCGAACAAGGACAAGATCGTGTGGATATAGACACCGAAAACGAGAAGGGGTAACTGCCACTCTAAAAAAGGAAAAAAAAACCTTGTGAGTTCCTTAACTATGTTCCCAATGTTCAACATGCCTCTCGAAGAGGCGAGCGCTCGAGCTAAGTTAACTGGACTTTAGGATCGGAGATCATCACGTAGAAGGGGTGGGTACAAATCATAATTTGAGCCAAATATCCTTTGTTTCACGAACCGTGAACCCGACCACGATACAACCCTTAAAAGACCTAATTGAGGCAGGGTTTATTCTGAAAGCGCATTGCGATAAGGTTGAGTAACCTGACTCCTACATGACTTGCTAATCATATCCTTATTGTATTTTTCACTGATCGAATCAGCACTACGTTTGAACCCTTTGGTTCATTCGTCACTCACTAGCATGACACGTAAATGAGTGACAGTGCATTTTTTCGAAATTTGCATGAACACTGCATTAAAATTACCATTCGTGAATAAACAATTTTAATTGCAGGTCAGTAGCTGATACGGAGGAACTTCAACAGGGAATAGTCAATCATGACTGAATCGTCAGAGGTCTGGATCATAATGGTATGCTGCGAAGCCCTGTGAATTTGGGGCACGGACTTCCTGTGAGTTTGAAATCAGTTTGTCCGAGGGCAAGTCCCGGAGTATCGGTTGATTATGGGGCAGGTTATGCAAGAAGAGGTTGATCGAAAGTGAATCTTCTCGAGGCCCAATCAGGGGCAGTTATCCAGAATTCTTGCGATTTGGGGGCAGATCCCTCCAGTGTTCAATCAGAGCATGTTGAGTCGCTCACCGCTCGTTCAGGGGCAAACTACTTCAAAGATATTGAAGCCAACCATGCTGAGAGTTGGTTAGTGGAGGATGAATCCTCCCGTTGTACAGATGTCGGGACAGGCCATCTGAGGATTGTCTTGTTACCAGCTGCTTTCTGTCCAGAATGAATTTTTCCAAGAGTCGGATTGGGGCAAGTTGCATTGTACTGGGGCAAGTTGTTCAAATGAGTTTGTTCACCCTAGCAAGAGTTGAGTGTCGGGCCAAAACCTGAGCCTTCTGAAGAAGCCTTGCTGTCATTGGATTGTTATCCTACAGCCTAACCTGTTACTCGGCTCCACGATTGGTAGTATGTATTCCCTGTGTTGACGTTGTTGAATCAGGATTGTTTCTCAGCAGAGATGTACAGTTTGAGATTGTTTCCCCTGAGCAGTTTGAGACTGCAGCAAATTGAGATGGCATTTATCCCTCATCAGAGTAGGGTCAAGATTAGCCTCAGGAGGGCGGGATTGATATCCTCGGCAGAGTATGGCCATCCCAAGCATTGAACGTTAATTAGCCTGGTATGCTATTTTCCCAAGTGGGTTGAGACTGAAGCCTTCCCTGACCAGCATATTTGGGTTTATTTCCCAAGCAGTGGGACTGATGCAATGTTGTATCCCCACAGAGTCCGAGTGTGACTCCCTCCGAGTCCAGGTCATTGACTCATTCCTCAAGCAGAGGTCCACGGTGATTCCCTCATTGAGTAATCTCTAGACGGGTAGATTTTGACGTCAGCCCGAGAAGAGTTATTTCTCAGCAGATTGCTTTGTACCCTATAAGGACTTAAGGTGTTCAAAAAGACCGTTCAGGGTTGTCCTCCTCGGTGAAGTGAGATTCCAGTTCAGTGATCGATTGTTATCTTCCGCAGATGTCAGAGGTGCTTCCTTGATAGGATCAGTACATCTCCAACAGAGTTGTACCACGAGTGGCTAAGGATTGATATCCCCAGCAGTGTTGATACACGAGTACTCCTCAGACTTGATTGGTCCATCAGTTGTCCCCAGCACCGGGTCACAAGTGCAGATCTCGTAGAAATGTTCGGGTGCCGAAGCTCGTGTTTCCCCAGTAAGGTCGCCGAAGCAGGTGCCTCCCCAGCGTCGGGTCACAAGTGCAGGATTCGTAGGAAGTTATTCATACGCCGAAGAATGCAGTAACTGATGGTGCCAGACTGAAGTCTCCAGCGGAATTGAGATTCCCCACCAGAGCCGTATTCTCTCCCGGAGTGGAATGACCTCTTCTTCCCCAGTATAGTGTTGGAACAGCTGATGTGGTATTCCTCTGCAGAGTTGTATTCTCTCTCGAAGTCAGATGATTCTTTCTTCCCCAGCGGAATTGAAATTCCTCATCAGAGTCGTACTCTCCAGTGAAGTAGAATGATTTCTCTCCCCGACTGAGTCCGCAAATCCCCAAGAGAGCCGAATCCTGGGAAGCAGTGGATTTTCCCTGGCAGAGTATTAAGCAGCCGATGCGGTATTTCTCCAGAGTTGCACTCTCTCCAGCGAAGCAGAATGACTTCTCCTTCCTCGACCGAGTTTGCGGATATCCAAGAGAGTCGAATCCTTGGAAGGTGATCAGATCATGATTGGTTCTTCCCCAGTGGAGTGTTGAGCAGCTGAAGTTGTTTCCCCACAGAGTTGTCATCCCAGAAGAGTAGCCGAGAAGGCCCCGCAGTTGGTTCTCGCGATCGATGTCACTTTCTCGTAGAGCTCTGTTCCCCTGCAGCAGTCAACTGAAGTTGTTTTCCCTGCAGCAATCAACGGAAGATCTTTTCCCCGGGCGGAGTCCAGTTGATATTGGCGTGTCCACTTTCTCCTCAGCAGGATGATTCCTCTATCGGAGTAGTCCTTTCTCCTTGACAGGAGAACTCCCTGCCGGCATTTATTTTGCTGACAGGATTGCATAGCATTTAGCATGATTGCACAACATTTAGCATAAACGCATAGCATTTCCACCGTGTGGGGCATGGCGCCGAAGCATATGCATCATAAACATGATCTAGGTTATTATCATTCTTGTTTTACAGGTGTTCCACCAAAGGACCAGTTGCTCAGGATGATTCCTGATATTCTCCCCAACGAGGTCGTTTTCTTAAGATGATTCTTAAAGACCCCGGGGTAATCCCCCACAGTCGCTCGCTCAAGATGATTTTTGAGATCCCCAGCGAAGTCTTCAGTTCAAGACGATTCTTGAATTCCTCAGCAGAGCCGTTTGCTTAAGATGATTCTTAAGACCTCAGTGCAGCTTCCCGAGTTGTTGGCTTAGGATGATTCTTGAGCTCCCCAGTAGCGTCCCCAGCAAGAGTTGCCCAGGAAGATTCCAGGGATCCCTAGCAGATAAAGTCTCCAGAAAGGTCAGCAGTTCAGGATGATTCTTGAAGGTGCCCGACGGAGTTGTTCGTTCAAGATGACTCTTGAAGTCCCTAGCGGCGTGATATGTTTGCTCCGACAGTAATGTCTAATCTGAAGATTGACTTCGTGAACGCCTGAAGGCGATATCAGAATGTTCCTGTGAATTCAGATTTCCTTGTTGATGAATCAACATGTGGCTGAAGACGAGGTTCCAAAGTTTGCAAAGTGATCCGTGTTGGTCTGAAGACCAAGCCAGTTGTCCTGAGGTGACAATTGATTGCGATCAAGTGAATAGTGTTTCTTATGACTGAAGTCGAAGACGTTTCTCCAGCTGAAGCGGAGTTTCTCCTGAAGGCAAAGTGTTTGAATCCCCGTAGAGTCATGAATGGCTCAGGATACCACTTCTCTGACTGAAGTCACAGATTTCCCAAGCTGAAGCGAAGGTGCCTGAAGGCAAGGTTATCCCCTAGGTTATGAATGACCTAGGATTCGTTTTTCGGACTGAAGGCCGAAGTATATCCCTGACTGAAGTCTCGGACACTCTATAGCAGAGGCGGAGTTGCCTGAAGGCAGATCCATGTATCCTTGAAGGCCAAGGATCATTTCTTTAGACTGAAGTCGAAGATACCTCCTGCAGAGTTTACATCCTTGGAGGCCAAGGATGCTTATCTTCAGAAGTACTTGAAGATCTTTTCTAGCTGAAGCTGAAAGTGGCCAGGGGCCAGGGTTCCACATGTCTTTGATGTTGAAGTTCTACGGTGAACTCAGCATGCAGCAGTATGTGAATATTCGTTATAGTTCCGAGGGTGAACCCCAGATCAGGGTGTGCTTGGTTGAGTCTCTCCTTCCCGGCAGAGTAGTTTCGAATACGCAAGTGTACCTTTTGTTTCATTTACCAGGGGTGACCCCCAGGTCAGATTTATTCAGTGTCTGTTTCCGGCGGCGAGGCTGGATGTTTGTTCGACGGCGAGGTTGAATGTTCATTTTGACGGCGAGGTCAGATCATGTTTGCTTCCGGCGGCGGGGTTGAATGATTGTTTGGCGGCGAGGTCAGACTCTTTAAATTCCCAGCAGAGATGATGTTTGCACGACGGCAATGTCGAGTGTCTCTCAGAGTGATGGTTGTTTCCGACGGCGATGTCAGATTCGGTTTCCCAGCAGCCATGTTGGGTGTGCAAGATGATTTAGTTCTTCCGCGGTGACGCAGGGTATTTTGATTGTCCAACAGCGATGTCAGATGGTTTAGTCTTCCAGCGGCGAGGTTGGGTGTTGTGGTTGTCCGAAGGCAATATCAGAAGAAGTTAACGTGGATAACTGACGGCGACGTCAGATCAGCATTTCTCCAGCCAGTTGTTGAGCATCTGGTATTGCAGTATTCGAAGATTTGTTTCCCGCAGAGTATCATGTGCTCGTGCAGTTGGCAAATTTTCGGGTTTACCGGTATTCAATCGTCTCGCACCTTGATTGGTTGAGAGTCGTTCGCTCCTCACCCAGTCAGGTTCAAGCCGTTTGAATAGGGGCAGCAGTTGCACCCCAAAATTTGACCAACAATTATGTACCCATTAAGTGTTTGAAGGTTGATACCTTCATCAGAAAGTTCAAGAGATCCTCAGAGGAATTGGTTGAAACCAAGGTTGTGTGCTTCATAGCTTGAGAGTTGTGGGAGCTCCTCAGATGATTCTGAGACTTGGAGAATGAACTTGAAGCTTTTAGAAAGGTTATGAGATGTCTTGAGAGCCATCATGAAGCCCAGAGAGGTCATTGTGCAAGAATTCAGAAGATTCAACCATGAATGGTAGAATTAGGGTTTTGACTGGGTCAACCCTGGGATAACTGAAGATTTGGAGAAGGTTGAGACCTAATCCAAGGGGCATGAGATCATGGAATGATGTATAGAGATACTATAAAGATGATTCCTAGACCAACTCATCATGATTGAGGAGTTTGAGAAGTGTTGAGTTAGGGTTTCCAAGGATTGTCAGTGAAAAAAAACCTAATTTGATCCCTATCTTCCAGGCAGTTTTAGCTCAAGATGTGATTGGTATCTCATCTTCCCCACAACATGAATGTTGTAGAGCTTGTTCTTAGCTTTAATTTGAGTGGTAGAAGTCCTTTATAGGATGTGCAGAACTCAAGTTATGGTTTTGACAAATTACAGGTCAGCTGAGGTGTGTGAATCTGGGTCCTTGAAAGTCACCCAACTTGCAGACAACTTTTGCCCTAGTAGGATGATTCCTATGATTTCTTGGCCAACATGAATGTTGAAGAGCATCTTCTTAGATTTCTAGAGAGTACTAGAAGTCCTTGATAGGATTTGTAGAACTCAAGTTATGGTTTGTACAAGACAAGGGTATTTTGGTCATTTGATGATTATAGGTCATTTTAAGCAAAGGCCATATCTCCTAGTTCCAAGCCTCAAATGAAAAAACTCAAAACATCAAAGTTGTTCAAAATGGGATTTTAAGCCTAGAAAAGAGGTCATGAGTTATTGAAAAAGCTTGTAGCAAGGATTTTCATGATTGGGTAAAAATGACCTAAAAATGACTTATAAAGTAAATGAATCCAAGTTGGAATTTGGTTTGGGAGATCCTCAAATCCAAAATAGGTCATCCAATAGGTCATTTTGACTCCAAACATTATTTTAAAAACAATGGTTCAAGTAGAATTTTGATTTGAGGTCTCAAAATGGAGGTTTCTTTGTAATTTTCATTCTTGCATAATAAGGCAACTTGAGAAACTTCACATAAAGCAAAACCAAAGCTTGTTCTTCACACATTCCTTCTCAATATCTATTGTAAGGAGATTTTAGAATAAAATGACAAGGCTTAGCACATGATATATGAGATATACAATGTATCATTTCATGAGAAATTCCATAACATTCTAGCACTTTCCATGAGTTTTTAGACTCTTCTTTTGATTGTTATAAAAAGAGTGAATCACAATGAGGAAAAGGTTGGTGAAAGTTGCTGAGTTCATTGGAGAGAGTGAGAGAGAAAGCACCATTTCAAGATTTCTTCAAAATCAAGCAAGCTTCCATTTCTTCATCCACAAGCCTCATCCATCTCAATTCTTGCAAACAGAAAGGTGTCCACCATTGGAGGAGCATTTGGAGAAGATTACAAGTGCCAAATCGAGCTCTAACACCACTCACCATTGATTCTTGACAGGTTGGTAATTTTCACCATAGATCCTTTATTAGGTGCATACTGTTAGATTGCTAGGTGTAAGGGTGACAGGCTAGGCTAGGTGATGATTTTCTGAGGATTTGAGAGAGATCCATGGAGTTTCGTGGCAGGGTGCCAATTCTTGCAAGATTAATAATAGGCTGTTCATGGAGTTTTAATGGACATGGTATATCATAGGGTGGTTAGGGCAACATGTAGAACAAGTTTAGATCACTAGATTGAAGTTCCATCAAGGTTGATAGCAGAGGAAAAGGATGAAACCCTAATGTTCGCGCATTCTGTTAGAGTGATACGAGAGGTTTCAGTAAAAATCATGGGTATCATCGTGTTCTGGGTGATTAGTAGAGCATCTTTGCTCTTGGAAGTTTTGAATTTCATGGAATGATCAGAGAGAACGAGGCAGTTGAAGTTTAGTGCATGGAAACGGGTACGAAGAGGAAACCCTAGCTGGAGGTTGAAGACAACCTCCCAGCCGTCCGATCATCTCCAATTGTGGACTTTGTAACCCAATCGTGAGGCCACGATTCAATTTCAGAAACGGAGGGAAACATTAAGAGCAAAACGCACCGTTTGAGTAAGTGGGAGATCCTGGGCCCAGCAATCCAATGATATTCGCACCCCACCCAGAAGCCCAATCCAGAAATGAACTAAAAATGATTGCTATTCTCACCGTTCGTTTTCCAATTTCCTGTGGATTTTTCATATTAATTTTCTGAAGCGCTGGGCCTTAACATTTTGATATCCGCACCCCTGGTATCTTGGCCCATCATGATATTGAACTGGGCGCCCCTTCTAATGACACCCCCATCCCCTTTAATTCAATTTATCTTATTTTTATTTCTTTTATATTTTCTTGCATATTAAAAAATTCATATAAAATACAAAAATGATTATTTTTCACTTCTTGTTTTTTTCACATATTCATAATCATGGCTAGAAAAATGTAAATAAATAAAATTCCATTTTATTTTTCTTTTAATATTTTTAGCATATTTTCTATGTAAATAGTCTTTTTAATTGATTTTAGTTGGTACTCAATTTTGTATAATTTCTTTTAGGACTTTCCCTTAGGATTTTTGAGCCATTTTTTTTGGCATAGTTAGATATTGGATCATAGATCATATAGGATTTAATTCACAATTTGTAGATTAAAAGTGGATTAGTTTGTTGAGCATAGTCCTAGTGTACTCAAATTAGGGTTTTAGGTTGCATAAGTAGATTTGAACAATTTTGTTTTGGGGTTTATAGGCCAAGTTAGTGTATGGGGAATATATGGGTTAAGGGTAAGCATGTATAGAATCCCCTAGAATTTTACTAGAATATTGTATAGTATATTAGTATTTTTAATTGATTTTTGAATGTATGGTTAGTATGTGTGTTGCTTAAAGGCATAGTTTGTATTGTTTTGTTTTCTTTTCTTCTCCTTTGAGTGTGTGAGCTTTGAAGATTGAGTTGAAGACCTTGTGGATCATCATTGAAGACTTTGAAGACTTTGCAGAGGAGCTTAGTTCTAGATTTTGTTTGTTCTGTTTATAGGATCATAAGTACATAGGTAGAGCCTTAGATAGAATACTTCCATTCAGTAAACAAGGAGTGTCTTGTTCACCTCCTTCCTTCTCTATGACATAAAGTCCCTTAAGGGTATTCACCTCTCTCCTTTGGAGAGATTAGTGACCTTGCCCTATGAGGTAGAACTTTGAGAGAGCCATTCCTTTTGATGTTAAGTCCTCAATGGCATCCTTTGGAAGTCAGTGAACACTCTAACATCCTCACCTCATCTTGTTGACTGAGTCTTGTTTGATGGAGCATTTGGGTTATTGAAGAAAGCAATGAAGAGCATTGACGATTTGATTGAAGATCTAAAAGCCATTGAAGATAGAAGCTGAAGCTTTGAAGAGGATGATTCCTTAGAGATTGTTGAGGTCTGAAGACTTTGTGAAGATCAAGTTGATGCTTGAAGATCCCTGAAGATAGTGAAGCCTGAAGGTGGAGCTGGTCAAAGAAGCTGAAGCTTAAGGGAGAAGATGAGTTGATACTCATGTTGTAGGGTTGATACCTGGAAAGCATTTGATGTTTGAAGTCTGAAGACTGAATAGCTGTTGGAGGAGCTGAGGCTTTCTTCTGTTTTTCTTTTCTGTATTGTGTGTTTTGCTTGATTTGTCTGTTGCATTAGATTAAGTTCATCTAGAATAAGTAGAATCTAGGAGCATGATTGCATTAGAGGTTGAGTTGCTCCCTCTACTTGTACTGTTATTGCATGGCTTTGCTTGCGGGTATTCGGTAGAGCCCAGCTCCCTTGCCCATGTGTTTTGTTTGCCTGATGGCATTTCATTTCTTTTCTCTGTACGATTGCAGTTTACTATTTATTGCTTGATAGCATGTTGTTTATTTTTCAGTATGATTACTGTTATTTCATGACTGGCTTGAGGTTGAGATGAGCTTGTGGAGGCTGAAGTCCCACACACATTTCCTCCCTCACTTGCATTGCATGCATTTTACTGTTAAGCTGATGCTTTGTCTGTTTTGGTGTATCATTGACATGATCCCTTAGGACTCTCATTTCCTTTGATAAGGATTTGATGATAGACTTTTAGGTTGAAACCTATGCGTGACAACATCTAGGAGTTCCCTGTTCAAACTTCAACCATAGGATGAATCCATGGCATGATAACAGTAGGACTTGATAGTCTCCTTCCTAGTTGGGCCTGTTCTCTTCTCATCTCAAAACAGTTTAAGATACAATAATCATGAATGATTTCTTTCGTACGTTACGAGCCTTAAGCTATCTGAGAAAGGATTGTGGGAGAGTTCCTTTTCCACAGTCTGGATGTTTAGTATGGTACCCTTTGGGTGACATGCGACACATTCACTCTCAGGTCATAGTCTCTAGTGCGGTTGAAATCGCAAACACAATAAAAAACATTTCTTTCAAAACAGGAAATAAACCGTAGTTTCCCGAACTACGTGAGCTCTGATCTCTCATGTCTGTTGAGAGTACGTAGGCACAAGATGGCGAAGTCTTGGCGAGCAACCTTCCCCCGCAATCCTTCGTAGGCCGAACTACGTTGACTCTGATTTCTCATTCTCTGATGAGAATACGTAGGCATAAAGTGCGACGCTTTGCTGAGTCATTTTTCTTTTCTTTTTCAGCCAGCCTTGATAGGTAGATAGAATAAAACCAACCCGTCCAAGTAAACAAACAAGCGAGGATCCCGTCGAGTACGAAGGACGTGAGGGGTGCTAATACCTTCCCCTTGCGTAACCGACTCCCGAACCCAGACAATGGTTGCGACGACCTTGTCTTACCCTTTTTCGTCAGGTTTTTCCGATCGTTTCCTTTCCCGCTCTGAGGGATAAATAACGAAAGGTGGCGACTCTTCTGTCATGCCGGCACCTTATTTTCGCGCAAGCGACAGCTGGCGACTCTGCTGGGGAATCGATAGTTTCCTAGGGATCCAACGTCCCGAAAGCGAGTCAGTTTTGGGATCCAACGTCCCTTAGGAGAGTCAATCCTACCGTTTGTGTGTTTACTTGTTGGGTTGCATTTATTTATCGCATCTTTACTTCTCGCACTTTATTTCCCGCATTTTATTTTCAGTATAATATGATTATTTGTGCTGTTGTGGGATGGGAGTTCTGATGAGTGAGAAGCCAGACCCAGGCTTGAGTGCACTATAGACTTAGAGTGGAAATTAGTGGGCACGTGTTTGCTTTGCAGGCACTAGTGTCTCATGAAATCCACGCTCAAACGAGGTTCATCCGGTTGGCTTCACTTTCAACCCTTTGGGTTGAGACGGTTGCTGGTTTGGTGGATTGTCGACTCTGGGGACCGATCATTTGTGATTCAGCTAAGTGAGGCCTCTTCATGAGCTGGTGATGCCACACCTTCTGGGTATCGTATCACCCCTCTTGAAAGTCTGTGACGCTGATGAACGCATAGGATGCCGTACCTTGAGTCAGTTTAGGTCCATACCTGTGAGTGAGATTGGGTTTATTGCAGGAAACTTTGACCTTCAGACTACCTGGTTTTCTTGACAGTGAATCAGTTATGTTGGTACCAGGGTTTCTCAGTTGCAGATTTATCTGTTCTTGATAGAGCAGGCTGTGATCAGAGGATCTTATCATCAGGTGTATATCTGTTCTTGATAGAGCAGGTTTTGATCAGAGTATTGTCATCAGTGGTTTGCTCTTGATAGAGCAGAGTTTTGGGGTCTGAAGATCTCATCAGCAGATGTTGTTTGTTCTTGATAGAGCAGATTTTGAGTGGGGTCTGAAGATCTCATCAGCGACTGTATATTTGTTCTTGATAGGGCAGATTTTGATTTGGGGTCTGAAGACTTCATCAACAGATATTTCTTGATCATACACCAGAGGTCCTTATTATCAGGCATTTGTTCTTGACAGAGCAGAATTATGATCTTGTACATATGGTCCTATCAGACGGTTGTTTTTGGCAGATCAAATTTGTGGTCCTACACCAGGGGTTTTTCTTCTCATCGGTGATTGTTGATACAAAATCTCCACGACAGCAGTTACCTGGATATATTATTGCATGACTGCATTTTGCATTAGTTCGCATATTCATTTTTGCATTCCATTAGCATGTGTCTGTGCTGCAGGCGCATTTCGTACCCTGATTCTGGTGTCCCGAGCAATATGAGATATTTTCTTCCATGAATGGGTCCAGTCTTATCACTGCATTGACATTATGTTGGCACGATGACACCAGAATTAGGGGTGATCTCCTAAACGTACAGACACCCATGGCATTAGCATAATTCATCTTGCATGACAGAAGCCAGGGCTTGTCTTCTAACCTTTGTGTTTGCAGGTTTGAGCCAGAATCGAGCAACTCAGACCAATGGAGCAGGTACAAGCTGAGTTGGGGAAAATCCAAAGCCAGTTGGGGCAGGTCATGAATGACATACAGGCAGTGCGCCTGGACCAACAAGTACTCAGAGAAGAGAATCAGCAGCTGCACAATCAGTTGAGCTTTCTCATGGGAGTGGTGAGAAGTATGCTAAAAAAGGAGAGTGGTCAAGCACCCAAGGTGGAGACCAAAGTGCTTCCTCCGTTGCCGTCAGTACCACCTGTGCTGAAGCCAAGTGGACCTCATGGATCCTCTACATAGCATGAAGCTCGAGACCTGTCTCGTCAGCAGCCGCGCCAGGCACCTCAGAATAACCCTGAAGGTCATAATCAAAAGAAGAAGCTACTTGATAGAGCTGTGGACCCAATACCGGTGAGTTATGCCCAGCTGTTGCCACTGTTGGTTCAGAACCATGTTCTCAAGCTTCAGACTTTGGATCCACCGAATGACATGTCATCAGACTTTGATCTCAGCACACATTGTGATTTCCACTCAGGAGCACCGGGGCACCATGTTGAAACATGTAAGGCTTTCAAGAATAAGATTCAAGACCTTATTGACTCAAGGACAATTAGGTTTGTGCCGGGCGGCGTGAGAGCATCGGGAAAGTTTATCCCGTACCCTGCAGAAGAGGTGAGTGATTCCACTCCTTTGCCTGAAGCTGAGAAAGATCTTGAATATGTCCCGCGACTTTTGGTGACTGAATCGCCTCGCTCGCAGTTTCTACCGGGATCAAGTTCAAGGATGCAAGCGCCTAAACAAGGGACCGTTGCCATTCAGAAACGATGACCTCTTGCTCCTTGGCGGAAAGAATACCAGCACCAGAATCGAAAGAGGCCTCGCGACAACCTGGAAAGAAGGAATGATCCTGTCGCTACTGCGAAAATCGGCGCCGGCTGAACAGAAGAGTCGCCACTGTGCGTTATTTATCCCACGGGAGGGAAAGGAAACGCTCAGAGTAAACCTCGCACAATACGGGAAAGGTATGGTCATCGCAACCAAAACCTGGATTCGGGAGTCGGTTACGCAAGGGGAAGGTATTAGCACCCCTCACGTCCATCGTACTCGATGGGATCCACGCTTGTTTTCGGGTATGGATTGTTATTCTATCTAAACTAAAGGTCAAGGGTTAAAAGGAAAATAAAAAATGACTCGGCAAAGTATCGCACTTTATGCCTACGTATTCCCGTCTGGAACGAGAAATCAGAGTCAACGTAGTTCGCCTACCTACGGGAAAGGAGGGGAAGGTTGCTCGCTAGGATATCGCATCCTATGCCTACGTACTTCCACACAGCATGGAAGATCAGAGCAAACGTAGTTCGGGCCACGTACGACACAAGTCTGTCCTTGATTGTTTTTTATTCCTTCTGAAAAAGGTTTTTCTTGATTAACAGTCCAAGCGGACAAAAATGACGTTTTGATGAGTTCACGTTCTTTTACGGAAGAAGTGTCTTTTATTGTGTTTGAAATCTTTATGTGTTTTTCTGTTTGTTTTTGAGAAAGAAAGAGACAGAACTCTAACCTACGGTTGCGAAGGGAAACAAGCTAACCTACTGTTATCATGCATGGGTTAAGACCTAGTGTCTATCATGCTCCTCTCTTGCACAGAGAGAAACAGAGATCCTACGGGATAGGCAGAAACAGAAACAAAACCAGATATATACAGTAAAACAGTAAAATGCATGGATGCAACAGCACAAGCGAGGCAAGGGAGTCCCACTCAACCTCGAACCTAGAAAACAATAGGCAAAAGTGAACAGGCTTCACTTTCAACCCAGCGGGGTAAACAGCAAACAATACAGTTCAGAAAACCAATCAATACATCAGCAAATGAAATACAACAACATCAGCAGCTCTGACTCAACACCTGGCTTCAAGCAATCTCCAATCAGCTACAGGCTTCAACAAGCATCAATCTCCATCTTCATGACCTTCAGGCAAGGGCTTTGATCATCTGTCTTCTATCTGCAATGGCTTTTCTTCAAGCTCAAACCTCCAGGATGAGGGATCAGTCACAAGAGTGAATTGGGTGTTAAGCAATCAGTTGACTACCAAAGGTGGTGAACAGACTGCTTCTAACACAAAGAGACATTTTCTCTCAAGAGTTCTATCTCATAGACACTATCACCAAGCCTTCCAAAGGAAGGGGGTGAATGTCTTAGAGAGACTCTGAATCACAGAGAAGAATGGATGCAGACAAGGCAATCCATGTCTGAGAAACAAACTTTCTAATCTAGAGCTCTGCCTAGCTCCTAAACCCTAGCCTCCTCAGCATCTGCTAGCAAGAAACTCCACCTCAACTCTGACAGTTGATCTTCAATCTCTGGATCTCCAATGGTCTTCATCTTCACAAATCTTCAGCTTCCCCAGGGCCCCAGACAAACCCAATACCCAAACAAACAAGCAACAATCCCCAGAGGGCACACCACACCAGACAATCAGATATACAGACAGTATTAATAGCAGTAGGGGAATCCTGACTTTTTCTAAGAGATCTAGTAGCTACCCATAGCCCTTATAGTCCCATAACTAATCTATTCAAACCCTAAGTCCTAAGGGAAATGAAATCAAACTACTTAAGTTGTCACCTGAAACCCTAGTTTTGTTCATGATGTTCAAACCTATTCTAACCACCTAAAATTAATCTCTAAAAATGGGAACTAAAATATTTCTACAAGTTGAATGTCTAATCTAAACAATATAAAAAGAATGACCAAAAAATATTAAAGCATGTAAGAGAACAAAAATCATTAAAATGATGCATGAAATGAATTTATTTAATATGACATTTATTTAGAAAATATGGAAAAAATATGAAATAAAAGTAAAAATGAAATTTTATTTGATGAAAATTTTCTAGACATTTTAATGAAAATGTTGTAAAAAGAATGAAGTGAAATGCATTTTTTATGAATTTATTATGAATTTTCAAAGTGGATGAAAAATTAAAATGAATTAAAAACACAATTGGAATTAAATGAGAAGGAGAGGGTATGAATAGAAATTCGCCCAGTTATAATCAGAATGGGCCACATAATGGGGGGTGTTGGTAGCGAATTATGCTAGGCCCAGTCATCACTCAGAATTAAAGAAAGAATAAAAAGCCAGCTGGGGGTGAGAAAAGAAGAGAAATCACGTTCAAAATGACTTTGGGCCTAAACCTGGGGGTGGGGATAGCATCATCAACTCAGGCCCGCCCGTTTCAATTAATGAAACGGCGCGTTTTGGCCAAACTCCAATTCCCTCCAAATTCAGATTAAATAATAGCCATTCGATCGCGCTCCAAGTCAAAGGTCTACCATGAGATGAACGGACACGATTGTGTCTTCTTCCTTGGTTCAACTGAGATTAGGGTTTCTGCCATTAAACCCCATGCACGAGCAACATTCCACCCAACTGTTCTCCATCTCCAAGCCACGAATCAACATGCCATAAACATGAAAGTTGCTCAGGATCTCTCCCTCTATAATCCTAGGGCATTAGATTGATTTGAAACTCACCACAACAACAAACCCAATGACATCAAACTCTGGCCACCATGAAATTACACTGATATGCACCAACTTAATTCTTCCTCAAACTTGACCTGAACTAATCTACAGCTAATGGTAATCAACCTGCGCTATCAAGCTACAATTATGATGCACTAACCTAGGAGATTCAAGCCCTAACAGTTTGTTGCACCTGTTAACAACCATCACCAATCCTTTCCAAATTCATCCTAACTGTTCTCCTAACCACCTAGATTATGCCTAGACTAACAAAACTATGCCAAACTAACTAGATTAAGCAGATCGAATGAAAACTCACCTGGTGCAAACTCTTGAGAACAGCTATGGTACTCGTGGATCTGAAGCTGCTAGGGTTTGGATCTTGATCCACAAACTCAGTAATCAATTCTGTATGCAATATTTTGGTGATTCCTTGCTTGAATTATGCTGTCCAATGGAAACTTCAACTTTGATGTTCTTGAAAAAGGTACTCGAAAATGGATGATAATCACCAAAGCTTTGCTTCAATTCTGATCTATGATGATAATGGAGCAAGATTGAATTGATGTGGATGATGATTTTGTGAAGAATTTGAGAGAATTGCAATGAAACTTCAATGAAAAAGAATGAGAAAGCTTGTGAAATTCTTGGTGGAAATGAAGCCAACCCTTGCAAAATTCTCATTTCATGAATATATAGACCCCAAATGAACATTCTAGATCCATCTTGCACATTCCCTTGTTTTCCAACTTTGATCCATTTTGGTTATGTTTCTTCAATTACAAGTAACCAAAGATAACTTCTTTTTTTCCTTCTAAACTCAAAAAAGTGTTTGAACCATTGTTCTTAGAATTGTTTTTCCATTCAAAATCATATATTGGAAGTCTCCATTTGGACTTAGAAATCTCCCAAACCATTTTCCATCTTGAATTTATTCACTTTATAAGCCATTTTAGTTCATATTTTGACCAATCATGCAACTCCATGTTATGAGCTTCTCCAATAACTTGTGACCTTCTTTCTAGACTTAAAATCCCATTTGGAGCAAGTTTGATGTTGTAAGTTTTTCCATTTGAGGCCTCCTTGTATGAGTTTTGGACATAGGATAAAATGACCTGTAATTCACAAATGCCCAAAATACCCTTTGCTTGCCAAGACCATAAGTTGAGTTCTCCATATCATATGAAGGCATACCATACCATTCTAGAAAGCTAAGACAATGAGGAACAATTCTTATGTTGACCAAGAATTCATTTGAAATCTCCTTGAGGGGTAAAACTAGCTTGGAAGTCAAGTCACTTTCACAGACAAAAATTCAGACACCTCAGATGACCTGTAACTTGCAAGGACCATAACTTGAGTTCTATAAATCTCCTTAATGTCTTCCACCACTCAAATTAAAGGTCTTGAGATCCTCTACAAGTTTCATGTTGGCCAAGGATCCATTTGAAGCTAGCATTTTGACTTATCTTGCTTGGAAATTTGACCTAAACTAGGGGATTTTACAGAGAAACCCTAATTTAGTAACTCCTCTTCTCCTTGATCTCTCTTGAATTCTCCTTGTCATATCACCATATCCTTCTTTATATGTCCAATGATGAACCCCACATCTCTCCAATAGACTTGAATGCCTTTTTAATCAGTCAATTGACCTAGGGTTGACCCAGATGAAACCCTAGTTGACTGTCTTCAACTGTAGCTCTTGTGTTCTCATCAATGACTTGTTTTCTTCTCCAAATGACTTTCTAAGCCTCTCATAATGTCTAGCTACTCTCCATGCCTTCAATTCACAGCTCATAACCCTCTTGTTGATCCTCAGATACCCTCAGCTAGGAGATGGACTCAAGGCTTGATCTGCTGAACTCTTTGCTTTCAAATTCTTTCCAGATGACTTGAATGATATTGAATTAGGATAATAACCTCTTGATAGGCCT
Organism: Lathyrus sativus; assembly: GCA_963859935.3. NCBI lineage: Eukaryota > Viridiplantae > Streptophyta > Magnoliopsida > Fabales > Fabaceae > Lathyrus > Lathyrus sativus. Next base: position 24,781,698 of record OZ012737.1, read on the forward strand.
CTATAGATGAAAATAATGATCGGTCCCCTGTTGAATGACTTGCTATGCTTATGCTATGCAGATGATTAGTCTATGTACATGACTCTATATGCAAATGCTAATGATAATGAAACATGAACCAAGGAATAAGGTTGGGCAAATTTTAGGGTGCAACAGCTGCCCCTATTCAAGCGACTTGGACCCGATTGGATGAAGAGCCCGGAGCCTTCAGACATTCGCGGTACGAGACGGTTGAATACTAGTGAAACCAGAAATTTGCCAACCGCAGAAATAAATTGCGCTCCTGCTTGGGGAACGACATTCATCAGCTGAATCTGACTGCTACAACAACCCACTGATCTCGTACGACTGTGCTGGGGATTGTCTTCATCGTTCTGAAGAGGATTCTGTCACAACAGATTGCTTGCTTATCCACGTTAGGACTCTGTCTGTCATCAATACGACGAAATCTCAACTAGAACCTGTCCACGTTAGGACTTCATTTACTGTTAACCCAGAAAAATCTTGGCAACTCCGCTGGGGATAACTCGTCTGCATTTCCATAAACTGAATCGTCCACGTTAGGAATAAAACTCTTCCACGTTAGGAGTAACACCTGTCCACGTTAGGAATCATCTCTTCTGCACCTGTCCACGTCAGGACTAAACTCTTCATCTTTCCACGTCAGGAAGCAATCTTCTTTCCGCGTAAGGAAAACTATATCAATCTGTCCACGTAAGGACTCCAATACCACTTAACATGCCCGCGTCAGGGCGTCAATCTTTCCACGTAAGGAATTCAACTTTGGTTCCGAACCTGTCCACGTCAGGACTCAACTTTCCACGTAAGGAGTACATCATTCTTCCACGTCAGGAATCAACTTTTCTTGAACCTGTCCACGTAAGGACCCCAATTTTTCCACGTAAGGAGACAATCTTCTTTTTCCACATTAGGAATAACTTCTTTGATCTGTCCGCGTGAGGACTCAACTTTCCACGTAAGGAATACCAACTTCTTTCCACGTAAGGAAACCATTTTTCTTCCACGTAAGGAATGCTCTTGATATGTCCACGTAAGGACTCTGATCTTTCCACGTAAGGAATGCCAACTTCTTCGCGATTTGTCCGCGTCAGGACTAAACTTTTCCACGTAAGGAATGCCATCTTAATCTGTCCACGTAAGGACTCCACTCTTTCCATGTTAGGAATCACTTCTGCTGATATGTCCGCGTAAGGACTACATCGTCCACGTTAGGGCCCATTTCTCCTTATTAGGAATAATAATTTCTCTGACTCGTCCACGTCAGGACACTGATCTCGTCTTGATTCGTCCACGTTAGGACTCAGGCGTCTTCGACTCGCTGAGGAAATAAGACTTGTCCCCGTAAGGGCTTACACCCTCGACCCACTGGGGAAATAACTTGTCCACGTCAGGACACCAACCTAAAGAGTAATCACTTTTGTCAACGTCATGACCTCCCCTTCCCCAAATTTCGAGAAACCGAATCTATCCACGTCAGGACTAACACACCTTACCAATCCGGTAAAACAAACCTGTCCACGTTAGGACGCCCACCTCTGAAGAAATCCCGTCAATATAGGAATAAATTGTCCACATCAGGACTTGGTTCTCCACTGATCCACACCTACAAACTTCTCAGCACTGACGTGACAGCGACTTTGAGACGAACTCTACTGGGGATGTCGGGAAACCAACTATCGGACGCCTGCTCTGATAACCGGCGGTGGCCTCTAAAATTCTGATTCATGAAAATCCTTTGAATGTTGACGTAACAACCCCTTTGAAGGAAACAATCCGCTGATCGGACTAGAGGAACTTCAACAAAAACTCTGGTGGGGCCATAAGTAACTCTGCTTGGGGACAAAGAGAAACTTATCCTGCAGACTTTGTGGGGGAATACTGCCGAAACTGACATTATCATTGAATGTCTCCTGCCGAGATCCTGACTGTTTGATTGTTCATCTGAGCGAGAGCTCTCTCCACCTGAACTACTAGAGTACAGAAACTGCTTCAGCAAAATAAATGCTGGAAGGTGATGCCGACTCCGCCGGGGATATCCAGATGCTACAGAATTATTCCAGCAAAATAAATGCTGGAAGGGTGAAGTCGACTCCGCAGGGAAATTGGGAATTCAAACCACACACCCTATTGAGATAACCTCCTGCTGGGGAATATAACTTTGCTGGGGAATAGCAGACGTGCACAGTACGATCGAACTTTCTGCTGGAACGTGAACTGATATCACCAGTATCTCTGACAAAATAAATGACAGGAACCGCCATCAACTCTGCTTGGGAGAGTCATAATCTTCGAATTCCACTGGAAGGAATGAAAACACTTGCAAAGAGAATTCCTCTGGGGATGGCTGGATTCTCTTGGGGAAAATTAACTGACCCTGCTGGGGGAGAGTGCCCGACCCTGCGGGGAAAGATGAACTTGTCTGAATACAGTCTTACAATCTTAGAATCGCCAAACTCTGCTGAGAACGAACAACTTTTCTGGAGCACGTCCTTTGGATAAGCTACGGCTAGCTGGGGAATTCTATCCTTCTTCAGGAAGAACATGCATGACCTGCGCGGGGATCCAGTCTTTCGTTATTGCAACCTTCTGATCATCTTCCTCGTATGGTTATGAAACCTGCAACAACACAAACAAGACACGACAAGCCTATGCAATCAAATCGATTCAGGTTAGTGACGTTACACTCAGTCAATTCAAAGCTTTAATGATTGTTGGCAAGAGCCAGTGATGTTATACTCATGCTAGCTTCAATAAACTTAGGCGCTTTATCATGCACAAAACAGTAAAGAACAGGCATCAAGTACTGAATAACACATTTTCATTGATTGGGCCCCTGAATGGGCGGAGTTTTTGTACACGGGATGTAACTCCTGAAATGAGGAAGCTACGCAAAGCAAATATACAAGTATGCAAGTATTCACAAGAAGCATAAACATTGACAAATTAAATTTTGTACACATGTCGGCAACTGGATGCAGATGAACACCACGAACTGATCCTCCCATGACTCGTCCGACTCTAATGCTTTCCCGGTATCCCGACTTCTGAAGAGGTTGTATCCGATAACTGACTCCCCAAATGTATTCTCCCGCATTGATGCTCATTGAATATCAAGTTCGGACCGCAGTCATTTGCTTTTCACATCCCTAACTTTTGCGTGAACCGCCCTTTACGGGTTTTCAGTTCACCGGGATACCCTTTTTTGCCGAAGCCGCCCAGTGTAGGTTTTCGACTTCGCGGGTGTACATTTTTTAATTTTATCCCTAATTTTTGCCCGAACCTTTTTATTCTGTTTTTGGTTCGCCAGGATGCCCCATTTTTGCCTGGACTCTCTTTTTTCTGTCCAGCGAGTCTATTTTAAGCAAAGTATTTTTTAACTGCGTCCGAATTCACAGGTGACGCAAAGTCTTCTCCGTCCATGGTGGACAACAACAATGCTCCTCCTGAAAAGACCTTACTGACAACGTATGGCCCTTCGTAGTTGGGGGTCCACTTGCCCCTGTGATCTGCTTGCGGCGGGAGAATCCTTTTCAGCACTAGGTCGCCCGTCTGAAAGCTTCGCGGAATTATCTTCTTGTCGTACGCTTTCTTCATCCGTCTTTGGTACAAACGACCGTATGCCAGAGAAGCTAGCCTCTTCTCATCCATCAAACTCAGTTGGTTCAATCTATTCGTTACCCATTCTGCCTCGTCCAGCTGAACGTCTCGCAATACCCTCAGAGAAGGGATCTCAACTTCCAATGGTAGTACCGCTTCCATTCCGTATACTAACGAGAACGGGGTTGCCCCGGTTGATGTGCGTACCGTCGTACGATATCCGTGCAAAGCGAAGGGTAGCATTTCATGCCAATCCTTATAAGTCACCACCATTTTCTGGACTATCTTCTTGATATTTTTATTGGCCGCTTCGACAGCGCCATTCATCTTGGGTCGGTAAGGGGAGGAGTTGTGATGTTCAATCTTGAAATTCTGACAGAGCTCCTTCATCATTTTGTTGTTCAGATTAGAACCATTATCTGTGATTATCCGCTCGGGGATCCCATATCGGCAAATGATATCTCTCTTGATGAATCTAGCCACCACTTGCTTCGTTACATTTGCGTAAGATGCCGCTTCCACCCACTTGGTGAAATAATCGATTGCTACGAGGATGAACCGATGCCCGTTAGAAGCCGTCGGCTCGATCTTTCCGATCATATCAATTCCCCACATCGAGAATGGCCATGGAGATGACATCATATTTAAAGGGCTTGGAGGCACGTGTATCTTGTCAGCATAGATTTGGCACTTGTGGCACTTTCTTGCAAACTTGAAACAATCAGTTTCCATCGTCAGCCAAAAATAACCTGCCCTCAGCAGTTTTCTCGTCATAGCATGCCCACCAGCATGCGTACCAAAGGCACCTTCGTGAATTTCCTCCATAAGAAGCTTTGCCTCTTTCTCGTCTACACAACGCAACAACACCAAATCGTGGTTTCTTCTGTATAAGACGCCATCCGGGTTCAAATAGAAATTACCCGCTAATCTCCTGAGAGTCTTCTGATCTTGACTGGATGCCCCAGCCGGATACTCTTTATTCTTCAGGAAATTAAGGATATCAAAATACCACGGTTTGTCATCAGATGCTTCATCAATAGCAAATACATAAGCTGGCCTGTCCAACCGAGAGATAGTAATTTGGGGAGCTTCGTTCCAGAAGTTGACCTTGTACATGGAAGACAAAGTGGCAAGGGCGTCAGCCATTTGATTTTCTGCCCGTGGTACGTGATGCAATTCAACTTTGTCGAAGAAAGGCAACAATCTCCTTGCATAATTCATGTAATGTATCAAATTGGGCTGCCGTGTCTCCCATTCCCCTTTGATCTGATTCACCACCAGAGCTGAGTCTCCGTATACGTCTAGATGTTTGATTCGCAAATCAATGGCCTCTTCAAGCCCCATTATACAAGCTTCGTATTCGGCCTCATTGTTAGTAACGGCAAAGGTCAATCGGGCAGTAAACGGGATGTGCGACCCGTGTGGCGTGGTGATAATTGCCCCTATTCCGCTACCGTAAGCATTCACAGCTCCGTCAAATATCATCTTCCATTGGGACCCCGACTCTGGTCCCTCGTCTGGCAATGGTTCTTCGCAATCCTTCATCTTGAGATACATGATATCCTCGTCAGGAAAATCAAATCTCATTGATTGGTATTCTTCAATAGGCTGCTCTGCCAGATACTCGGACAGCACACTCCCCTTTATAGCCTTTTGCGAGACGTATTGAATGTCATATTCAGTCAAGACCATCTGCCACCGGGCAATTCTACCTGACAACGCCTGCTTTTCGAATATATATTTGATTGGATCCATCTTCGAGATGAGCATGGTTGTATGATTCAGCATGTACTGCCTCAAACGCTTGGCGGCCCAGGCTAGCGCGCAACAAGTTTTCTCCAGCATTGAGTATCGAGATTCACAGTCTGTAAATTTCTTACTCAGGTAATAGATCGCATGCTCTTTTCTCCCTGTCTCGTCGTGTTGACCGAGAACACAACCCATGCTTCCCTCAAGAACCGTCAAATACATTATCAAGGGTCTCCCTGCCACTGGGGGTATCAAAATAGGAGGCTCCTGCAGATACTTCTTTATTTTATCGAACGCCTTTTGACAATTTTCGTTCCACGTTACTGTCGCGGTGAAATTCGGATACCAAACTATTGATTAGTTTGAATCTTTAATTCATTTTGCAACCGAACTTTGATTTGTCCAAAGGAAGGGATAAAGATCGAAATTCCCACAATGCAATGCAAATGCAAGCTAGATTGTTTTAGGTTCGGGGGTTGGTTAAACTTAGGGAAGGTACTAGCATCCTAAGTTTCTGTAGTACTCTACAGGAACCTCTTGTTTTATGTTTGTTTACTGCTAAGTATTTATCTGCTTAATGGCTTAGAGACCCTAGGGGTTTATATCTAAGTATACTCGATAAGGCATCGCACCTTGTGCCTACATATCCTTACGGGAGTGGAATCAGAGTATTTTGTAGTTCACCCTAAAGGGTTAGAGGAGCTCTTTGACTGTGGTCAAAGTTCTTACGGGTTTAGGGTAGTTGGTTGATTGGGTCTAGGAGAAGAGACGAGTATTCATTTTAAGAGAGATTACTCGGTTTTAGCCACCACAAGTGTGTAGAAAAAAAATTTGTATTTGTGTATGTCGTCTTAAGAGAAGGGCTTCGAGTGCTTGGAAGGGTCGACAAGTACGCCTCTGTCTTCTCTTAAGCGATCAAGAGATATTGATTGTATTTATGTTGTGGGGCGTGACAAGTTATATCTCGCTTAAGATGATTAACATCTATTCTCTATTGTGTTTATATTGTTTTTAAGTTGTATTGTTTTATTTGTTCTATGTTGTAAAGATTAGGGTCCTTCCTATGGGGTAGGATCTATCCTATGAAGATCGACTTGAAGGGGATCAAGGATCAAGTGGGAGCATGATGCAAATGATGTGCAACTACACACAATGTTGAATTATATGTAGGTTTTTCCTTTGGACGGAATGCGATGAATGGATATAAATTGATAATGTAAATGAATTGCAGTAATGTAAATTGCAGAAAGATAAACCATACACGAACGCATGAAAGCGCTAAGTGAGTGTGTGTGCTTTGTGACTAAGATAAAGCGGATAAAGATAAACAATATGTACGCATGAAAGCGCTGAGTGTAAGTGCAGGTGTCGTGAGTGCACGATTGATTTGTATTACGATGTTGATTGATTTTAAACGGATTGAGAAAATATATTGTTTTGATGATATTGGTGAGGTTTAATTGATTTTAAGGGAAATGGTTGAATTGATTTTAAGAAGATTAATTTTAAGAGGAATTATATTAAAGGGTGACTTAGTTTGTAGGAAAATGTTATATCAGTTTTAATCATGAATTATAAGTTAATAAAATATTTTAGTTATTATCAACTAAAAGTTAAACTAATAATTGATATACATAAAAAAGTTAATAAATAAATAAGTTTTAAAGAAAAAAGGATTTACAAAAGGTTTACTAATTATTTTTAATAAAAAAGTTGATTATAATAAAGAGAAAATTGAGTTATTACTAATAATCCAAAAAAGTTTACTAAGTTTAGATTAATAGATTTAACTGATTTATTTGCTTTTAAATCTAAAATTAATCAGACAGGAAATATCTAAATTAAAAGTGTTTAATTATTTAAAAAAGATTATATTACTGATCTAAGGATTAATTAAGTTTTTAATTATTAATTAAAGGTTGGTTAGGGGATTTAAAAATAGTTAACGGTGATTAAGGGGGGTTGTGAGTGGTGATTATGTGTGGTGAGTGTGTGTGATTATAGTTATTACACCAGTAAACAAAATAAAATAAAATAAAAACCCTAAATTCCCCCAATTTCTCCTTTCCGCCGTTTGCGATCTGTTCGTCTCTCGATCTCGCTTTCCGCCTCCTTCAATCTTTCTTTTCTTCTCCATCGACTTCTTTCATCTTCTTCGTTCTGCTTCCGTCATTCATCACCTTCAATTTTTTTCTCTAATCTGAAACAAAGGCAAACAGATTAACGGTTTCAAATAGACTTGTCACAAATGGAGGGATTACCACAGGCTATAGATGACGGGGGATCCTTGGTTTCGAAGGTGGTTGCGGAGATGATCTCGCGGCGGTGGTCTGAAGTCGGACTAGGATTCTCAGAGGAGCGTGAGGAATTATGGCGGCTTCGACGGTGGATGCTCGTGACCTCCGGCGACGGGGTAGTTTCTGGGGAAAGATAAGTCGCTTTCTTTTTCTGATTTACGAATAATAGGGTTTGGATTTGGGAATTTTTTATGTGAATGTTGTGGATTCTCTTCCGATTTAGGGTTTTTGTGAGTAGAGCGGATTGTTGTTTTTCTCTGTGTCCATGAATGGTTGTCTCCCCCTGTTCTGTTGTACTCCTCTTCTTTTATAGGCTTTTGAACATGGGTGGTTAATAGCTATCGTAAATGCCTTTGATTTCATACCAAAACCGTGATTCAAACATTTGAAAACTTTCCTTGTTTAAGTTGTTCACAATTGGAAACCGTCTTGACTCTCCATTAATTTAGAAAACCGCAGCTTTTGAATATAGTGGTGAGAATACTTTCTTTCCAATTTGATCATGCTTTGAATTGAAGAGTTGGAATTGGTTTGAATTGCTTTCCGTTTTCAACTTGATAGATTAAGAATTCCTTATTATACTTGATTGTGTTTTAGATTGCTTGAAAGTGACGAGGTTTGCATTCAACGATACTAATTCTTGGCCATTAGTTTCGAATTATACGTGCTTTTTACCGGCTTGTATTGCACTAATTCCTTGTCTCAATTTATTTTCATGTGCTCGTCGCAACTTTGATCACGGTGAATCGTATGATGAGGAGAAGTTTTGGCAGTTCTTCACATGCGAAGTTTGGCACAAAAACTGTGGCGACTTGTTTTAAAGAGCTACAAAATGACTCGATTCTTTGGGCATCAACAGAAGCTACCGATGAGTCTGAAGCCTGGGAATTTTCTGGTGACTAAATTTGGAGAGAGGAGGAGACCTGCTGGAGTATATTTGATTATGTTGAATATTCAGAAATGGACGCATAAGGCTGGCGGTTCACTGGGTGTAGCAGAAAAATCATGGTACGAGTGTGCCTGTTTCAAGACACTTGAGGGAAGACAAAACACTCCAGTTTAGATACGGTAAAGCACGTAACCTTATCTTTGTGATGTCATCGACTTAAACCGTAAACCTTAAATTTGGAATCCTGGTTTTATGTTCTAACCAAATGATGAATGGTTTTGGCAGGTGTACTGGAGACTTCCGTGTGCGGGTTGCTTCGAGGTTACTGACATGGGTGTCGCGCTTGAGGTGGTGAACTTCAGAACAACTTTCTGGTGCGAGTTCCTTTTGTCACTTAATGGCAGTTTTGCCGGTAAATTTTAACCTGCTGTTATGGCTATCCTGAGTCTTTTGTTGTATTCTAATTTGATTGATTTCCAAACACTCACATTGTAATCTAATCTTTTTCACTTGCATCTTCTTCCATAGAATACTTTCAAGCGCCAGTTTGATGACGACTTCAAGGCTTGTTGGTTGGGCTTTAAATCAAGAAGAGGGGTTTCAAATGCGGTGCTTCAACTCCTTTGGTTTGTTTTGACAGGTTGAGTTCTCCTCAGGATCCAATTTGGATTACACTTCGAAAATGAACCTCAGAGTAGTTACCTTAATTGTGTATGCCAGTTTGGTTTGGTTTGCAGGCTGTTGACAGCAGCCTAGACGGTGCAGCGATTACAAATGCTAAATTCTGCGGGAGCTCCCCGGCAGTTGGGTTGCTACTGTCGACGATATCAGTCATAACCTCTGCAAATTTCGCAGGAACTCTCAACAGGTCAACATAAGCCACGGCTGCTGCTATAAACATTTTCATACTGCCACGTGTTCTGCAGGGTGCTTGGTACGAAGAACCAATGGTCGAGATGATCCCGTTGTTGTCTGTTGTATTTTTCCATGTTTTCTTGGAGATAAATCAACTTCACTAACTCGATTTTCCCTTTTTATTTGCAGCGACAGGTGGGCGGAATCGAGGGCAATGAAATTCCCACTGCGTAGCGACGGTGTGGACGAATTTGCAGCAGGGCTTGGAATTTTGAAGAGACTTGAGTTTGCCGCAATCGCAGTCTCCGCCAAAACGCATTAGTGTTCTTTTATGGGAGTATCTTGTACCGTTACCTGTAGCTGTAACAATTGAACTATCTTGTAAACCAGATCAAACAACTTTGAGCCTTATATGTTATTAAATCACCAATTTGGATATTGTATCTGCAATTAATTCTTTGTAAACATGCGGTTGGCATTTACAGTAAGCTGTGTTATAAAAAAAATGGATACTTGCTTGTCTTCCAGCCTTGACTTGTAAATTTCCAAAACACACTTTCTAAACCAAAGTCGTGGGCATGTTTGTTGTACTAAATGAATCCTCTTTCCATATGAGTTCAAAATTTGTTCTTTGATGCAAACCAAGTGAGCTCAAAACATTGAGGATCGAACTTTAATGCCACAGGGATTTTATAACATGTCCTGGATGATTCTTTAAAGACTTGATGCTTATGAACTATAAGTCTTGTATTGAAACTTGAAATAGAAAACCTCTTAAGAGTTTAAGGCGCAATCCTTCTCGGATGCAGATATGAAACCTTCATTAAATCACCTAGTCTTAATTCCCAATATTCATCCTGAATCGTTGTTTCGAACCACGTGATCCAGATTTCCTCCACTTGCCAAATAAATGACCCCAAACTCCAAGATTAAACTGAACCTTTTGGAACTCCTACGGAAATAATGATACAACTTGATGCAAATCGCCATGAAAACCATAACCAAACCGCGAGCGACCATTCTCCAAATTAAAAGAGAGCCCTGAACCTCCTCAAAATACAAAGGTTTCTGACACGCTTTTTTTTGTAACATGATTGCCAAAAGCTTTAGGATCTTTGAATCAAAACACATTTTAACGTAAATTATACCTGCACCAGTTGGTTAGTCACATAGATATAAAATATTAAAATAAAGTCAAATAATAATATAAAAAGCACAAAAAGAGGTAGGATCCTACGGTCAAAAATTAGGGTGCAACAGATGCCCCTATTTAAGTTACTCCTATTCGGAGATATGGAGACTGAAATCTCCATCTCGACGAGATAGGAGGGACTTAAATACAAATATTGCACGAATTTTTGGCCGTAAGAAACCACCAGATGCAAATGATATGCAAAGATATGAGAGTGCAAGATAGAGGGTCCTGTGGAAAAATGGCGACACAAAGGGAGAAACACAACACACGGGAAGAACAGGCTCAACAGAGTGACACTCCACGGGGGAAGATCGGCAGTCTCAAAATGTCTGTAGGTATGTTGTGAGGAAATTGGAAGAGAAATTCTCTACATGTCAAAATGTAATTGATTCAAGTCATCGTCTCTAGAAGTCTAGTGTCAAGGCTTGTAACTGTAACTGGGAATATTTTTGCCAAAATATTTACTGTTAAAGTCTGTAAGGAATCTACTGCCGAGATTCTATGTTGAAGTCTGTTGGAGAAATACTTCTGACGAAGTCTTCTGGAAATCTACTGCCGAGATTAACCAGGAGATGAAATGGTACTACCTACTGTCGAGGTCTTCTGGGAATCTACGGTCAAGATTAACCAGAAAATGACAGATGTTTGTAGACTGTAGTTGTAAATTGTTGTTGTAGATGTAGAACTTCCCCGAACGTCATAGTCTGGATGCTATGAGCCGGTCTCGGTCTCTGATGTCAAACTTCCCCTTGCTCCATGGTATGGGAACCATGAGCTGGTCTCGGTTTCTGATGTCGAACTTCCCCTTGCTCCATGGTATGGGAACCATGAGCTGGTCTCGGTTTCTGATGTCGAACTTCCCCTTGCTCCATGGTATGGGAACCATGAGCTGGTCTCGGTTCCTACCCAAAATGATGGAAACTCGCGAGAGCATCTTCAAAGAGGGGTTGTAAATTTGTAGATTGTAGATGTAACTGGAGTTGTAAAATTGTAATGTTGATGTAGATGCAGATGTAGACTGTAGATGTCGTTGTAGTTGTAGAACTTCCCCTTGCGTCATGGTATGGGAACCATGAGCTGGTCTCAGTCCCTGCCCAAAATGATGGAAACTCGAGAGAGCATCTTCTCAAAGAGGGGTTGTAGATTTTCGACTGTGAGCCATAGTGTCATTGTAGATTGTATATGTCGTTGAAGACTGTAGATTGTAGAACTTGTAGATGTAATTTGTAAATTGTAGATTTGTAGAATAATTTGTAGTTGTAGTTTGTAAAGCTTCACCGGGGGATCTTCGGAAGAGATGTGGGCCGGTTGAATTGTATGTCTTCTCAAATAAAGAGAGACTATTGTGGTAAACTTCGTCGATTTCTTCGGGGAGATGTCGCTTGAAGGAAGTAAGCTTGTGTAATGAACTCACTAGGGAATGAATTCCTGAAGAGTATCTTGTTGTAGTTGTAAGTATGTAAGCTTCTTGAGGTGACCGTTTCTCAAATAAAGAGGAAACATCTGTGAAGTCTTCGATAAGCCAATCTGATGGATTTCCAGAGAGATGCCATGAGTTGATAATCTTGATATCCTATTGTAGACGTACAAACTACCTTGAGGAGACTGTCATTTGTCGTTTTAATAGAAAACCTGATTAAAACGAGTTGCTCAAATAAAGAGGTTACTTGCAAACCAGATGTAGATTGTTGGAAAGATGTCTTGTAATATCGTTGGAGAAATATCCATCTTCAATAATCATCTTCGTGAAGACCTTTCCTGAAGAGAACAGTGCAAAATAAATGCACACTTGCCCCATGTTCAAAAGTTGGAAAAATGTTCGAAAAAAAAAGTGTGATTGTCAAGGACCAAAGTTCACTTCGGGGAATAACCGGAGCGAAACTGCCAAGCAAGACTCGACCATTGAGGTATGAACTCAAATGGGAATGTACTGAAGCAACCGTCTTCCACGAGAATCGAACTTCGCGGGGAAAATAGAAATATTGCGCTTTTTCTTTTGCCTAAGGGTGACAACTCTACTTGGAAGGAGAAGACACGCCCAACCACTTGTGGATAAACACGACCAAAGCGACAGAATAACACACACACAAAGATGCACAAATGCAAATGTTATGTTATCTACTTATATGATATGTGTATGCTTATGCTGACAAAACAGACGAAAGCAACGAACAGAGATGGGATAAACATCTCGAAACAAACATCCGACCAATCTTCAAAGATAGAAGTATCACTGGGGATATACGGAGAACCAGATATAGGATCTTAATCCTGTTTCAGAGCTTCACAAGCTTCTATTAGGGAATAAAGATCAATCCATTCGGGGATATAACAACTTAATCTTGCCGGATAACATGGTTATTGAATATGTCGTAAAAACTTCACGGGGATGAAATAAACATCCGCCTCGCTGGAGAAGATTAACATTGTAGAGATCCACTAGGGTGTACAGCAACCACTTCACTGGGGAGATGAAGTTCAAGAAGATCTATTGAGGAGTAAAATACATCCACTTCACTGAGGAAGGTGAAGTTAGAGAAGCTTCACTGAGGATAACATCTACTTCATTGGGGAAGTGAAGTTGAGCAAATCACTAGGTGTTCTTGCATCGAAAAGTTTCATCGAAGAATTGTCATGACCACCAAAAATAAAATTTATTGGGGACATGAAGAATGTTATAAGAACAAGGTAATTCTGGCTTGATGAATTGCGTAGTAGTTGCCATTTTGAACAAAACTTGTTATGCGGGAAAGATAATCTTCGCGTCTCAATTGCCCCAAGTCATATGGATATGAGAAGATGTTATTCCAAGAGGATTTTACAGAAAACAAGGCGTCCCACTGTTTTCAAACTCTTAGAGATTCGCTGAATCTCGACGTAACGGACCCTGATTGATGGTAATATGACGAGTCTCCAATCTTGATCTAAAGGTGAAGTCAAATCTGAACAGACCATTTGGAAACAAACTTGCCCCAGTTTAGCAGAGTCTTCAAATTCCAATAGGATACACTTGATGATGACGCTTGCATGTAATTTTCTATGATATCAGGCCGAATTAACACGCGTGAAATGTTATTCCTGAAACTGTTAATGCAACATATGTGTTTGTCTTGAAGTTTTGAAAAAAAGAGATATCACGATCACTTGTGACAAAGTCACTAGTTAGGACGTGAATTAATTTATAAGCCAATATAAATAGTTGAGCATAGCCCATAGGAGTCAGGAAACGTTATCTCATTGAGTATGCTTTCGAAGTAAACCTTACTTCAATTAGGACTTTCAAGGGTTATATCGAGGTTTAGTTTACGTTTTGTAAAACAAAAGGAATAAGGGTCAAAAGCTTATTTGTGCCCACCCAGAATTTTTTGAAATTTTAAGTATTCAATCGAGCTGACTGAAAATTTCCCTGCCCCAGGTTTAAAAATGAAGTTGGAAAGGGTTTGGGAGAAATAAAGCAGATCCTCAATCAAGGTTCGAAGGAGTTAAAAATGGATTAACTTCCTTATGTCTTTGGTGTTTAGGAGATTCGAAACAATGCCTTACATCATCAGTAGGGTTTTATTCGAAAGCATACATCGAGGGATCCTACGTTTTACTTCATCATCCTCCTTCCAATTCTTCACCAAAGTGGGAAAAAATTGGGTAAAGTTGGCATTATAAAAATATTTTTAAAGAGTGAAACGAATGGGTTTCCTCAAGACAAACATTTATTGCATCACTTATTCAAAATAAACAAGCTCTCACATGCTAATTATGCTTTTAACCAAAGAAAATAACAAGAGCAAATAAGCAGACAAAATAAATAGCTGATCATAACAGTGTTCCATTCAAGACTGGGTTTCTTCCTTTGAAAGTCAGCTCTTCATTATCAATCATTTCTTGCACTTTCCCTTGGAAAACTTTACATTCTTCAATCGAATGCCCCAATGCTCCATCATGAAATTCACAGCTGGCATTTGAGTCGAACCACGGTGGACGAGACTTCATGATTCTGGTCTTTCTGGGTGTCATCACCGAGTTTTTAGCAAAATAAGACCATAGCTGACGGTAAGTCATTGGGATAAGATCAAACCATCGAGTTTCTTCTTTTGGAACGCTTAGAGGTACCTCCTGATTCTGAAACCGTCTTCGAACTTGTCGGTTCTGATGTTGATTTGGAGGAGTCAATCTTCGTTTATGAGGTAGTCGCTGCTCGCGCTGAGCAGGTGCTGCATATTGATGTTGAGGTACTGGATCTGGATCTGACAGGATTTGATGGGAGTCCTGAATTGCATTGACATCGACACTTCCTTCCTCTTGGGAATCATCAACTGAAATTTCTTCGTCAGTTTGGTTATTCAAATCATCTTGAATTCTTCCACTTTTGAGTGCATTCTCGATGTTTACTCCGACTTCTATAATCTTGGGGAAATCCAATGGTACAACTCCTACCATTCTAACATAATAAGAGTCTGGCAGTGTTCTCAGAAACATCTTGTTTAAATCCTTCTCGGGAAGTGGTGGATGAACTTGAGATGCTAACTCTTTCCATCGTTGGGCATATTCCTTGAAAGATTCATCGTCATTCTTACTCATGTCCATCAATTGATCACTGTCTGGAGCCGCGTCCAAATTATAATTGTACTGCTTTATAAAAGCATTAGCTAAATCCTTAAAAGACTGAATACGATTCCTTTGTAGCCTCGTATACCACATCAAGGATGCCCCAGATAAGCTCTCTTGAAAGCAATGAATCATCAACTCGTCGTTGTTAACATAAGCAGCTATCTTCCGACAGAACATCGTCAAATGATCTCTTGGACAACTAGTACCCTTGTACACTTGAAAGACAGGCATCTTAAACGTAGGAGGAATATTTACACCTGGAACCAGACATGAGTCACGAGCATTAAAATCATATGTATCAGCTCCTTTTGTCATTTTTAATTGCTCTTTGAAATCCTGAAGTTCTTTCTCCATTACATCCGCCTTCATCTTAGTACGGACATTCTGAAGATTAGGTACATTTTGTAGGGGCTGGGAAGCTTGAACAACCAAGTTGTCTTGCACAGGAGGAGGTTGAGTAGGAACATCCACTTGTTGAACATTGTCGTCAGAAGGAAGATCGAATAACGGATTAGTCACAACCCTGAAACCAGTCATGGAATCCATATCTTTATTCTCTTTGCTATCCTTCAATAATACTTCAAGCTTGGTCAGATGGTCGAGATATCAACTGACAGACAAAGACGGAAAACTGAATGAGGACATAGAGGAGAAGAGACTCATGCACATGTAAATGCTGGATGCATGATGCGAGAATGCATAATGATAATGCAAGAATGTAAGGATGAAATGTTTCATGGAACTCAAGTTTTTATAAACATTACAGAGTACCAAAGAAAATCATTTTAATATTTTTATGCATATATATTTTTATTTTATCGGATTACAAATAAATATCCTCTTAAGAGTCCTAACATAATAGCTAAATAAAAGCTAAGAAAGCCCTAAGGAAGTCCTTCATCTTGTTTGTTGCTTTGTTCCTCCACTTGGATCTCCTTGAAGGTAAGCTTGTCCATGATCGAAGTATAAAGAGTAGTTTGATAGAGGAAAATAAATCCTCCATCCCTTATTTTGCTCTTGTTGAAAAATGAGAAATGGATCCCTTGTTTACTTGGATCTTTGATGATGATGAAAGTCTTTTGAACTTCTAATGATCCTCCATGTTAAGGGAAGCCTTCTATTGATCTTCAATGATAAGGAAGTCTCTTGTATTTGTCCTTTGGAGTTTTTTGATTCTTCAATTGATGCCCCCTAACTTCCTTAGGTCATCCAAGCTAGGACTCTTAAAAGAATATTTCAAAAATATTTTCTATTTGTAATCTATGTTGGTTTTGTAATGTTTATAAATAACTAAGAATTCCATGAAACTTAATGATGCTATATGGATGCAACAAACACAAGTAAGCACATAAGGACACAAAGATAAACAAAGGGGATCCTAGGTTTGCAACGAGCATGGAGCAAAGGTATACCCATTCCCAAAGGTTATGGACTAGAGGTTGTTTGTACCTGCAGAACAAGGTTCTAATGAGGTTCCCAAAGTCATTAGCCCATCTTTCGGATATTATCAACTTCCCAAGTACTCGAGGGTTAATAATATTCTCAAGAGAACTTCTTTTGAGTGTAGCATCGCGTAGCACTATTTCGGGGGTACCCCCTCATAGTCCCGCACTACGTCCTAATAAAGGCCAAAGTGGGGTTAAGGTAACTACGGTCCTCAATATCATAGGCTCCAACATCGAATATAGTGCATGTTTTCACGATTAAAGACTCGTTCAACAATACAATTTTCGAGAGGGCCTCAATTGAGCGTGATTTTCAAGTCAGCTTGGTCGGGATTCCACCCCCTATAAGCCTCTTTGAACATATCACTATCCTATCTTAATTTCACTCAAGTCCGGGTGTAGGACTTTATCTCACCACTCAAGGACAACAATCCCAAAAGAAAAACAAGAGAAAACATGTAAACAGTTAATCAAGTAGGCAGATTATATAAAGCAATAAACAAATAAAATAAGATAGGGAAACCCACTGGCTCCCCAGTGAAGTCGCCATTTCTGTCGCGGTGAAATTCGGATACCAAACTATTGATTAGTTTGAATCTTTAATTCATTTTGCAACCGAACTTTGATTTGTCCAAAGGAAGGGATAAAGATCGAAATTCCCACAATGCAATGCAAATGCAAGCTAGATTGTTTTAGGTTCGGGGGTTGGTTAAACTTAGGGAAGGTACTAGCATCCTAAGTTTCTGTAGTACTCTACAGGAACCTCTTGTTTTATGTTTGTTTACTGCTAAGTATTTATCTGCTTAATGGCTTAGAGACCCTAGGGGTTTATATCTAAGTATACTCGATAAGGCATCGCACCTTGTGCCTACATATCCTTACGGGAGTGGAATCAGAGTATTTTGTAGTTCACCCTAAAGGGTTAGAGGAGCTCTTTGACTGTGGTCAAAGTTCTTACGGGTTTAGGGTAGTTGGTTGATTGGGTCTAGGAGAAGAGACGAGTATTCATTTTAAGAGAGATTACTCGGTTTTAGCCACCACAAGTGTGTAGAAAAAAAATTTGTATTTGTGTATGTCGTCTTAAGAGAAGGGCTTCGAGTGCTTGGAAGGGTCGACAAGTACGCCTCTGTCTTCTCTTAAGCGATCAAGAGATATTGATTGTATTTATGTTGTGGGGCGTGACAAGTTATATCTCGCTTAAGATGATTAACATCTATTCTCTATTGTGTTTATATTGTTTTTAAGTTGTATTGTTTTATTTGTTCTATGTTGTAAAGATTAGGGTCCTTCCTATGGGGTAGGATCTATCCTATGAAGATCGACTTGAAGGGGATCAAGGATCAAGTGGGAGCATGATGCAAATGATGTGCAACTACACACAATGTTGAATTATATGTAGGTTTTTCCTTTGGACGGAATGCGATGAATGGATATAAATTGATAATGTAAATGAATTGCAGTAATGTAAATTGCAGAAAGATAAACCATACACGAACGCATGAAAGCGCTAAGTGAGTGTGTGTGCTTTGTGACTAAGATAAAGCGGATAAAGATAAACAATATGTACGCATGAAAGCGCTGAGTGTAAGTGCAGGTGTCGTGAGTGCACGATTGATTTGTATTACGATGTTGATTGATTTTAAACGGATTGAGAAAATATATTGTTTTGATGATATTGGTGAGGTTTAATTGATTTTAAGGGAAATGGTTGAATTGATTTTAAGAAGATTAATTTTAAGAGGAATTATATTAAAGGGTGACTTAGTTTGTAGGAAAATGTTATATCAGTTTTAATCATGAATTATAAGTTAATAAAATATTTTAGTTATTATCAACTAAAAGTTAAACTAATAATTGATATACATAAAAAAGTTAATAAATAAATAAGTTTTAAAGAAAAAAGGATTTACAAAAGGTTTACTAATTATTTTTAATAAAAAAGTTGATTATAATAAAGAGAAAATTGAGTTATTACTAATAATCCAAAAAAGTTTACTAAGTTTAGATTAATAGATTTAACTGATTTATTTGCTTTTAAATCTAAAATTAATCAGACAGGAAATATCTAAATTAAAAGTGTTTAATTATTTAAAAAAGATTATATTACTGATCTAAGGATTAATTAAGTTTTTAATTATTAATTAAAGGTTGGTTAGGGGATTTAAAAATAGTTAACGGTGATTAAGGGGGGTTGTGAGTGGTGATTATGTGTGGTGAGTGTGTGTGATTATAGTTATTACACCAGTAAACAAAATAAAATAAAATAAAAACCCTAAATTCCCCCAATTTCTCCTTTCCGCCGTTTGCGATATGTTCGTCTCTCGATCTCGCTTTCCGCCTCCTTCAATCTTTCTTTTCTTCTCCATCGACTTCTTTCATCTTCTTCGTTCTGCTTCCGTCATTCATCACCTTCAATTTTTTTCTCTAATCTGAAACAAAGGCAAACAGATTAACGGTTTCAAATAGACTTGTCACAAATGGAGGGATTACCACAGGCTATAGATGACGGGGGATCCTTGGTTTCGAAGGTGGTTGCGGAGATGATCTCGCGGCGGTGGTCTGAAGTCGGACTAGGATTCTCAGAGGAGCGTGAGGAATTATGGCGGCTTCGACGGTGGATGCTCGTGACCTCCGGCGACGGGGTAGTTTCTGGGGAAAGATAAGTCGCTTTCTTTTTCTGATTTACGAATAATAGGGTTTGGATTTGGGAATTTTTTATGTGAATGTTGTGGATTCTCTTCCGATTTAGGGTTTTTGTGAGTAGAGCGGATTGTTGTTTTTCTCTGTGTCCATGAATGGTTGTCTCCCCCTGTTCTGTTGTACTCCTCTTCTTTTATAGGCTTTTGAACATGGGTGGTTAATAGCTATCGTAAATGCCTTTGATTTCATACCAAAACCGTGATTCAAACATTTGAAAACTTTCCTTGTTTAAGTTGTTCACAATTGGAAACCGTCTTGACTCTCCATTAATTTAGAAAACCGCAGCTTTTGAATATAGTGGTGAGAATACTTTCTTTCCAATTTGATCATGCTTTGAATTGAAGAGTTGGAATTGGTTTGAATTGCTTTCCGTTTTCAACTTGATAGATTAAGAATTCCTTATTATACTTGATTGTGTTTTAGATTGCTTGAAAGTGACGAGGTTTGCATTCAACGATACTAATTCTTGGCCATTAGTTTCGAATTATACGTGCTTTTTACCGGCTTGTATTGCACTAATTCCTTGTCTCAATTTATTTTCATGTGCTCGTCGCAACTTTGATCACGGTGAATCGTATGATGAGGAGAAGTTTTGGCAGTTCTTCACATGCGAAGTTTGGCACAAAAACTGTGGCGACTTGTTTTAAAGAGCTACAAAATGACTCGATTCTTTGGGCATCAACAGAAGCTACCGATGAGTCTGAAGCCTGGGAATTTTCTGGTGACTAAATTTGGAGAGAGGAGGAGACCTGCTGGAGTATATTTGATTATGTTGAATATTCAGAAATGGACGCATAAGGCTGGCGGTTCACTGGGTGTAGCAGAAAAATCATGGTACGAGTGTGCCTGTTTCAAGACACTTGAGGGAAGACAAAACACTCCAGTTTAGATACGGTAAAGCACGTAACCTTATCTTTGTGATGTCATCGACTTAAACCGTAAACCTTAAATTTGGAATCCTGGTTTTATGTTCTAACCAAATGATGAATGGTTTTGGCAGGTGTACTGGAGACTTCCGTGTGCGGGTTGCTTCGAGGTTACTGACATGGGTGTCGCGCTTGAGGTGGTGAACTTCAGAACAACTTTCTGGTGCGAGTTCCTTTTGTCACTTAATGGCAGTTTTGCCGGTAAATTTTAACCTACTGTTATGGCTATCCTGAGTCTTTTGTTGTATTCTAATTTGATTGATTTCCAAACACTCACATTGTAATCTAATCTTTTTCACTTGCATCTTCTTCCATAGAATACTTTCAAGCGCCAGTTTGATGACGACTTCAAGGCTTGTTGGTTGGGCTTTAAATCAAGAAGAGGGGTTTCAAATGCGGTGCTTCAACTCCTTTGGTTTGTTTTGACAGGTTGAGTTCTCCTCAGGATCCAATTTGGATTACACTTCGAAAATGAACCTCAGAGTAGTTACCTTAATTGTGTATGCCAGTTTGGTTTGGTTTGCAGGCTGTTGACAGCAGCCTAGACGGTGCAGCGATTACAAATGCTAAATTCTGCGGGAGCTCCCCGGCAGTTGGGTTGCTACTGTCGACGATATCAGTCATAACCTCTGCAAATTTCGCAGGAACTCTCAACAGGTCAACATAAGCCACGGCTGCTGCTATAAACATTTTCATACTGCCACGTGTTCTGCAGGGTGCTTGGTACGAAGAACCAATGGTCGAGATGATCCCGTTGTTGTCTGTTGTATTTTTCCATGTTTTCTTGGAGATAAATCAACTTCACTAACTCGATTTTCCCTTTTTATTTGCAGCGACAGGTGGGCGGAATCGAGGGCAATGAAATTCCCACTGCGTAGCGACGGTGTGGACGAATTTGCAGCAGGGCTTGGAATTTTGAAGAGACTTGAGTTTGCCGCAATCGCAGTCTCCGCCAAAACGCATTAGTGTTCTTTTATGGGAGTATCTTGTACCGTTACCTGTAGCTGTAACAATTGAACTATCTTGTAAACCAGATCAAACAACTTTGAGCCTTATATGTTATTAAATCACCAATTTGGATATTGTATCTGCAATTAATTCTTTGTAAACATGCGGTTGGCATTTACAGTAAGCTGTGTTATAAAAAAAATGGATACTTGCTTGTCTTCCAGCCTTGACTTGTAAATTTCCAAAACACACTTTCTAAACCAAAGTCGTGGGCATGTTTGTTGTACTAAATGAATCCTCTTTCCATATGAGTTCAAAATTTGTTCTTTGATGCAAACCAAGTGAGCTCAAAACATTGAGGATCGAACTTTAATGCCACAGGGATTTTATAACATGTCCTGGATGATTCTTTAAAGACTTGATGCTTATGAACTATAAGTCTTGTATTGAAACTTGAAATAGAAAACCTCTTAAGAGTTTAAGGCGCAATCCTTCTCGGATGCAGATATGAAACCTTCATTAAATC
This sequence comes from Lathyrus sativus, assembly GCA_963859935.3. Classification (NCBI taxonomy): domain Eukaryota; kingdom Viridiplantae; phylum Streptophyta; class Magnoliopsida; order Fabales; family Fabaceae; genus Lathyrus; species Lathyrus sativus. Next base: position 24,803,451 of record OZ012737.1, read on the forward strand.
ACCTAGTCTTAATTCCCAATATTCATCCTGAATCGTTGTTTCGAACCACGTGATCCAGATTTCCTCCACTTGCCAAATAAATGACCCCAAACTCCAAGATTAAACTGAACCTTTTGGAACTCCTACGGAAATAATGATACAACTTGATGCAAATCGCCATGAAAACCATAACCAAACCGCGAGCGACCATTCTCCAAATTAAAAGAGAGCCCTGAACCTCCTCAAAATACAAAGGTTTCTGACACGCTTTTTTTTGTAACATGATTGCCAAAAGCTTTAGGATCTTTGAATCAAAACACATTTTAACGTAAATTATACCTGCACCAGTTGGTTAGTCACATAGATATAAAATATTAAAATAAAGTCAAATAATAATATAAAAAGCACAAAAAGAGGTAGGATCCTACGGTCAAAAATTAGGGTGCAACAGTTACAGCTTGATCTTTCTTCAAGAGCTTAAATAATGGTTCACACGTGGCCGTTAGGTGAGATATGAACCGGGCAATGTAGTTCAATCTCCCTAAAAACCCGCGCACCTCTTTCTCTGTTTTAGGCGTCGGCATTTCTTGAATCGCTTTTATTTTAGCAGGATCGACCTCTATTCCTCTTTCGCTTACGATAAACCCCAGCAGTTTACCCGATCTCACCCCGAAGGTGCATTTATTAGGGTTCAGCCTCAGCCTGAACTTTCTAAGTCTTTTAAACAACTTCAACAGATTCACCAGATGCTCTTCCTCTGTCTGGGATTTAGCAATCATATCGTCAACATAAACTTCGATCTCTTTATGCATCATGTCATGAAAAAGAGTCGTCATCGCACGCTGATATGTTGCCCCAGCATTTTTCAAACCAAAGGGCATCACTTTGTAGCAAAATGTTCCCCACGGCGTTATGAAAGTAGTCTTCTCCATATCCTCTGGCGCCATTTTAATTTGATTATAGCCTGAAAAGCCATCCATGAAGGAGAATACGGAGTATTGAGCGGTATTATCAACTAACACGTCAATGTGAGGAAGTGGAAAATCGTCTTTTGGGCTTGCTTTATTCAAATCTCTATAATCCACGCACATTCGAACCTTGCCATCTTTCTTTGGCACTGGTACGATGTTGGCAACCCATGAGGGATACTTCGTCACAGCCAGGAAACCAGCGTCCCACTGTTTCTGAACTTCCTCTTTGATCTTCATTGCCATATCTGGTCGTGTTCTGCGAAGTTTTTGTTTGACTGGCGGACAATCTTCTTTCAGTGGCAGGCGATGCACAACCATATCAGTATCGAGCCCTGGCATATCTTGATACGACCAAGCGAATACATCATTATACTCTCGGAGCATTTCAACCAGTTTTCGCTTGATATCACTTTGCAGTGCGGCCCCGATACGAATATTTTTCTCAACCCCTTCCGACCCCAAATTGATAATTTCGATAACCTCGTCGTGAGGCAGAATGGCTCTTTCCTCTTGCTTCATTAACCAAGACAGTTCCTCAGGAACGTCGCTATCTTCGACAACCTCTTCTTCGGTCTGGAATACCGGGTGCTCGAAGTCGGGACGAGTCATAGGTGGCTCAAGGATGTCATCTGAAAATGTTATCCTGCAAAAGGAATGGTTAAGTGCTTCAAAATGCGTATAAAGCGAATAACCACATTGCCATTTTATTGAAAAATACAAAACAGGAAAGCAGGGATTACAGTATTTGCACATGAAAAAACGCCATTTATTTAATGATTAACGCGCAATGTTTATAACAACACAGCCCTAAGCAAATTCTGATGCCCCGGGCAAGACATCAGATTATTCAACAATTAATAAAGCAAAGCATTACTGTTTAAAAGTCACAGGAACAAGCTCCTGAATAGACCAGTTGCACAGTCCTTGTCCTGGCGTGCTTGGCTGAATCCAGGCATCCATATCACCGTCGCTGTCCCCTTCATCAGACTCTGAAGCAGCATTGACAGATTCATGACATACTCCACTGGCAGAGATGGTGATTGACTTTCTGAAATTAGGGGCCCCCACAGAAGGAGTTGATGACGACGGTTGGTACCCCAGTCCGAACCGATCCATTTTCACCGGAATGTCCAATACTTTGCCCCAGCCCTTGGCTTCTCCCGCCTCGACTAGAGCTTGAGCTTCCTTATACGATGAGACAGCTATCTCTGGCACTTTGCTTGGCCCGGGACTCTTGTCCTTTACGCGCAAACCTTCGAATGCCTGGCATGGTGTCTCATGGATCTCCCCGTCGACTTCCACATATTTAAACGAAGATAGATGGCTGACCAGGATGTCTTCTTCTCCGCACACGGTGACTACGCTGTCTCCGACCATATACTTTAACTTCTGATGCAGGGTAGACGTGACTGCCCCTGCCCCATGAATCCAGGGTCTTCCCAGCAAGCAGCTGTACGCAGGCTGTATATCCATGATATAAAACTCCGTTGCAAACACTTCCGGCCCCACTTGCAGAGGCAAGGTAATCGATCCGAAGACTGTTCTCCGCGTGCCGTCAAACGCTCTGACTACCAAATCACTGGGTGTACACAAAATCCCTCGAACATCCAGCTTCATCATATCCTTCTTAGGCAGCACGTTCAAAGACGATCCAGTGTCAACCAATACGTGCGACATTGTCGATCCCCTACACTCCACAGACACGTGTAATGCCATATTATGATCCCTCCCTTTCGGAGTCAAGTCAAAATCAGTAAAGCCCAGACTGTGGCCTGCATTTACATGTGCCAATACTCCTTCTAGCTGATTTACGGAGACATCCTGGGGTACAAAAGAAGTGTCCAGGACTTTCAGCAAAGCGTTCCTGTGAGCTTCCGAACATAACAGCAATGACAGGATAGATATTTTGGACGGCGTCTGCTGCAGATGCTCCACAATTTTATAATCACTTTTCCGAATCAAGCGCATGAATTCTTCTACATCCTTAGATGCTGCTTCTTTTTCATTTGCTTGTACCGGAACATTTTCAACCGCTTTCCCTTTTCCTTTCGCTAGCCTTTCGGCCTCCACTTCAGGAGATATAAAGATCCTGCCGCTCCTCGTCATGCCTCCTGAGCCAACAACATTATCCACAACCTCTGCTGACTGCTTGTTAACATCGATCTTAATCCCGTCGCAATATACTTCCAGCCCATATGACCATGGGACCGCTTTCGTGTTCTCATACGGAATTGGCCCGGCTTTAGTTATGATAAACGGTGGGCGCTGAGCTGGTGCTGCAATAGTGATCGTCTTCCGCAGAATCGTTACCGTGGCCACATCACTCCGATTATCCACTACTGCCCCTGCAGGCTCATCAGTTGCTGTTCTGTCAAACTGCAATACACCATCATCAATTAAGGCCTGAATGCCTTTCTTCAAATCCTCACATCCCCCAGATAGGGTCCAACAGTCTAAGCAATACTCGTTACAACCCGGGTAAACACCTCCCTGCAACAGTCGGCTCTTTATTTCGCTCAGCGGCGTCTTTAAATCCTCAACATTCATGATAAGATTCAGACCTTCCTCAGTCAGCACGGCGTTCGCCCCATGATTAGGCATGGGTTTCTGGACTATATTCGGAACTGCTGTTCCGAAGTTGATAGACTTGTTGTCCAAGAGATCCTGCACAACGTGCTTAAAAGCATGACAACCTTCGATATCATGGCCCGGGGCCCCAGAATGAAACTCACAGTGTCTATTTGCGTCATAGCCGAACGGGGGAGTTCCCGTTATCGGTGCCAAGGTTCTTTTCTCTACTAGATTCAATCCCAACAATGTCTGCAATAAATCAGCATAGGTTGAGGGAGGTTTCTCAAACACCCTTCTCGGCTTGCCACCCTGGAATCTTCGTTGAGCTTGCTGTGCCCCCTGCTGAGGCTGCTGCTGTTGTGGCATTGGTTGCTGCTGAACCGGTTGTTGTTGCTGGATTGGTTGTTGTTGATACGGGATTGTAACACTCGACACCTGCTGCGGCTGACGATATTGATTTCTTCCCCTGCCTCGGCCTCGGCCTCGGCCTCCAAATACCGCGCTAGCTTCGCCCTGACGGCGCCCACCATAAGCTTTTCTATTACTGCCAGATGCAGTTGATTCATCGACTTGGAACTTTCCTTGCTTAATATTACGCTCAATCTTTTCCCCCATCAAGATCAGGTCTGAAAAACTGGCCAGAGAAGTATGAAACAGCATATCATGAAACAGTCCGGTGAATGTACCAACAAACATATCGTTCATTTCTTTATCTTCCACAGGAGGACGGACCCTGGCGGCCATATCGCGCCACCTTTGCGCGTACTCCTTAAAACTCTCCCCCTTCTTCTGCGAAAGCCCGGCCAACTGGACCCGATTGGGTGCCAGGTCGCTGTTATACTTGTAATGGGCTACAAATGCCTCCGCTAATTGCTTCCATGTCTTGATATCAGTCGGCTCCAACCCCATGTACCACTCTAGGGAAGGGCCCGACAGACTATCCTGAAAGAAATGCATGAGCATTCTTTCATCAGTGGAGTATGCAGACATCTTTCTGTAATAAGCTCGTACATGCACCTTCGGACATGTGTCTCCTTTGTACTTATCGAACGCAGGCGCCTTGAATTTAATTGGCACCCTCAAGCCAGGTACCAAGCCCATAGTTGCCATGTCCAGACCCACAGCGCTCTGATTTAGGACTCCCTTCATTTGCTCTTCCAGCATTCTAATCTTTTGAGAATCATCCATCGGCCCTTCAAAACCTCCTCCAGAGAAGGCGTCCTCCTGTTGATCCTCTTGCCACATACCGTTTCCAGCCCCGTACCCATCGTACGCATTATTACGTCCAGCTCTGACCTGATTCATCCCCGGAACTCGGCCTCTGTTGCCGTACCCTTGAACACCTCCAGCAGGACCAAAACCCACAAATCCAGTACCATTTCCGTTTCCAAAGCCTCCGTAACCCTGATTGACCATACCATAACCATCTTGCCCAAAGCCTTGAGCATTAAAGCCATATTTGCCAGTGTTATCGAATCCCTGATCGTTGAATCCGAACCCAGCGTTGACAAAGCCATTGCCTCCGAGATTATCTCCCAAATTGACATCACCCAGCCCAGCATTATGGACAGCAGTCTCATTCCCCACTCCGACGTTACCATTCACAGCAGCGGTAGCGTTGTTGACATTAGCGGCGGGCATATTGACCACGGGCGGAGCCACTGGCGTGGGAGTGCCGTCTCCATGAGCAGTATCAACCCGGACAGACTGATGATCTTCGTTACCATGACCAGCGTTGCGAGCCAACAGAGGCTGGACCATGGCCTGCAAGTTCTCTTGCCCTTTTGCTATAGCTTCCATGGTTTGCATGAAGAGGGCGAGCTTTTCGCGCACATCCTGCATCTCGTTCTGAATTTGGTCCATGACTTTCCGACAGTTGGAGCGTGTAGAATAGCGGTGCGGATGTTGATCTGGAATCCTGTTAAGTACCTGGTACAGAGCAAGAGATAAGACACCATTCAAAGATTACCTGTTATGCAATATGAATATGAATGCAATGCAATGTGTCTGTGCATTAGGGAAGTTCATTCCCCCAGTTCTAGTGCGAAGGTGCCGGTGCAGTGACAGTGTTGACAATAGGAATATCGGAGCTGAATCATAGAAGGCCTCATATATTGCAGAGAGAATCAATAAGCCCAGGGTACAATATCACTGAGAGTACAAAGAAGGCATGACCTCAACCAACAATCCTGGTGATGGTCAGCATTATGCAAATAAAGCATACAAATAACTACGTGAGATGATTAAATCCTCCCAAAAGTCTGGAACTCCTCTAACAACTTCCTGGTCTCCGGATGGCTTGGTCGATCCAGTAGCCCTTCAACAAGCTGGTTTCTCCTCTTAAGGACACGGCGTACATCTTCGGCAGTTTCTTCCCGGGTTGCTTCTCCGAAGCAATCTTCTAACTTTCGCTTCTGAGACACTGCCTCATCTCTGGATTTGATTGCCTTGTTCAGTGCATGCTGGACGCTATACCGGTTCATCACTTCCTCCTCACACTTCTTGATGCTAGACTTCAACTTCTCTTCGAGGTCGGAAATTTGCTGCTTCAGCTTATCTTCCCTCTTCTTGTTGTTAGTAAGTGTAGCATTCCAAGTCTTATTGCAAGAGGATATCTCTCGGTGTGCTGCGTCGAGCGCTTTCTTTTTGGCTTCCAGCATGTCATGGGAGCTTCTGAACTCTTGCCCCAGACGTTCGCGCTTCTTCTTTTCCTCGGTCAACTCAGCTCCTAACCGGTTTACCAGCTCGATCTGTTGTTGGAAAGCATATACGGCCTTGTTTTTCTCACTGCGTGCCTGGGCTAACTCTTGCTCTAACCCTTCATTGATCTTCATCAAGGCTTCTTTCTCCTTCACAACCTGTTCATAGGCTTCCCGAGAAACAGTGGTTGGCTCTGCTACCGGAATAGGAACAAGACTTGGTACATCTGGAAATGGCATCTTCAACTAACTAGCCCTCTCCTGAATCCAAACTCTATAAGGTGCATAGGCCTGACAGTCATTCTTACCTAACAGCGGCTTCCCTTTGCGGTTATTTATCCCACGGGAGGGAAAGGAAACGCTCAGAGTAAACCTCGCACAATACGGGAAAGGTATGGTCATCGCAACCAAAACCTGGATTCGGGAGTCGGTTACGCAAGGGGAAGGTATTAGCACCCCTCACGTCCATCGTACTCGATGGGATCCACGCTTGTTTTCGGGTATGGATTGTTATTCTATCTAAACTAAAGGTCAAGGGTTAAAAGGAAAATAAAAAATGACTCGGCAAAGTATCGCACTTTATGCCTACGTATTCCCGTCTGGAACGAGAAATCAGAGTCAACGTAGTTCGCCTACCTACGGGAAAGGAGGGGAAGGTTGCTCGCTAGGATATCGCATCCTATGCCTACGTACTTCCACACAGCATGGAAGATCAGAGCAAACGTAGTTCGGGCCACGTACGACACAAGTCTGTCCTTGATTGTTTTTTATTCCTTCTGAAAAAGGTTTTTCTTGATTAACAGTCCAAGCGGACAAAAATGACGTTTTGATGAGTTCACGTTCTTTTACGGAAGAAGTGTCTTTTATTGTGTTTGAAATCTTTATGTGTTTTTCTGTTTGTTTTTGAGAAAGAAAGAGACAGAACTCTAACCTACGGTTGCGAAGGGAAACAAGCTAACCTACTGTTATCATGCATGGGTTAAGACCTAGTGTCTATCATGCTCCTCTCTTGCACAGAGAGAAACAGAGATCCTACGGGATAGGCAGAAACAGAAACAAAACCAGATATATACAGTAAAACAGTAAAATGCATGGATGCAACAGCACAAGCGAGGCAAGGGAGTCCCACTCAACCTCGAACCTAGAAAACAATAGGCAAAAGTGAACAGGCTTCACTTTCAACCCAGCGGGGTAAACAGCAAACAATACAGTTCAGAAAACCAATCAATACATCAGCAAATGAAATACAACAACATCAGCAGCTCTGACTCAACACCTGGCTTCAAGCAATCTCCAATCAGCTACAGGCTTCAACAAGCATCAATCTCCATCTTCATGACCTTCAGGCAAGGGCTTTGATCATCTGTCTTCTATCTGCAATGGCTTTTCTTCAAGCTCAAACCTCCAGGATGAGGGATCAGTCACAAGAGTGAATTGGGTGTTAAGCAATCAGTTGACTACCAAAGGTGGTGAACAGACTGCTTCTAACACAAAGAGACATTTTCTCTCAAGAGTTCTATCTCATAGACACTATCACCAAGCCTTCCAAAGGAAGGGGGTGAATGTCTTAGAGAGACTCTGAATCACAGAGAAGAATGGATGCAGACAAGGCAATCCATGTCTGAGAAACAAACTTTCTAATCTAGAGCTCTGCCTAGCTCCTAAACCCTAGCCTCCTCAGCATCTGCTAGCAAGAAACTCCACCTCAACTCTGACAGTTGATCTTCAATCTCTGGATCTCCAATGGTCTTCATCTTCACAAATCTTCAGCTTCCCCAGGGCCCCAGACAAACCCAATACCCAAACAAACAAGCAACAATCCCCAGAGGGCACACCACACCAGACAATCAGATATACAGACAGTATTAATAGCAGTAGGGGAATCCTGACTTTTTCTAAGGGATCTAGTAGCTACCCATAGCCCTTATAGTCCCATAACTAATCTATTCAAACCCTAAGTCCTAAGGGAAATGAAATCAAACTACTTAAGTTGTCACCTGAAACCCTAGTTTTGTTCATGATGTTCAAACCTATTCTAACCACCTAAAATTAATCTCTAAAAATGGGAACTAAAATATTTCTACAAGTTGAATGTCTAATCTAAACAATATAAAAAGAATGACCAAAAAATATTAAAGCATGTAAGAGAACAAAAATCATTAAAATGATGCATGAAATGAATTTATTTAATATGACATTTATTTAGAAAATATGGAAAAAATATGAAATAAAAGTAAAAATGAAATTTTATTTGATGAAAATTTTCTAGACATTTTAATGAAAATGTTGTAAAAAGAATGAAGTGAAATGCATTTTTTATGAATTTATTATGAATTTTCAAAGTGGATGAAAAATTAAAATGAATTAAAAACACAATTGGAATTAAATGAGAAGGAGAGGGTATGAATAGAAATTCGCCCAGTTATAATCAGAATGGGCCACATAATGGGGGGTGTTGGTAGCGAATTATGCTAGGCCCAGTCATCACTCAGAATTAAAGAAAGAATAAAAAGCCAGCTGGGGGTGAGAAAAGAAGAGAAATCACGTTCAAAATGACTTTGGGCCTAAACCTGGGGGTGGGGATAGCATCATCAACTCAGGCCCGCCCGTTTCAATTAATGAAACGGCGCGTTTTGGCCAAACTCCAATTCCCTCCAAATTCAGATTAAATAATAGCCATTCGATCGCGCTCCAAGTCAAAGGTCTACCATGAGATGAACGGACACGATTGTGTCTTCTTCCTTGGTTCAACTGAGATTAGGGTTTCTGCCATTAAACCCCATGCACGAGCAACATTCCACCCAACTGTTCTCCATCTCCAAGCCACGAATCAACATGCCATAAACATGAAAGTTGCTCAGGATCTCTCCCTCTATAATCCTAGGGCATTAGATTGATTTGAAACTCACCACAACAACAAACCCAATGACATCAAACTCTGGCCACCATGAAATTACACTGATATGCACCAACTTAATTCTTCCTCAAACTTGACCTGAACTAATCTACAGCTAATGGTAATCAACCTGCGCTATCAAGCTACAATTATGATGCACTAACCTAGGAGATTCAAGCCCTAACAGTTTGTTGCACCTGTTAACAACCATCACCAATCCTTTCCAAATTCATCCTAACTGTTCTCCTAACCACCTAGATTATGCCTAGACTAACAAAACTATGCCAAACTAACTAGATTAAGCAGATCGAATGAAAACTCACCTGGTGCAAACTCTTGAGAACAGCTATGGTACTCGTGGATCTGAAGCTGCTAGGGTTTGGATCTTGATCCACAAACTCAGTAATCAATTCTGTATGCAATATTTTGGTGATTCCTTGCTTGAATTATGCTGTCCAATGGAAACTTCAACTTTGATGTTCTTGAAAAAGGTACTCGAAAATGGATGATAATCACCAAAGCTTTGCTTCAATTCTGATCTATGATGATAATGGAGCAAGATTGAATTGATGTGGATGATGATTTTGTGAAGAATTTGAGAGAATTGCAATGAAACTTCAATGAAAAAGAATGAGAAAGCTTGTGAAATTCTTGGTGGAAATGAAGCCAACCCTTGCAAAATTCTCATTTCATGAATATATAGACCCCAAATGAACATTCTAGATCCATCTTGCACATTCCCTTGTTTTCCAACTTTGATCCATTTTGGTTATGTTTCTTCAATTACAAGTAACCAAAGATAACTTCTTTTTTTCCTTCTAAACTCAAAAAAGTGTTTGAACCATTGTTCTTAGAATTGTTTTTCCATTCAAAATCATATATTGGAAGTCTCCATTTGGACTTAGAAATCTCCCAAACCATTTTCCATCTTGAATTTATTCACTTTATAAGCCATTTTAGTTCATATTTTGACCAATCATGCAACTCCATGTTATGAGCTTCTCCAATAACTTGTGACCTTCTTTCTAGACTTAAAATCCCATTTGGAGCAAGTTTGATGTTGTAAGTTTTTCCATTTGAGGCCTCCTTGTATGAGTTTTGGACATAGGATAAAATGACCTGTAATTCACAAATGCCCAAAATACCCTTTGCTTGCCAAGACCATAAGTTGAGTTCTCCATATCATATGAAGGCATACCATACCATTCTAGAAAGCTAAGACAATGAGGAACAATTCTTATGTTGACCAAGAATTCATTTGAAATCTCCTTGAGGGGTAAAACTAGCTTGGAAGTCAAGTCACTTTCACAGACAAAAATTCAGACACCTCAGATGACCTGTAACTTGCAAGGACCATAACTTGAGTTCTATAAATCTCCTTAATGTCTTCCACCACTCAAATTAAAGGTCTTGAGATCCTCTACAAGTTTCATGTTGGCCAAGGATCCATTTGAAGCTAGCATTTTGACTTATCTTGCTTGGAAATTTGACCTAAACTAGGGGATTTTACAGAGAAACCCTAATTTAGTAACTCCTCTTCTCCTTGATCTCTCTTGAATTCTCCTTGTCATATCACCATATCCTTCTTTATATGTCCAATGATGAACCCCACATCTCTCCAATAGACTTGAATGCCTTTTTAATCAGTCAATTGACCTAGGGTTGACCCAGATGAAACCCTAGTTGACTGTCTTCAACTGTAGCTCTTGTGTTCTCATCAATGACTTGTTTTCTTCTCCAAATGACTTTCTAAGCCTCTCATAATGTCTAGCTACTCTCCATGCCTTCAATTCACAGCTCATAACCCTCTTGTTGATCCTCAGATACCCTCAGCTAGGAGATGGACTCAAGGCTTGATCTGCTGAACTCTTTGCTTTCAAATTCTTTCCTGATGACTTGAATGATATTGAATTGGGATAATAACCTCTTGATAGGCCTCTATAGATGAAAATAATGATTGGTCCCCTGTTGAATGACTTGCTATGCTTATGCTATGCAGATGATTAGTCTATGTACATGACTCTATATGCAAATGCTAATGATAATGAAACATGAACCAAGGAATAAGGTTGGGCAAATTTTAGGGTGCAACAGATCCCCTTCATCGTGTTTCAGTGCCACTCAGCCAGATTCTGCCATGTCTTATTCAGAGCTCGTTGGTGTCTCCGAAAGCTCTCAAGCCCGTGCCAGAGCCTTACCCTCCAGGGTACAATCCCCATGCTCAGTGTGGTTACCATGGTGGATCTCCGGGGCATTCAACTGAAGATTGCAAGGCTTTTCAGGGAAAAGGGAAACAGTAGATCGACGAAGGGTGCATTTCCTTTCCAGAGGGAGTTTTGGTTGTGCGTGTCAACCTCTCAGCTGTCTGAGCTCGCAGATTCAGAGGGTTATTTCCAGAAACCAGTGGTCCAGACAGGCAGACGTCCTCAGCATTGGCAGTCCTCAGACTTTTTATCATTTGTATTTGTAGTTTCTTTTCTGTTAGTTACTACTTGCTGTTAAACATTGTATGTTTCAAATGGTAATATTAATAAAGTGACTATGCATTTTTTCTGAACTAATCATGTCGTTGTCACTCATTTACTGCATTGCACTGACACTTGCATTTTTCTTACTCCACTTTATCGCTATGATTAGAAAAGATTGGAGGGAGGATGACGAAACTGAATACTCATAACCAATGATCGTATGCTTTCGGATAAAACCTTGCCTATGACGTACAAGGCATTGTTTCAAATCTCTAAACACCGGAGAGATAAGGAAGAGAATCCCTTGTTAACCACTTCGAGCCGAGAAGTAGGAGTTTTTTTCCGGACTTTTAAACCCTCACCTCTTAACCCGGGGCAGGGTAGTTGTCAGTTAGCTTGACCGAGCATTCAAGTCTTATAGAGGAGTGTTGTCTTTCGAGGACCAATCACATCATACTCCTCCCCAGAGGTCGTACCTCGTCAACCACAATGGTTAAACCTCACCGATCAGGAGTGAGACAGTTGCAATCCTTTCGGAGCAATCAAGACAATCAGTGTCACACGACTTTGTTCCAAGAAGAAAAAAAGAGAAAAAGAAAGCCCGCTAAGTAAAAAGAAAAAGAAAAAGCTGGAAAGCTAATACTTAGGCAAAAATCAGGGCATCCCACTGGACTTCAAAAATCGAAAAGAACTCAAAAGGAGTCAGTCCAGGCAAAAATTAGGGAATCGAAAGAATGTAAAAGAAAGGATATCAAAAGAAAAATCCTCGAACAAGGACAAGATCGTGTGGATATAGACACCGAAAACGAGAAGGGGTAACTGCCACTCTAAAAAAGGAAAAAAAAACCTTGTGAGTTCCTTAACTATGTTCCCAATGTTCAACATGCCTCTCGAAGAGGCGAGCGCTCGAGCTAAGTTAACTGGACTTTAGGATCGGAGATCATCACGTAGAAGGGGTGGGTACAAATCATAATTTGAGCCAAATATCCTTTGTTTCACGAACCGTGAACCCGACCACGATACAACCCTTAAAAGACCTAATTGAGGCAGGGTTTATTCTAAAAGCGCATTGCGATAAGGTTGAGTAACCTGACTCCTACATGACTTGCTAATCATATCCTTATTGTATTTTTCACTGATCGAATCAGCACTACGTTTGAACCCTTTGGTTCATTCGTCACTCACTAGCATGACACGTAAATGAGTGACAGTGCATTTTTTCGAAATTTGCATGAACACTGCATTAAAATTACCATTCGTGAATAAACAATTTTAATTGCAGGTCAGTAGCTGATACGGAGGAACTTCAACAGGGAATAGTCAATCATGACTAAATCGTCAGAGGTCTGGATCATAATGGTATGCTGCGAAGCCCTGTGAATTTGGGGCACGGACTTCCTGTGAGTTTGAAATCAGTTTGTCCGAGGGCAAGTCCCGGAGTATCGGTTGATTATGGGGCAGGTTATGCAAGAAGCGGTTGATCGAAAGTGAATCTTCTCGAGGCCCAATCAGGGGCAGTTATCCAGAATTCTTGCGATTTGGGGGCAGATCCCTCCAGTGTTCAATCAGAGCATGTTGAGTCGCTCACCGCTCGTTCAGGGGCAAACTACTTCAAAGATATTGAAGCCAACCATGCTGAGAGTTGGTTAGTGGAGGATGAATCCTCCCGTTGTACAGATGTCGGGACAGGCCATCTGAGGATTGTCTTGTTACCAGCTGCTTTCTGTCCAGAATGAATTTTTCCAAGAGTCGGATTGGGGCAAGTTGCATTGTACTGGGGCAAGTTGTTCAAATGAGTTTGTTCACCCTAGCAAGAGTTGAGTGTCGGGCCAAAACCTGAGCCTTCTGAAGAAGCCTTGCTGTCATTGGATTGTTATCCTACAGCCTAACCTGTTACTCGGCTCCATGATTGGTAGTATGTATTCCCTGTGTTGACGTTGTTGAATCAGGATTGTTTCTCAGCAGAGATGTACAGTTTGAGATTGTTTCCCCTGAGCAGTTTGAGACTGCAGCAAATTGAGATGGCATTTATCCCTCATCAGAGTAGGGTCAAGATTAGCCTCAGGAGGGCGGGATTGATATCCCCGGCAGAGTATGGCCATCCCAAGCATTGAACGTTAATTAGCCTGGTATGCTATTTTCCCAAGTGGGTTGAGACTGAAGCCTTCCCTGACCAACATATTTGGGTTTATTTCCCAAGCAGTGGGACTGATGCAATGTTGTATCCCCACAGAGTCCGAGTGTGACTCCCTCCGAGTCCAGGTCATTGACTCATTCCTCAAGCAGAGGTCCACGGTGATTCCCTCATTGAGTAATCTCTAGACGGGTAGATTTTGACGTCAGCCCGAGAAGAGTTATTTCTCAGCAGATTGCTTTGTACCCTATAAGGACTTAAGGTGTTCAAAAAGACCGTTCAGGGTTGTCCTCCTCGGTGAAGTGAGATTCCAGTTCAGTGATCGATTGTTATCTTCCGCAGATGTCAGAGGTGCTTCCTTGATAGGATCAGTACATCTCCAACAGAGTTGTACCACGAGTGGCTAAGGATTGATATCCCCAGCAGTGTTGATACACGAGTACTCCTCAGACTTGATTGGTCCATCAGTTGTCCCCAGCACCGGGTCACAAGTGCAGATCTCGTAGAAATGTTCGGGTGCCGAAGCTCGTGTTTCCCCAGTAAGGTCGCCGAAGCAGGTGCCTCCCCAGCGCCGGGTCACAAGTGCAGGATTCGTAGGAAGTTATTCATACGCCGAAGAATGCAGTAACTGATGGTGCCAGACTGAAGTCTCCAGCGGAATTAAGATTCCCCACCAGAGCCGTATTCTCTCCCGGAGTGGAATGACCTCTTCTTCCCCAGTATAGTGTTGGAACAGCTGATGTGGTATTCCTCTGCAGAGTTGTATTCTCTCTCGAAGTCAGATGATTCTTTCTTCCCCAGCGGAATTGAAATTCCTCATCAGAGTCGTACTCTCCAGTGAAGTAGAATGATTTCTCTCCCCGAATGAGTCCGCAAATCCCCAAGAGAGCCGAATCCTTGGAAGCAGTGGATTTTCCCTGGCAGAGTATTAAGCAGCCGATGCGGTATTTCTCCAGAGTTGCACTCTCTCCAGCGAAGCAGAATGACTTCTCCTTCCTCGACCGAGTTTGCGGATATCCAAGAGAGTCGAATCCTTGGAAGGTGATCAGATCATGATTGGTTCTTCCCCAGTGGAGTGTTGAGCAGCTGAAGTTGTTTCCCCACAGAGTTGTCATCCCAGAAGAGTAGCCGAGAAGGCCCCGCAGTTGGTTCTCGCGATCGATGTCACTTTCTTGTAGAGCTCTGTTCCCCTGCAGCAGTCAACTGAAGTTGTTTTCCCTGCAGCAATCAACGGAAGATCTTTTCCCCGGGCGGAGTCCAGTTGATATTGGCGTGTCCACTTTCTCCTCAGCAGGATGATTCCTCTATCGGAGTAGTCCTTTCTCCTTGACAGGAGAACTCCCTGCCGGCATTTATTTTGCTGACAGGATTGCATAGCATTTAGCATGATTGCACAACATTTAGCATAAACGCATAGCATTTCCACCGTGTGGGGCATGGCGCCGAAGCATATGCATCATAAACATGATCTAGGTTATTATCATTCTTGTTTTACAGGTGTTCCACCAAAGGACCAGTTGCTCAGGATGATTCCTGATATTCTCCCCAACGAGGTCGTTTTCTTAAGATGATTCTTAAAGACCCCGGGGTAATCCCCCACAGTCGCTCGCTCAAGATGATTTTTGAGATCCCCAGCGAAGTCTTCAGTTCAAGACGATTCTTGAATTCCTCAGCAGAGCCGTTTGCTTAAGATGATTCTTAAGACCTCAGTGCAGCTTCCCGAGTTGTTGGCTTAGGATGATTCTTGAGCTCCCCAGTAGCGTCCCCAGCAAGAGTTGCCCAGGAAGATTCCAGGGATCCCTAGCAGATAAAGTCTCCAGAAAGGTCAGCAGTTCAGGATGATTCTTGAAGGTGCCCGACGGAGTTGTTCGTTCAAGATGACTCTTGAAGTCCCTAGCGGCGTGATATGTTTGCTCCGACAGTAATGTCTAATCTGAAGATTGACTTCGTGAACGCCTGAAGGCGATATCAGAATGTTCCTGTGAATTCAGATTTCCTTGTTGATGAATCAACATGTGGCTGAAGACGAGGTTCCAAAGTTTGCAAAGTGATCCGTGTTGGTCTGAAGACCAAGCCAGTTGTCCTGAGGCGACAATTGATTGCGATCAAGTGAATAGTGTTTCTTCTGACTGAAGTCGAAGACGTTTCTCCAGCTGAAGCGGAGTTTCGCCTGAAGGCAAAGTGTTTGAATCCCCGTAGAGTCATGAATGGCTCAGGATACCACTTCTCTGACTGAAGTCACAGATTTCCCAAGCTGAAGCGAAGGTGCCTGAAGGCAAGGTTATCCCCTAGGTTATGAATGACCTAGGATTCGTTTTTCGGACTGAAGGCCGAAGTATATCCCTGACTGAAGTCTCGGACACTCTATAGCAGAGGCGGAGTTGCCTGAAGGCAGATCCATGTATCCTTGAAGGCCAAGGATCATTTCTTTAGACTGAAGTCGAAGATACCTCCTGCAGAGTTTACATCCTTGGAGGCCAAGGATGCTTATCTTCAGAAGTACTTGAAGATCTTTTCTAGCTGAAGCTGGAAGTGGCCAGGGGCCAGGGTTCCACATGTCTTTGATGTTGAAGTTCTACGGTGAACTCAGCATGCAGCAGTATGTGAATATTCGTTATAGTTCCGAGGGTGAACCCCAGATCAGGGTGTGCTTGGTTGAGTCTCTCCTTCCCGGAAGAGTAGTTTCGAATACGCAAGTGTACCTTTTGTTTCATTTACCAGGGGTGACCCCCAGGTCAGATTTATTCAGTGTCTGTTTCCGGCGGCGAGGCTGGATGTTTGTTCGACGGCGAGGTTGAATGTTCATTTTGACGGCGAGGTCAGATCATGTTTGCTTCCGGCGGCGGGGTTGAATGATTGTTTGGCGGCGAGGTCAGACTCTTTAAATTCCCAGCAGAGATGATGTTTGCACGACGGCAATGTCGAGTGTCTCTCAGAGTGATGGTTGTTTCCGACGGCGATGTCAGATTCGGTTTCCCAGCAGCCATGTTGGGTGTGCAAGATGATTTAGTTCTTCCGCGGTGACGCAGGGTATTTTGATTGTCCAACGGCGATGTCAGATGGTTTAGTCTTCCAGCGGCGAGGTTGGGTGTTGTGGTTGTCCGAAGGCAATATCAGAAGAAGTTAACGTGGATAACTGACGGCGACGTCAGATCAGCATTTCTCCAGCCAGTTGTTGAGCATCTGGTATTGCAGTATTCGAAGATTTGTTTCCCGCAGAGTATCATGTGCTCGTGCAGTTGGCAAATTTTCGGGTTTACCGGTATTCAATCGTCTCGCACCTTGATTGGTTGAGAGTCGTTCGCTCCTTACCCAGTCAGGTTCAAGCCGTTTGAATAGGGGCAGCAGTTGCACCCCAAAATTTGACCAACAATTATGTACCCATTAAGTGTTTGAAGGTTGATACCTTCATCAGAAAGTTCAAGAGATCCTCAGAGGAATTGGTTGAAACCAAGGTTGTGTGCTTCATAGCTTGAGAGTTGTGGGAGCTCCTCAGATGATTCTGAGACTTGGAGAATGAACTTGAAGCTTTTAGAAAGGTTATGAGATGTCTTGAGAGCCATCATGAAGCCCAGAGAGGTCATTGTGCAAGAATTCAGAAGATTCAACCATGAATGGTAGAATTAGGGTTTTGACTGGGTCAACCCTGGGATAACTGAAGATTTGGAGAAGGTTGAGACCTAATCCAAGGGGCATGAGATCATGGAATGATGTATAGAGATACTATAAAGATGATTCCTAGATCAACTCATCATGATTGAGGAGTTTGAAAAGTGTTGAGTTAGGGTTTCCAAGGATTGTCAGTGAAAAAAAACCTAATTTGATCCCTATCTTCCAGGCAGTTTTAGCTCAAGATGTGATTGGTATCTCATCTTCCCCACAACATGAATGTTGTAGAGCTTGTTCTTAGCTTTAATTTGAGTGGTAGAAGTCCTTGATAGGATGTGCAGAACTCAAGTTATGGTTTTGACAAATTACAGGTCAGCTGAGGTGTGTGAATCTGGGTCCTTGAAAGTCACCCAACTTGCAGACAACTTTTGCCCTAGTAGGATGATTCCTATGATTTCTTGGCCAACATGAATGTTGAAGAGCATCTTCTTAGATTTCTAGAGAGTACTAGAAGTCCTTGATAGGATTTGTAGAACTCAAGTTATGGTTTGTACAAGACAAGGGTATTTTGGTCATTTGATGATTATAGGTCATTTTAAGCAAAGGCCATATCTCCTAGTTCCAAGCCTCAAATGAAAAAACTCAAAACATAAAAGTTGTTCAAAATGGGATTTTAAGCCTAGAAAAGAGGTCATGAGTTATTGAAAAAGCTTGTAGCAAGGATTTTCATGATTGGGTAAAAATGACCTAAAAATGACTTATAAAGTAAATGAATCCAAGTTGGAATTTGGTTTGGGAGATCCTCAAATCCAAAATAGGTCATCCAATAGGTCATTTTGACTCCAAACATTATTTTAAAAACAATGGTTCAAGTAGAATTTTGATTTGAGGTCTCAAAATGGAGGTTTCTTTGTAATTTTCATTCTTGCATAATAAGGCAACTTGAGAAACTTCACATAAAGCAAAACCAAAGCTTGTTCTTCACACATTCCTTCTCAATATCTATTGTAAGGAGATTTTAGAATAAAATGACAAGGCTTAGCACATGATATATGAGATATACAATGTATCATTTCATGAGAAATTCCATAACATTCTAGCACTTTCCATGAGTTTTTAGACTCTTCTTTTGATTGTTATAAAAAGAGTGAATCACAATGAGGAAAAGGTTGGTGAAAGTTGCTGAGTTCATTGGAGAGAGTGAGAGAGAAAGCACCATTTCAAGATTTCTTCAAAATCAAGCAAGCTTCCATTTCTTCATCCACAAGCCTCATCCATCTCAATTCTTGCAAACAGAAAGGTGTCCACCATTGGAGGAGCATTTGGAGAAGATTACAAGTGCCAAATCGAGCTCTAACACCACTCACCATTGATTCTTGACAGGTTGGTAATTTTCACCATAGATCCTTTATTAGGTGCATACTGTTAGATTGCTAGGTGTAAGGGTGACAGGCTAGGCTAGGTGATGATTTTCTGAGGATTTGAGAGAGATCCATGGAGTTTCGTGGCAGGGTGCCAATTCTTGCAAGATTAATAATAGGCTGTTCATGGAGTTTTAATGGACATGGTATATCATAGGGTGGTTAGGGCAACATGTAGAACAAGTTTAGATCACTAGATTGAAGTTCCATCAAGGTTGATAGCAGAGGAAAAGGATGAAACCCTAATGTTCGCGCATTCTGTTAGAGTGATACGAGAGGTTTCAGTAAAAATCATGGGTATCATCGTGTTCTGGGTGATTAGTAGAGCATCTTTGCTCTTGGAAGTTTTGAATTTTATGGAATGATCAGAGAGAACGAGGCAGTTGAAGTTTAGTGCATGGAAACGGGTACGAAGAGGAAACCCTAGCTGGAGGTTGAAGACAACCTCCCAGTCGTCCGATCATCTCCAATTGTGGACTTTGTAACCCAATCGTGAGGCCACGATTCAATTTCAGAAACGGAGGGAAACATTAAGAGCAAAACGCACCGTTTGAGTAAGTGGGAGATCCTGGGCCCAGCAATCCAATGATATTCGCACCCCACCCAGAAGCCCAATCCAGAAATGAACTAAAAATGATTGCTATTCTCACAGTTCGTTTTCCAATTTCCTGTGGATTTTTCATATTAATTTTCTGAAGCGCTGGGCCTTAACATTTTGATATCCGCACCCCTGGTATCTTGGCCCATCATGATATTGAACTGGGCGCCCCTTCTAATGACACCCCCATCCCCTTTAATTCAATTTATCTTATTTTTATTTCTTTTATATTTTCTTGCATATTAAAAAATTCATATAAAATACAAAAATGATTATTTTTCACTTCTTGTTTTTTTCACATATTCATAATCATGGCTAGAAAAATGTAAATAAATAAAATTCCATTTTATTTTTCTTTTAATATTTTTAGCATATTTTCTATGTAAATAGTCTTTTTAATTGATTTTAGTTGGTACTCAATTTTGTATAATTTCTTTTAGGACTTTCCCTTAGGATTTTTGAGCCATTCTTTTTGGCATAGTTAGATATTGGATCATAGATCATATAGGATTTAATTCACAATTTGTAGATTAAAAGTGGATTAGTTTGTTGAGCATAGTCCTAGTGTACTCAAATTAGGGTTTTAGGTTGCATAAGTAGATTTGAACAATTTTGTTTTGGGGTTTATAGGCCAAGTTAGTGTATGGGGAATATATGGGTTAAGGGTAAGCATGTATAGAATCCCCTAGAATTTTACTAGAATATTGTATAGTATATTAGTATTTTTAATTGATTTTTGAATGTATGGTTAGTATGTGTGTTGCTTAAAGGCATAGTTTGTATTGTTTTGTTTTCTTTTCTTCTCCTTTGAGTGTGTGAGCTTTGAAGATTGAGTTGAAGACCTTGTGGATCATCATTGAAGACTTTGCAGAGGAGCTTAGTTCTAGATTTTGTTTGTTCTGTTTATAGGATCATAAGTACATAGGTAGAGCCTTAGATAGAATACTTCCATTCAGTAAACAAGGAGTGTCTTGTTCACCTCCTTCCTTCTCTATGACATAAAGTCCCTTAAGGGTATTCACCTCTCTCCTTTGGAGAGATTAGTGACCTTGCCCTATGAGGTAGAACTTTGAGAGAGCCATTCCTTTTGATGTTAAGTCCTCAATGGCATCCTTTGGAAGTCAGTGAACACTCTAACATCCTCACCTCATCTTGTTGACTGAGTCTTGTTTGATGGAGCATTTGGGTTATTGAAGAAAGCAATGAAGAGCATTGAAGATTTGATTGAAGATCTAAAAGCCATTGAAGATAGAAGCTGAAGCTTTGAAGAGGATGATTCCTTAGAGATTGTTGAGGTCTGAAGACTTTGTGAAGATCAAGTTGATGCTTGAAGATCCCTGAAGATAGTGAAGCCTGAAGGTGGAGCTGGTCAAAGAAGCTGAAGCTTAAGGGAGAAGATGAGTTGATACTCATGTTGTAGGGTTGATACCTGGAAAGCATTTGATGTTTGAAGTCTGAAGACTGAATAGCTGTTGGAGGAGCTGAGGCTTTCTTCTGTTTTTCTTTTCTGTATTGTGTGTTTTGCTTGATTTGTCTGTTGCATTAGATTAAGTTCATCTAGAATAAGTAGAATCTAGGAGCATGATTGCATTAGAGGTTGAGTTGCTCCCTCTGCTTGTACTGTTATTGCATGGCTTTGCTTGCGGGTATTCGGTAGAGCCCAGCTCCCTTGCCCATGTGTTTTGTTTGCCTGATGGCATTTCATTTCTTTTCCCTGTACGATTGCAGTTTACTATTTATTGCTTGATAGCATGTTGTTTATTTTTCAGTATGATTACTGTTATTTCATGACTGGCTTGAGGTTGAGATGAGCTTGTGGAGGCTGAAGTCCCACACACATTTCCTCCCTCACTTGCATTGCATGCATTTTACTGTTAAGCTGATGCTTTGTCTGTTTTGGTGTATCATTGACATGATCCCTTAGGACTCTCATTTCCTTTGATAAGGATTTGATGATAGACTTTTAGGTTGAAACCTATGCGTGACAACATCTAGGAGTTCCCTGTTCAAACTTCAACCATAGGATGAATCCATGGCATGATAACAGTAGGACTTGATAGTCTCCTTCCTAGTTGGGCCTGTTCTCTTCTCATCTCAAAACAGTTTAAGATACAATAATCATGAATGATTTCTTTCGTACGTTACGAGCCTTAAGCTATCTGAGAAAGGATTGTGGGAGAGTTACTTTTCCACAGTCTGGATGTTTAGTATGGTACCCTTTGGGTGACATGCGACACATTCACTCTCAGGTCATAGTCTCTAGTGCGGTTGAAATCGCAAACACAATAAAAAACATTTCTTTCAAAACAGGAAATAAACCGTAGTTTCCCGAACTACGTGAGCTCTGATCTCTCATGTCTGTTGAGAGTACGTAGGCACAAGATGGCGAAGTCTTGGCGAGCAACCTTCCCCCGCAATCCTTCGTAGGCCGAACTACATTGACTCTGATTTCTCATTCTCTGATGAGAATACGTAGGCATAAAGTGCGACGCTTTGCCGAGTCATTTTTCTTTTCTTTTTCAGCCAGCCTTGATAGGTAGATAGAATAAAACCAACCCGTCCAAGTAAACAAACAAGCGAGGATCCCGTCGAGTACGACGGACGTGAGGGGTGCTAATACCTTCCCCTTGCGTAACCGACTCCCGAACCCAGACAATGGTTGCGACGACCTTGTCTTACCCTTTTTCGTCAGGTTTTTCCGATCGTTTCCTTTCCCGCTCTGAGGGATAAATAACGAAAGGTGGCGACTCTTCTGTCATGCCGGCACCTTATTTTCGCGCAAGCGACAACCACCTGTCCTAAAGAACACCTAATCATGTACTGTAGGCAGATGGCTCCGCATATTGAAAATGATAAACTGTTAGTACACTGTTTCCAAGATAGTCTAAAAGGGGCTTCGGCCAAGTGGTATCTCGGTTTAGATCAAGCTAAAATCCACAGTTTTCAAGACCTTTCAGATTCTTTTATCCAACAGTACAAGTACAACATGGACCTAGCTCCCGACCGCCGTCAGCTTCTCAGCATGACGCAAAAAAATACTGAAACCTTTAAGGAGTATGCGCAAAGATGGCGCGGAACTGCAGCACAAGTAGAGCCTCCCCTTACTGAGAAGGAGTTGGCAGACTGGTTTGTGGATACAGTTCGACCAGAATTCTATGAATGTTTGATCAGCAGTGTTACAACAAATTTCTCTGATATTGTGGCAGTGGGAGTCAAGGTGGAAGCAGGTTTAAAGAGTGGAAAAGTGACCACTCCGAATGTTACCTCAAGCGCCAGCACGGCAAAAAGGCCAGTCAACACTTTCCACAAAAAGAAAGAGGGAGACGTGAGTGCAATCACATATGGAAAGAAAGCCCAAAGCTCACGAAGCCACCACCAATAGTACCAACCATCATATGTGGCGACAGTGACCCTGGTGTTTCAACCTTCTTCACAGCATGGTCCCCAGCACCAGTATCAGCCTGGAAATCAGCAACATTACCACCACGCCAACAATCAGCAACAATACCAGCAGCCGCAGGGTCAACAACCTCAGAACAGGGCCCCGAGGGCAAATTATCAAGCAAATAGGCCAAAGATACAACCTATTCCAATGAGTTACACCGACCTGTTTCCCATGCTAATAGAAAGAGGGCTGGTTAAAACAAGAAAATTAAGTGTTCCGCCTAATCCACTCCCGTTCTATTACAATGCAAATGCTCGCTGCCTATTTCATGAGAATGCTCCAGGCCACGATCTCGAAGGTTGCTTCGCCCTTCAGCATCTAGTTCGTGAACTTATTGAAAAGAGAATTCTATCCTTCGAAGATAATCCCCCCAACGTTAAGAGCAACCCTCTTCCAAATCATGGTGGAGTCAACGCCATTACTGAAGAATGGGAGGGGTTAGAAGACAAGAAATTTACTACTGTTGGTGAGATCAAAGTGCCATTAGCAGACCTACACAGACGCCTCGCTCAGGCATGGTCACTCAAGACATCTCATAAAGATTGCAAAGAATGTATGCTGAATCCTGAGGGTTGTGACGCTGTAAAAAAAGACATCGAACATGTGTTTAACCTACCAGGAGAGCCCCACAAAAGAGCTGTATTCAGGAATGATAACAACGACAACAACAAGAACGTTCGGCCAGTATTTCGCGATGATGCACCCCCGAAATTCGGGAGGGGACAGACTAGGTTTGAGCCGAGAGGAGGATCCGAGCCTCACCCAAGAGCCGTGACGCCAAAACAATACTATTCATGGTGTGAGGGGATTTTCAAGGAAAAGAAACCAGTAAGTGTGGCCAACATTTCCAGTGGAAGCAAAATGACCCGGAGTGGTCGTGTCTATCAACCTCGAACATATAATGAGGCTCCTCCACCAGCAGTTTCTGTTCAAAAAACACTTGTTCCTCAGAAGCTTGTTCCAGAGGCAGCCACCGCCAAGGAACCTTTAGTTAGAGGAAAAGAAAGTCTCAAGAACGATGAAGAAGAATTCTTGAGAATCATTCGACGAAGTGATTATAGGGTGGTGGACCAATTAAACCAAACACCCTCCAAGATCTCGGTCATGACTTTGCTTTTAAGCTCTCCAGCACACCGCCAGGCATTGCTCAAAATCCTGACACAGGCCCACGTCACTAAAGATATTACAGTGGGGTAGTTTGAATCTGTTGTAGCAAATATCACTGCCTGCAACACTCTGAGCTTTGATGATAACGACCTGACAGCTGAGAAGCGTAAGCACAATCGTGCTTTACATGTGTCAGTCAAATGTGAAGAAGATACAATGTCCCGAGTTCTTGTCGACACGAGATCAACACTCAATGTAATGCCTAAAAGGACTTTGGCCAAGCTGGCATATCAAGGTGCTACCATGAGACCAACCTCTCTTAGTCAAGGCATTTGACGGATCCAGGAGAACCGTGATAGGAGAAGTTGATCTTCCTATCCTAATTGGACCATAAATCTTCGAAGTTACCTTCCAGGTGATGGACATAAATCCGGTCTACAGTTGTCTATTGGGAAGACCATGGATTCATAGAGCTGGCGCTGTCACTTCCACTCTCCACCAAAAAATGAAGTTTGTTGTGAATGACCAGCTGGTCATCGTTCATGGAGAAGAAGACTTAATGGTGAGCAACTTGTCGTCATTCCGTTATATTGAGGCTGATGAAGATTCCCTCGAGACGGCCTTCCAAGCACTAGAAATAGCTCATGCTGTTCTAGTTGATGAATCAGACATAACCCAAGGGTTGTCATTTACCTCTGCTCAAAGTATTAAGGCAGCGCTGAAAGCTGGAGTCCCACTGGGATGGGGAGAAGTCATCAAAGTCAATACTCGAGCCAAACATGATCGACAAGGGTTGGGTTACAAACCAACTCCGGAAGGCGAGCCAGAAGAAAGCACCATGAAGAAGAAGTCTTTAAAAGAGATATTCACCAGTGGCGGTGTGCAAGTCAATGCCATTATTGCTGAAGATGAAGACGGTAATCTAGATCATCTAATAACTAGAGGAGGAGCAGCGTTGCGCAATTGGGAGGCTGTGGAAGTTCCCATCTTTTTACCTTTAGAGTAATTCACTCTGCTTGTTAGCTTTGTGTTTTACTTTAAAAAAATTCCTGGTCTTGCCCAAGGCCTGCGAATTATTTTGTATTAGGCCACTTTGCTAAATTTGAAAATCATTAATGAAAAGTGTTTTTGTTAAAACTCTTTTTATTCGTTTTGCGCATCACTTTCACTCTTTTTGTTAAAAGAAAAATGGCAATCTTTTTTGAAAAAATAAAAACAACCCTTCATCTGCATGTCTGTGTGTGTGTGTGCCTAATTGTTCCAAAATAAAACATGCAGAATACCTCCATCAACCACAGAATTCTATGATCCTTCGGTTCCTTCTACTAGCGGTTCATTTGTCTTCCAAGATGAAGAAGAGAATGACGAAGAGTTAGAAGTCCCAGAAGAGTTAAAGAGAATGGCTGTATACGAAGATGTTTATCTCTAACCCCACAAAGAGCATACTGAAGTCATCAACTTGGGGTCAGAGGAAGACAAAAGAGAAGTCAAGATCGGGGCATCATTAAGGCCAGAAATCAAAGACAAGCTGATAACAATCCTCAGAGATTTTGTTGACGTATTTGCTTGGTCCTATCAAGATATGCCAGGGTTGGATACCGACATTGTCATGCACAAGCTCCCCCTGAAGCCAGAATGTCCTCCGGTCAAACAAAAGCTTCGCAGGTCAAGACCAGACATGGCGCTTAAAATCCGAGATGAGGTCAAAAAGCAAATAGATGTCGGCTTTCTAGCAGTATCCAAGTATCCAGAATGGGTGGCAAACATTGTACCAGTCCCAAAGAAGGATGGCAAGGTCAGGATGTGCGTAGACTACAGGGATCTAAACAAAGCAAGTCTGAAGGATGACTTCCCTTTACCGCACATTGATACTTTGGTGGATAACACAACAAGCTTTGCAGTTTTCTCGTTCATGGACGGATTTTCTAGTTATAACCAGATAAAAATGGATCCATATGACATGGAGAAAACAACCTTCATCACACCATGGGGCACCTATTGTTATAAGGTAATGCCTTTTGGTTTGAAGAACGCAGGGGCAACGTATCAGAGAGCTATGGTCAGACTCTTTCATGATATGATGCACAAAGAAATCGAGGTGTACGTAGACAATATGATTGCAAAATCCCAAAGTGAAGAAGACCACTTGGATCATCTGCTGAAGCTATTCAAGAGACTCTGAAAGTATCAATTGAGATTAAATCCAGCAAAATGCACCTTTGGAGTTTGCTCAGGCAAGTTACTTGGTTTCATCGTTAGTCAGCGAGGAATTGAAGTAGACCCCGACAAGGTTAAAGCAATCCAGGAGATGCCTGCTCCCAAAACTGAGAAACAAGTCAGAGGCTTCCTCGGACGTTTGAATTACATCTCCAGGTTCATCTCCAATCTGACCCCTACCTACACACCGATCTTCAAGTTGTTACGAAAAGATCAAACAGTGGTATGGAATAAAAACTGTCAGGCCGCATTCGAGAAAATCAAGCAGTATTTGCAAGAACTTCCAGTGTTAATTCCTCCGGTACCTGGAAGGCCTTTGTTCATGTATATGACAGTGTTAGAAGATTCGATGGGCCGTGTCTTGGGCCAGACTGATGAGTCAGGAAAGAAAGAACACGCGATCTATTATCTAAGCAAGAAGTTCACCGATTGCGAGAGTCGTTACTCTCCCCTGGAAAAAGCTTGTTATGTGTTAGCATGGGCTGCCAAGCGTCTGAGGCAATACATGATTTGTCACGCTGCGATGCTGATTTCTAAGATGGACCCCATCAAGTACATCTTTGAAAAGCCAACTCAAACAGGAAGATTAGCCCGATGGCATATGCTCTTATCAGAGTACGATATCCAATATGTTGCTAAAAAATATATCAAAGGAAGTGTCTTATCAGAACACCTCACAGAGCATCCTATGAAGGATTATCAACCACTCAAGTTCGATTTTCCTGATGAAGATGTGATGTATATTCAGCGCACGAAACCAGAGCCTGGGCCAGAAGAAGGTCCCGAGCCTGGATCCCGATGGGAGATGATGTTAGATGGAGCATCAAACAAAAATGGACATGGCATCGGAGCTGTTCTAAAAAATCCAACTGGAGGGTACACTGCGGTCACAACCCGACTTTGTTTCTCATGTACAAACAACATAGCAGAATATGAAGCCTGCATCCTAGGGTTGGAAGCTGCCATTGATCTCCGCATCAAAATCTTGGAAGTAATTGGTGATTCTGCTTTGGTAATATACCAACTCAAAGGAGAATGGGAAACCAGGGATGAAAAATTGATCCCTTATAAGACCCACATCTTAGAGATGGCTGAATATTTCGATGAAATTACCTTCAAGCACGTACCAAGGGTAGAAAATCACATTGCCGATGCATTAGCCATGATGGCATCAATGTGGAAGGTCCAGTTTGTCAACGAGGCACCTCTGATCCGCATTGAAAGAAGGACAGTACCCGCATATGTCATGGCAATAGACGAAGAATCTGATGAGAAGCCATGGTTTCATGATATCAAGAATTTCCTCCAAAATCAAGAGTATCCCGCTAACGCGTCCACCATTGACAAAAGAGCAATACAAAGGTTGTCATCTAAATTCTTCATCAGCAATAGTGTCTTGTACAAGAGAAATCATGACATGGTCTTACTCCGATGCGTCGATGAAAACGAGGCGAATCTCATAATGACCGAAGTACATGAAGGAACCTTCGGCACCCATGCGAATGGCCACGCCATGGCTAAGAAAATCTTACGAGCAGGTTACTTCTGGTTAACTTTGGAGACAGACTGCATACTCTTCGCTCGAAAGTGTCATAAATGTCAAGTTTATGCCGATAAAGTGCATGTCTCTCCACATCCTCTCAATGTGATGACATCACCTTGGCCTTTTGCAATGTGGGGTATAGATATGATTGGGGCCATAGAGCCAAAAGCTTCCAACGACCATCGCTTCATTCTTGTCGCAATCGATTATTTCACCAAATGGGTGGAAGCAGCGTCATATGCAAACGTGACAAAGCAAGTGGTTGCACGCTTCATCAAAAAAGAGATTGTCTTTCGATATGGTATCCCTAACCAGATCATCACTGACAACGGGTCGAATCTGAACAACAAAAAAATGAAGGAACTTTGTGACAATTTTAAGATCAAACATCACAACTCGTCCCCTTACAGACCTAAGATGAATGGTGCAGTTGAAGCTGCAAACAAAAACATCAAAAAGATAATACAAAAGATGGTTGTAACTTATAAAGATTGGCACGAGATGCTACCATTTGCTTTGCACGGATACCGAACATCAGTGCACACTTCGACAGGGGCAACTCCCTTTTCCTTAGTGTACGGGATGGACGTTGTGCTACCCATTGAAGTCAAAATACCTTCCTTAAAGATCTTGACGGAAGAAAAGCTTGATGAAGACGAATGGATAAAAGAAAGAATCGATTCGTTGAATCTCATTGACGAGAAAAGAATGACGGCCATGTGCCACAGTCAAATCTATCAACAAAGGATGGCCCGAGCGTTCAACAAGAAGGTTTGTCCCAAAGAGTATAGGGAAGGAGAGCTTGTGCTTAGAAAGATCCTACCAACGCAAAAAGATATGCGTGGCAAGTGGATGCCCAACTATGACGGCCCTTTCGTTGTAAAGACTATTTTCTCCGGAGGATCTCTGATTCTCGAAACTATGGATGGCGAACAACTCAAGTATCCCATCAACTCATACGCAGTAAGAAAATACTACGCCTGAAACGAAATACTTAGAAAGGGGATTTCAGTGCCTCGATAAGATGAAAGCCCAATGTTTGAAAGCTGGCAGACGCTGGGGCAGAGTCCTGTGCAGAATATTAGAAGAAAGGCCAATGCCTGTTGTTCTCGTCAGAAGCAGCAAAGCAAGTGAACTAGCAGTCGGAAGGACCAGATTATTATGGGATTCTGTAACCTTTTCTGTTGCCATTTTTTCAAACTTATAAAATTCCCAAGGCTTTGCCTTTTGTAAAGCTCTTGTCTATCAATAAAATCAGATTTTTGGCCAAATCATTGTTATGATCCGCTATTTTTGTTATGCAATTTCACTTATTTGTTAATAAGAATTTGTCATGAAAGCAAAGTGTTTTGAAAAGCTTAAAGTATTGTTTTGTAAAAAAAAAGGGGAAAACATGATTTGACAAAATGTTTGAAAGTTCTAGAGGTAATCTGATAACATTACACAGTCCTCAAAGTGGTGGAAGGTTGTTGTTACCCTATACCAAGCTAGAGGTGTCTGACAATAATTCTAGCTCTTAAGCTAAGACTTCTTCTCTGCAGAATTACGAAGATATTATTGAGAAAAGATCGTTATCTACACCAAAGAAGGAAGTGTCGCCTGACTTAAGGCATTTTGAAATTCAGCGTGACGAGTTCTCTCTTTATTTTTGCTTTCCTTTGTTCCTACGGGTCGTTTTGCGTCTTGCATACATCATCATGACAACATACACATTTGATTGCATTCCTGCCATTGAGATCCTTCGGTCATTACTGTCGCTACTGCGAAAATCGGCGCCGGCTGAACAGAAGAGTCGCCACCGTGCGTTATTTATCCCAACGGAGGGAAAGGAAACGCTCAGAGTAAACCTACCGCAAAGACGGGAAAGGAATGGTCATCGCAACCAAATCCTGGATTCGGGAGTCGGTTACGCAAGGGGAAGGTATTAGCACCCCTCACGTCCGTCGTACTCGACGGGATCCACGCTTGTTTTCTAGTACGGATTATTATTCTATCTAAACTACAGGTTAAGGGTTAAAAAGAAAAGAAAATGACTCGGCAAAGTATCGCACTTTATGCCTACGTATTCCCGTCTGGAACGAGAAATCAGAGTCAACGTAGTTCGCCTACCTACTGGAAAGGAAGGGAAGGTTGCTCGCTAGGATATCGCATCCTATGCCTACGTACTTTCATACGGCATGAAAGATCAGAGCAAACGTAGTTCGGGCCACGTACGACACAAGTCTGTCTTGGTTGATTTTATTCCTTCTGAAAAAGGGTCTTCTGATTAGCAGTCCCAGCGGACGAAAATGACGTTTTGATGAGTTCACATTCTTTTACGGAAGAAGTGTCTTTTATTGTGTTTGAAATATTTATTGTGTTTTTTCTGTTTGTTTTGAGAAAGAAGAGACAGAACTCTAACCTACGGTCGCGAAGGGAATCAAACTAACCTAATGTTATCATGCATGGGTTAAGACCTAGTGTCTATCATGCTCCTCTCTTGCACAGAGAGAAACAGAGATCTTAAGGGAATAGACGGAAACGGAAACAATATCAGATATATACAGTAAAGCAGTAAAATGCATGGATGCAGCAATACAAGCGAGGCAAGGGAGTCCCACTCAACCTCGAACCTAGAAAACAATAGGCAAAAGTGAACAGACTTCACTTTCAACCCAACAGGGTAAACATCAAACAATACAGTCCAGAAAACCAATCAATACATCAGAAATGAAATACAGCAGAAAAAATAAACAGCATCAGCAGCTCTGAAACAACATCTGACTTCAAGCTTCTCCAATCAGCTACAGGCTTCAGCAAGCATCACTCACCATCTCCACAGCCTTCAAGCAAGGTCTTTGATCATCAGTCCTCCATCTGCAATGGCTTTTCTTCAAGTCTCAATCTCCAGGATGAATATCAGTCAACCAGATGAAGTGAATGAATGTTAGACAGTCAATTACCTACCAAGGGTGGTTTATTAACTGTTAACATTATACAGACAATTTTCCCTCAAAAGTTCTATCTTTCAAATACATTCACTGATCCTTCCAAAGGAAGGAGGTGGATATTTGAAAAAGACTTTGAATCATAAGGAAAGGATGGATGCAGACAAAGCATTCCATGTTTGAGAAACCAGTTTTCTAATCTAGAGCTCTGCCTAGCTCCTAAACCCTAGTCTCCTCAACAGCTGCTAGCAAGAATCTCCTCATCAACTCTGGAAGTTGGTCTTCAGGCTCTGGATCTCCAATGGTTTCATCATCACAAGTCTTCAGCTCTCCCAATCCCCAAGCAATCCCAATACCCACTCAGACAAATCAATAATCCCCAGAGGGCACACCACACCAGTCACACAAATATAGACAGTAATATACTAATAGCAGTAGGGGAATCCTGGTGATTTCTAAGGGGATCTATCCTATACCCATAACCCCTATAGTCCATACCCCAAAAATCAAATGAAAATTTCCTAAAAGAATTAAACTATCTCATCTAATGTTGATTTAAAACCCTAGTTTTGTTCATGTTGTTTTCACCTAAACTAAACACCTAAAATTAATTCCTAAAAAATATGAACTAAATTGTATGCACAAGCTAATCTTATCTACTAATCAACCTAAAAAGAATAGGTAAAAAATATTAAAGCAACTAGTAGAACAAAAATTATCAAAATCATGTATGAAATGAAACACCTAAAATAGGCATTTATTTGGAAAATATGGGAAAAATATCAAATAAAAAATAAAATGCAATTTTTATTTTTTATAATTTTCTAGACAGAATTATTGACCTATAGAAAAAACAAGAATCAAGAAATATTAATTTTTCATTTTTATATGATTTTTTAAAGATGCAAAAATATTAAAGGAAATTAAAACACAAAAAAAATGGAAATTAAATGGGAGGGGTGAGAATAGCATCTGCGCCCTAGTTATAATCCAGGTGGGCCACCAGCTGGGAGGTGCGAATATCAAAGTTACTAGGCCCAGGAAGCAATCAGAAACAAACAAAAAATAAAAAAAGAGTACAAACGGTGCAGATAGTCATTAATTCAGTTCATTTACGTTGGGCCTGGCAATTGGGGGTGTTAAAAGCAAGGGTATCATGAGTCCAGAGTGGTACAATTAGTGAAACGCAGCGTTTTACATTAAGTCTTCCCCTCCGTTATTCAACTTCAAATACCAACCGTTGGATGAGATGAAAAAGTCACATAATTGGAACGATCGAGCGGCCACGGGTCATCGTCCCAAAGACTTCTAGGGTTTTGCAGGATTTCATGAATACGATACCTTCATGCCCAAACTTTCCATCCTCTGGTTCTTCCTCGTTTCTCCATGAAAACAAAAAATATAAACACCAAAATTGCTCCCCTCCTCACGTAGAACACAACTGTATCCATAGTTTTCAATATACCAGCCTAGATCTTCAAACCCGATAGGCATCACAATTCTGATCCACCATTTCCACCTGTGATTGATCGCTCCAATTCTCTCTAAGTCTTGCCCTAAACTAATCCATATCTTGCACTGATCATTACACGCTATTCATTCAAGATTATCATGCAATATCCTAATAGCTACAAGCCTCAACAGTTTATGCACTCCATGGCTAATCCTCATAAAACCTCTCCAAACCTTGTGGAACTCATCATCTAACCTAACTTAACCATTCTAAGCTAACAAATCCCTATCATGCTAACTAAACCATGCAATTCGAGCAGAGATACCAACCTGGTTCAAAATGGAGAAACAACTATGGAACTCCTTGATCCAATGCTTGCAGGGACTTGAAACTGATCCACACACTCCCACTTTGATTCTGTATGCAAAGATCTTGACTCAACCTTCTTGTATCATGTGATTCCAACTTCTTGCACCTTGGATGATGAAACTTGTATGGCACTATCCTTGCTCAATTCAGCCAAATTCTTGTGAGAATTGTAATCTATGAATGATAGTGATGAAGATCAGATCAAGAAATGTGAGAATTGATGGAGATTTGAGAGAGTTTGAGATGCTTTTGCAAATTGGAGAAAGTGAGTGAAACTTGTGATTTTGAGAGAATGAGATCACCAACCATGGCATGAACCATCTCATATCAATATATAGGTGAGGTTAGAAACTCCTAGAAACTTGGAGAAACTTCCCTTGCACTTTTTCCTTTGGATTTGGTTTATGTATCTTCCATTACAAGTAGCCATGAATAAATCTTAAAATTTGAACTAACCTCAAAATTCCATTTTAGCCAATGTTCTTAAAATGATCTTTCCATTCAAAATGACCTATAATTTTGCTTCATTTGGTCAAAATATGGAAAATCTCATTTTTAAGTCCATTTTTATTCATTAAATCCAACAATTTTGAAACCTTGTGCTATGAACCTTTCCAATCTCTCATGGTCACTCTTCTAGACTCAAAATGTCATTTGGAGCAAGTTTTATGTTGTAAAGTTTTTCATTTGAAGCTTCCTTGTATGAGTTTTGGGCATAGGCTTGAAATGACCTGTAATCCTCAGATGACCAAAATACCCTTTTCTTGACAAGACCATAAGTAGAGTTCCACAAATCATATGAAGGCATAATATACCATTCTAGAAAGCTAAGACAATGAGGAACAATTCTTATGTTGACCAGAAATTCATTTGAAATCTCCTTGAGGGGTAAATATTGCTTGGAAGTCAAGTCACTTTCACAGACAAAATTTCAGATACCTCAGATGACCTGTAACTTGCAAAGACCATAACTTGAGTTCTATAAATCTCCTTGATGTCTTCCACCACTCAAATTAAAGGTCTTGAGATCCTCTACAAGTTTCATGTTGGCCAAGGATCCATTTTAAGCTTGCATTTTGAATTATCTTGCTTGGAAGTTTGACCTAAACCAGGGGATTTTACACAGAAACCCTAATTTAGAAACTCCCCTTCTTCTTGATTTCTCTTGATTTCTCCTTGGCACATCACCATATCCATATCTACATGTCAAATGATGAACCCCACATCTCTCAAATAGGCCTTGATGCCTTTCAATCAATCAATTGACCTAGAGTTGACCCAGGGTTGACCTAGATGAAACCCTAGTTGACTGTCTTCAACTGCAATACTTGTAATTTCACCAATGACTTATTTCCTTCTCCAAATGACTTTCTAAGTCCTCCATGATGTCTAGATATTCCCCATACTCAGCCCACAGCTCACAATTTCTTTGTTGATCCTCAGGGATCCTCAGATAGGAGATGGATGCACTTGCTTGATCCATTGACTTCCCAACTTTCAAATTCTTTCTGATGACTTGAATGATATTGACTTTGGATAATAACATCTTGATAGGCCTCTGGAGATGAGAATAATGATTGGTCCCCTGTTGAATGACTTGCTATGCTTATGCTATGCAGATGATTGGACTATGTACATGGCTCTATATGCAAATGCTAATGATATTAAAACATAAACCAAGTGAATAAGGTTGGGCAAATTTTAGGGTGCAACAATTACCTTTATCTTTGACTTGTTATTACAAAGTTCGCTTCAAAGTCGACATCCTGGGGTTTCCTTATTTTCGTGGGGAAGCTAGTGGTGACTAGCAATATCCAATTTACACCAACAGGGGGTTGTTACCAATTTTCATCTTCGATTTGGCGCTTTGACAAAGCATCGACGTGTATGTGAGGAAGTTACTAGCAAAGAACACTAAAGGTGTCGAGCTAACGACATGAAACAAGTGCTTGTTGGGAGGCAACCCAATGGTTTTTGAGTTTGTATAGCTTTATGTTTATTTAGTTTAATTCAATTTTGTTAGGTTGTTAGAATAATGTTTGTGTTTGCTCTCAAGTTTGTTTTTTATTAGCTTGAGGATGCATTTTGTGATTTTCTAATTTGATCGTTTCAACTTGCGAATGTATGGTTTTGATATTGTTTGAAGTTAGTACTTTGCAAGGTACTCGTTTATCGCTTTCTAGAACATAGCATGATTATGAGACTTTTCATTTGTACAATTTTCATGTCATTCATTCTTTTACCATACTTGTTCAGTTTGAATCACTTTAGAACTAAACCTTTTTGTGAGGAGCTTTCCAGTGTTTACTATATGCTTGGAGACCAACATTCTTGTTTAACTCGGTTTTATTATGTTTAATCTTGTATTTGTGTTGATTTGTATGATAGCACTAAAATGATCAAGGCATTTTGTTCGATTTTGAGCATACCCACTTGACCAAATAGTCAATCTACCTTGTGAGTGAGTGAGAATTTGCTTACCCCTTTGAGCCTTTGTTAGAATCCATATTGGTGTTAAGTTCATTTTTGTATGGATTCTAATACTTTTTCTTGAACTATAACCATGACTTGTTATT
This sequence comes from Lathyrus sativus, assembly GCA_963859935.3. NCBI lineage: Eukaryota > Viridiplantae > Streptophyta > Magnoliopsida > Fabales > Fabaceae > Lathyrus > Lathyrus sativus. The sequence continues at coordinate 24,838,434 of OZ012737.1, forward strand.
TGAGTTTTTACCCGTGCCTAATAAGTTTGGGAGCATTCATGTCACTATGTGTGGTTGTATTCAAGTTGGGGAGAAGAGGTTGGTTGCTAAGAGGTTGAGAAAAAGAAAAAGTTTGAAAAAGAAAGAAAAAAAAAAGAAAAAGAAAAAAAAAGAATAATGTTATGCGAATAAATTGTGTGGAATGGTGTAACAATTTGGAAAAAAGAAAAAGGTGATTGGAATTTGTGAGTGCTTGAGATTGTGAGAAATGATCACTCTCATTTGATTAGGCAAGTTTTTGTTCTTTTACCTTAAGAAAAACATTTTTTTGTTACCCAAGCCACATTACAACCCTTAAAGCCCTTGTGATTTTTTCTTTTATACTGTTCAATATGAGTTTTTTCTTGATGAATGCATAATTTAACTTGTTGTTGACTTGATTGTTGGGTGAGAGTTAAGTCCCTCGTATTTTTTCTATTCATCTACCGATGAAGTGTGTGCTAGGTGTGATTCATTTTTGAACTTTGTATTGTCTTAGAATTTTTGACATGTGTTTTGTATTTAGGAGTTGTTTCATTTTCATGTCATCATTATAGTTTAGTGGTATGTTTTTCTTTGCATGTACGTTTTTGTGTTGAACCATACATTTGTTTTTGTTTTTCAAAACTTGTTGAATCGTGATTGCTTGGTTATTACTTTTGTTTTCTTGAGTTGATCGATTCTTGTTTGAGGACAAACAAGTTTAAGTTGGGGAGAGTTTGATAAGTGCTAAAATGTACTGATTTTGAGTGTAAATAATTGGCATTTATTGGCTTGATTCAACCAATAAACCTCAACTTTTGTGCATATGTTGTATAGTTTAAATTATAGTGTATATATTGAGTGTCGCGTAAATTTCATTAAGTTTAATTGATTTTTTCTCATTTTTTGTAGGTATATAAGCAATGATATTTTGTCATCATCTTATAGAGCATTGAATAAGCTTTCCAACGCTTCCGACCGCGCGTAAAACGGAGTTACGGTTCAGAAGTTATGGTCTAAACAAGTGCTGGTTTGCTGTCATGTTCGCTAGGCGAACAAAAGTTCGCCAGGCCAACAGAAAGATCAAAAACATGTGAAAAACACTGTTTTGGCAGTAGCAAAAGTTGCATATGTTCGTCAGGCAAACAGGACTCCGCCAGGCGAATACTTGGACCCATTTTTGCCTATTTAAGTGATTTTTCAGTATTTTTTAGGTTATGTTGTTTGGGAACTTTTTACCCCAACTTTATCAAACACATTCTTGAGTAGATTTAGCTTAGAAACAACATTGGAAGGTGCATCTTGACGATCCGGAGTCGAATCCACTTTAATCGGAGTTGACAGACCGTGAGATTTGTGTTCTTCTTCCTTTCTCTCTATGTATTTTTCATTTGTTGGGGTTTTGTATGTAAGTTTATCTTGATTGTATGTATATTTATGGATCTTTGTATAAAATATCTTTTACAACTCTTTATTGATGGTTATCTTGATTTTTTACTTAATGGGTTTAGATTGCTATAGATATATACGGTTCAAACTCGATCTAAGATGAACATCTATTAGATTCTAAATGCTATAGATAGATTTAGGACTAATATTCACGTGGGTATCGATTCTTAATGCTCCGTGTTGTCGATTTGTGTGAGAGATCAACAATGAGACGATACGGTTGATCTCTCGACTTTGTGTTAGAGATAAACTCTGTTGTGAGTGATACGTGATGATATTGACGAGCGAATTAGGTTGCGTGCATTTGATCCATATATTTTTTAGTGCATGATGGGTAGAACGAAATACAACTCCTGAAGAGTTTTCTCATTTCTTAAGAATGTACTTATTTTCTTGTTTTATGTTTTTCCTTTTGAATTTTTGTCTCAAACCATTCAAACCCAAGCTTAGAGACGTAGAGATTGTTGACTGACATTCTTTCCCTTACACTGATCCCTGTGGAGACAATAAATCCCAGAGGAAATTCTTCCGAAAATAATATTTTTGCTTGCTGCTTTACCGCTTGAACAAAATGGCGTCGTTGTTGGGGATTGGTTGTGATATTGAGTCACATTGCAATAGTTTTGTAAGTTCAGAGTATGCCTAAGAGGGGGGGGGGGGTGAATTAGGCTTGTAGAAACTTTTTCAGATTTTTGGTGTTCTTTAATTTTTCTTTGGTTATGTTCTTGGTGATGGATGCAGTAAAAAGCATAAAGAAAGTGGACACCAAGATTTATAGTGGTTCCCTTCACAATTCGAAGGTACTCCACTCCCCTTTCCACATGAAAGAGAGTTTTCACTATTGTTTTAGAAAGTACAACCTATCACACCATCAACCGGTGAGGCTTACAATCTAACAACAAAACAAACTAGTGTGCAAGAACAATCCTCTTGCAAAACACTAACCCTTGTGTCCAACAATCCTGGATCACAAGTCACAACAGACTATTCTGTAATTCTTTTTTATAATTTGAGAGTATAATAGTAATATCAATACAGAGATTGATCTTCTCCTTTAATCAGAATTCACAACTTAATCTCAATACAAGTGTTCAAACAAATGGATGTGAAAGGTTATGCAAGTATGAACACTTTTTGAATGTATTTGAAATTATTTGAAAAGTAGTGAATATGATTCAATGATTGTTTTTGAAAATTGTTGGAGGTTTTTGTTAATTTGAAATTATCAGAATTTATATCATCCAAAACACCATTTCAAAAGGGTATATTTGAGTATGAGTTAACACATGGAAAGGTATAACATTCAAATAATTTTTGAACTTGAAAGGAAACAAATTTTCAGAAAACGTTCAGTGTTAATCGGTTAACCATATAGGTTAATCGGTTAACACTGTAACGTTGGCCCAAAGTATTTAAAATTTTAGGGCGTTAATCGATTAACCTATATGGTTAATCGGTTAACACTGTAAAAACTTTGAAAAATAATTAATTTAAAAGTGTTATACCAATTCCAAATGATTTTAAAACATGTTAATGCATTATGATCAAATGATAAAATATTTGAACACTTGTATATCAATTAAATTAGAGAATTTTGATATACCATAGCTTGTGTCCAAGTCTTGAAAGATGATCGAGCAAATGTACATGAAGCTTGAATGTTGATCACTTCCATAATACTTTGATCTTGGTCTTTTGAAAGCTTTTGACTTTTTGCACAGATGAAATGATCTTGAGTCTTGTTGTTGTTGTCATCAAAACCTTGAAACCTTGATATGAAGCTTGAATGTTGATCACTTCCATAATACTTTGATCTTGGTCTTTTGAAAGCTTTTGACTTTTTGCACAGATGAAATGATCTCGAGTCTTGTTGTTGTTGTCATCAAAACCTTGAAACCTTGAGATGAAGCATGCTTCTACAAGTTTCTAAATTTCTAAGCTTTGCACATAATTATATACATATGCTTGGATAGATACTTGTTTTGCTTTTGTCTTCCATTATGTTTGTTTAAGTGTTGTATATATTTTATTCTCGTAACATTTGTTCAAGTGTTTAGTTAGGACACTTTCTTTAGGTTGGCGCTTTGACAAAGCATCGACGTGTATGTGAGGAAGTTATTAGCAAAGAACACTAAAGGTGTTGAGCTAACGACCTGAAACAAGCGCTTGTTAGGAGGCAACACAATGGTTTTTGAGTTTGTATAGCTTTATGTTTATTTAGTTTAATTCAATTTTGTTAGGTTGTTAGAATAATGTTTGTGTTTGCTCTCAAGTTTGTTTTTGATTAGTTTGAGGATGCATTTTGTGATTTTCCAAGTTTGATCATTTTAACTTGCGTATGTATGGTTTTGATATTGTTTGAAGTTAGTACTTTGCAAGGTACTCGTTTATCGCTTTCTAGAACATAGCATGATTATGAGACTTTTCATTTGTATAATTTTAATGTCATTCATTCTTTTACCATACTTGTTCAGTTTTGAATCACTTTAGAACTAAACCTTTTTGTGAGGAGCTTTCCAGTGTTTACTATATGCTTGGAGACCAACATTCTTGTTTAACTCGGTTTTATTATGTTTAATCTTGTATTTGTGTTGATTTGTATGATAACACTAAAATGATCAAGGCATTTTGTTCGATTTTGAGCATACCCACTTGACCAAATAGTCAATCTACCTTGTGAGTGAGTGAGAAGTTGCTTACCCCTTTGAGCCTTTGTTAGAATCCATATTGGTGTTAAGTTCATTTTTGTATGGATTCTAATACCTTTTCTTGAACTATAACCATGACTTGTTATTTGAGTTTTTACCCGTGCCTAATAAGTTTGGGAGCATTCATGTCACTATGTGTGGTTGTATTCAAGTTGGGGAGAAGAGGTTGGTTGCTAAGAGGTTGAGAAAAAGAAAAAGTTTGAAAAAGAAAGAAAAAAAAAGAAAAAGAACAAGAAAAAAAAAGAGAGGGAAAAAAATTGAAAAAAAAAAGAAAAAAAAAGAAAAATGTTATGCGAATAAATTGCGTGGAATGGTGTAACAATTTGGAAAAGAGAAAAAGGTGATTGGAATTTGTGAGTGCTTGAGATTGTGAGAAATGATCACTCTCATTTGATTAGGCAAGTTTTTGTTCTTTTACCTTGAGAAAAACAATTTTTTGTTACCCAAGCCACATTACAACCCTTAAAGCCCTTGTGATTTTTGCTTTTATACTGTTCAATATGAGTTTTTTCTTGATGAATGCATAATTTAACTTGTTGTTGACTTGATTGTTGGGTGAGAGTTAAGTCCCTCGTATTTTTTCTATTCATCTACCGATGAAGTGTGTGCTAGGTGTGATTCATTTTTGAACTTTGTATTGTCTTAGAATTTTTGACATTTGTTTTGTATTTAGGAGTTGTTTCGTTTTCATGTTATCGTTATAGTTTAGTGGTATGTTTTGCTTTGCATGTACGTTTTTGTGTTGAACCATACAGTTGTTTTTGTTTTTCAAAACATGTTGAATCGTGATTGCTTGGTTATTACTTTTGTTTTCTTGAGTTGATCGATTCTTGTTTGAGGACAAACAAGTTTAAGTTGGGGAGAGTTTGATAAGTGCTAAAATGTACTGATTTTGAGTGTAAATAATTGGCACTTATTGGCTTGATTCAACCAATAAACCTCAACTTTTGTGCATATGTTGTATAGTTTAAATTATAGTGTATATATTGAGTGTCGCGTAAATTTCATTAAGTTTAATTAATTTTTTCTCATTTTTTGTAGGTATATAAGCAATGATATTTTGTCAACATCTTATAGAGCATTGAATAAGCTTTCCAACGCTTCCGACCGCGCGTAAAACAAAGTTACGGTTCAGAAGTTATGGTCGAAACAAGTGATGGTTTGCTGTCATGTTCGCCAGGCGAACAAAAGTTCGCCAGGCGAACAGAAAGATCAAAAACGCGTGAAAAACACTGTTTTGACAGTAGCAAAAGTTGCATATGTTCGCCAGGCGAACAGGACTTCGCCAGGCGAATACTGGGACCCATTTTTGTCTATTTAAGTGATTTTTCAGTATTTTTTAGGTTATGTTGTTTGGGAACTTTTTACCCCAACTTCATCAAACACATTCTTGAGTATATTTAGCTTAGAAATAACATTGGAAGGTGCATCTTGATGATCCGGAGTCGAATCCACTTCAATCGGAGTTGACAGACCGCGAGATTTGTGTTCTTCTTCCTTTCTCTCTATGTATTTTTCATTTGTTGGGGTTTTGTATGTAAGTTTATCTTGATTGTATGTATATTTATGGATCTTTGTATAAAATCTCTTTTACAACTCTTTATCGATGGTTATCTTGATTTTTTACTTAATGGGTTTGGATTGCTATAGATATATACGGTTCAAACTCGATCTAAGATGAACATCTATTAGATTCTAAATGCTAGAGATAGATTTAGGACTAATATTCACGTGGGTATTGATTCTTAATGCTCCGTGTTGTCGATTTGTGTGAGAGATCAACAATGAGACGATACGGTTGATCTCTCGACTTTGTGTTAGAGATAAACTCTGTTGTGAGTGATACGTGATGATATTGACGAGCGAACGTGCATTTGATCCATATATTTTTTTGTGCATGATGGGTAGAACGAAATACAACTCCTGAAGAGTTTTCTCATTTCTTAAGAATGTACTTATTTTCTTGTTTTATGTTTTTCCTTTTGAATTTTTATCCCAAACCATTCAAATCCAAGCTTAGAGACATAGAGATTGTCAAACGATATTCTTTCCCTCACACTGATCCCTGCGGAGATGATAAATCCCGGAGGAAATTCTTTCGAAAATAATATTTTTGCTTGCTGCTTTACCGCTTCAACAAAATGGCGTCGTTGCTGGGGATTGGTTGTGATATTGAGTCACATTGCGATAGTTTTGTAAGTTCAGAGTATGCCTAAGAGGGGGGGGGGGTGAATTAGGCTTATAGAAACTTTTTCAGATTTTTGGTGTTCTTTAATTTTTCTTTGGTTATGTTTTTGGTGATGGATGCAGTAAAAAGCATAAAGAAAGTGGACACCAAGATTTATAGTGGTTCCCTTCACAATTCGAAGGTACTCCACTCCCCTTTCCACATGAAAGAGAGTTTTCACTATTGTTTTAGAAAGTACAACCTATCACACCATCAACCGGTGAGGCTTACAATCTAACAACAAAACAAACTAGTGTGCAAGAACAATCCTCTTGCAAAACACTAACCCTTGTGTCCAACAATCCTGGATCACAAGTCACAACAGACTATTCTGTAATTCTTTTTTATAATTTGAGAGTATAATAGTAATATCAATACAGAGATTGATCTTCTCCTTTAATCAGAATTCACAACTTAATCTCAATACAAGTGTTCAAACAAATGGATGTGAAAGGTTATGCAAGTATGAACACTTTTTGAATGTATTTGAAATTATTTGAAAAGTAGTGAATATGATTCAATGATTGTTTTTGAAAATTGTTGGAGGTTTTTGTTAATTTGAAATTATCAGAATTTATATCATCCAAAACACCATTTCAAAAGGGTATATTTGAGTATGAGTTAACACATGGAAAGGTATAACATTCAAATAATTTTTGAACTTGAAAGGAAACAAATTTTCAGAAAACGTTCAGTGTTAATCGGTTAACCATATAGGTTAATCGGTTAACACTGTAACGTTGGCCCAAAGTATTTAAAATTTTAGGGCGTTAATCGATTAACCTATATGGTTAATCGGTTAACACTGTAAAAACTTTGAAAAATAATTAATTTAAAAGTGTTATACCAATTCCAAATGATTTTAAAACATGTTAATGCATTATGATCAAATGATAAAATATTTGAACACTTGTATATCAATTAAATTAGAGAATTTTGATATACCATAGCTTGTGTCCAAGTCTTGAAAGATGATCGAGCAAATGTACATGAAGCTTGAATGTTGATCACTTCCATAATACTTTGATCTTGGTCTTTTGAAAGCTTTTGACTTTTTGCACAGATGAAATGATCTTGAGTCTTGTTGTTGTTGTCATCAAAACCTTGAAACCTTGATATGAAGCTTGAATGTTGATCACTTCCATAATACTTTGATTTTGGTCTTTTGAAAGCTTTTGACTTTTTGCACAGATGAAATGATCTCGAGTCTTGTTGTTGTTGTCATCAAAACCTTGAAATCTTGAGATGAAGCATGCTTCTACAAGTTTCTAAATTTCTAAGCTTTGCACATAATTATATACATATGCTTGGATAGATACTTGTTTTGCTTTTGTCTTCCATTATGTTTGTTTAAGTGTTGTATATATTTTATTCTCGTAACATTTGTTCAAGTGTTTAGTTAGGACACTTTCTTTAGGTTGGCGCTTTGACAGAGCATCGACGTGTATGTGAGGAAGTTACTAGCAAAGAACACTAAAGGTGTCGAGCTAACGACATGAAACAAGCGCTTGTTGGGAGGCAACCCAATGGTTTTTGAGTTTTTATAGCTTTATGTTTATTTAGTTTAATTCAATTTTGTTAGGTTGTTAGAATAATGTTTGTGTTTGCTCTCAAGTTTGTTTTTGATTAGCTTGAGGATGCATTTTGTGATTTTCCAAGTTTGATCGTTTCAACTTGCGAATGTATGGTTTTGATATTGTTTGAAGTTAGTACTTTGCAAGGTACTCGTTTATCGCTTTCTAGAACATAGCATGATTATGAGACTTTTCATTTGTACAATTTTAATGTCATTCATTCTTTTACCATACTTGTTCAGTTTTGAATCACTTTAGAACTAAACCTTTTTGTGAGGAGCTTTCCAGTGTTTACTATATGCTTGGAGACCAACATTCTTGTTTAACTCGGTTTTATTATGTTTAATCTTGTATTTGTGTTGATTTGTATGATAGCACTAAAATGATCAAGGCATTTTGTTCGATTTTGAGCATACCCACTTGACCAAATAGTCAATCTACCTTGTGAGTGAGTGAGAAGTTGCTTACCCCTTTGAGCCTTTGTTAGAATCCATATTGGTGTTAAGTTCATTTTTGTATGGATTCTAATACCTTTTCTTGAACTATAACCATGACTTGTTATTTGAGTTTTTACCCGTGCCTAATAAGTTTGGGAGCATTCATGTCACTATGTGTGGTTGTATTCAAGCTGGGGAGAAGAGGTTGGTAGCTAAGAGGTTGAGAAAAAGAAAAAGTTTGAAAAAGAAAGAAAAAAAAAGAAAAAGAACAAGAAAAAAAAAGAGAGGGAAAAGAATTGAAAAAAAAAAGAAAAAAAAAGAAAAATGTTATGCGAATAAATTGCGTGGAATGGTGTAACAATTTGGAAAAGAGAAAAAGGTGATTAGAATTTGTGAGTGCTTGAGATTGTGAGAAATGATCACTCTCATTTGATTAGGCAAGTTTTTGTTCTTTTACCTTGAGAAAAACAATTTTTTGTTACCAGGGCCACATTACAACCCTTAAAGCCCTTGTGATTTTTGCTTTTATGCTGTTCAATATGAGTTTTTTCTTGATGAATGCATAATTTAACTTGTTGTTTACTTGATTGTTGGGTGAGAGTTAAGTCCCTCGTATTTTTTCTATTCATCTACCGATGAAGTGTGTGCTAGGTGTGATTCATTTTTGAACTTTGTATTGTCTTAGAGTTTTTGACATGTGTTTTGTATTTAGGAGTTGTTTCGTTTTCATGTTATCGTTATAGTTTAGTAGTATGTTTTGCTTTACATGTACGTTTTTCTGTTGAACCATACATTTGTTTTTGTTTTTCAAAACTTGTTGAATCGTGATTGCTTGGTTATCACTTTTGTTTTCTTGAGTTGATCGATTCTTGTTTGAGGACAAACAAGTTTAAGTTGGGGAGAGTTTGATAAGTGCTAAAATGTACTGATTTTGAGTGTAAATAATTGGCACTTATTGGCTTGATTCAACCAATAAACCTCAACTTTTGTGCATATGTTGTATAGTTTAAATTATAGTGTATATATTGAATGTCGCGTAAATTTCATTAAGTTTAATTGATTTTTTCTCATTTTTTGTAGGTATATAAGCAATGATATTTTGTCATCATCTTATAGAGCATTGAATAAGCTTTCCAACGCTTCCGACCGCGCGTAAAACGGAGTTACGGTTCAGAAGTTATGGTCGAAACAAGTGATGGTTTGCTGTCATGTTCGCCAGGCGAACAAAAGTTCGCCAGGCGAACAGAAAGATCAAAAACGCGTGAAAAACACTGTTTTGACAGTAGCAAAAGTTGCATATGTTCGCCAGGCGAACAGGACTTCGCCAGGCGAATACTGGGACCCATTTTTGTCTATTTAAGTGATTTTTCAGTATTTTTTAGGTTATGTTGTTTGGGAACTTTTTACCCCAACTTCATCAAACACATTCTTGAGTATATTTAGCTTAGAAATAACATTGGAAGGTGCATCTTGATGATCCGGAGTCGAATCCACTTCAATCGGAGTTGACAGACCGCGAGATTTGTGTTCTTCTTCCTTTCTCTCTATGTATTTTTCATTTGTTGGGGTTTTGTATGTAAGTTTATCTTGATTGTATGTATATTTATGGATCTTTGTATAAAATCTCTTTTACAACTCTTTATCGATGGTTATCTTGATTTTTTACTTAATGGGTTTGGATTGCTATAGATATATACGGTTCAAACTCGATCTAAGATGAACATCTATTAGATTCTAAATGCTAGAGATAGATTTAGGACTAATATTCACGTGGGTATTGATTCTTAATGCTCCGTGTTGTCGATTTGTGTGAGAGATCAACAATGAGACGATACGGTTGATCTCTCGACTTTGTGTTAGAGATAAACTCTATTGTGAGTGATACGTGATGATATTGACGAGCGAACGTGCATTTGATCCATATATTTTTTTGTGCATGATGGGTAGAACGAAATACAACTCCTGAAGAGTTTTCTCATTTCTTAAGAATGTACTTATTTTCTTGTTTTATGTTTTTCCTTTTGAATTTTTATCCCAAACCATTCAAATCCAAGCTTAGAGACATAGAGATTGTCAAACGATATTCTTTCCCTCACACTGATCCCTGCGGAGATGATAAATCCCGGAGGAAATTCTTTCGAAAATAATATTTTTGCTTGCTGCTTTACCGCTTCAACAAAATGGCGTCGTTGCTGGGGATTGGTTGTGATATTGAGTCACATTGCGATAGTTTTGTAAGTTCAGAGTATGCCTAAGAGGGGGGGGGGGGGGGGGTGAATTAGGCTTATAGAAACTTTTTCAGATTTTTGGTGTTCTTTAATTTTTCTTTGGTTATGTTTTTGGTGATGGATGCAGTAAAAAGCATAAAGAAAGTGGACACCAAGATTTATAGTGGTTCCCTTCACAATCCGAAGGTACTCCACTCCCCTTTCCACATGAAAGAGAGTTTTCACTATTGTTTTAGAAAGTACAACCTATCACACCATCAACCGGTGAGGCCTACAATCTAACAACAAAACAAACTAGTGTGCAAGAACAATCCTCTTGCAAAACACTAACCCTTGTGTCCAACAATCCTGGATCACAAGTCACAACAGACTATTCTGTAATTCTTTTTATAATTTGAGAGTATAATAGTAATATCAATACAAAGATTGATCTTCTCATTTAATCAGAATTCACAATTTAATCTCAATACAAGTGTTCAAACAAATGGATGTGAAAGGTTATGCAAGTATGAACACTTTTTGAATGTATTTGAAATTATTTGAAAAGTAGTGAATATGATTCAATGATTGTTTTTGAAAATAGTTGGAGATTTTTGTTAATTTGAAATTATCATAATTTATATCATCCAAAACACCATTTCAAAAGGGTATATTTGAGTATGAGTTAACACATGGAAAGGTATAACATTCAAATAATTTTTGAACTTGAAAGGAAACAATTTTTCAGAAAACGTTCAGTGTTAATCGGTTAACCATATAGGTTAATCGGTTAACACTGTAACGTTGGTCCAAAATATTTAAAATTTTAGGGCGTTAATCGATTAACCTATATGGTTAATCGGTTAACACTGTAAAAACTTTGAAAAATAATTAATTTAAAAGTGTTATACCAATTCCAAATAATTTTAAAACATGTTAATGCATTATGATCAAATGATAAAATATTTGAACACTTGTATATCAATTAAATTAGAGAATTTCGATATACCATAGCTTGTGTCCAAGTCTTGAAAGATGATCGAGCAAATGTACATGAAGCTTGAATGTTGATCACTTCCATAATACTTTGATCTTGGTCTTTTGAAAGCTTTTGACTTTTTGCACAGATGAAATGATCTTGAGTCTTGTTGTTGTTGTCATCAAAACCTTGAAACCTTGATATGAAGCTTGAATGTTGATCACTTCCATAATACTTTGATTTTGGTCTTTTGAAAGCTTTTGACTTTTTGCACAGATGAAATGATCTCGAGTCTTGTTGTTGTTGTCATCAAAACCTTGAAATCTTGAGATGAAGCATGCTTCTACAAGTTTCTAAATTTCTAAGCTTTGCACATAATTATATACATATGCTTGGATAGATACTTGTTTTGCTTTTGTCTTCCATTATGTTTGTTTAAGTGTTGTATATATTTTATTCTCGTAACATTTGTTCAAGTGTTTAGTTAGGACACTTTCTTTAGGTTGGCGCTTTGACAGAGCATCGGCGTGTATGTGAGGAAGTTACTAGCAAAGAACACTAAAGGTGTCGAGCTAACGACATGAAACAAGCGCTTGTTGGGAGGCAACCCAATGGTTTTTGAGTTTTTATAGCTTTATGTTTATTTAGTTTAATTCAATTTTGTTAGGTTGTTAGAATAATGTTTGTGTTTGCTCTCAAGTTTGTTTTTGATTAGCTTGAGGATGCATTTTGTGATTTTCCAAGTTTGATCGTTTCAACTTGCGAATGTATGGTTTTGATATTGTTTGAAGTTAGTACTTTGCAAGGTACTCGTTTATCGCTTTCTAGAACATAGCATGATTATGAGACTTTTCATTTGTACAATTTTAATGTCATTCATTCTTTTACCATACTTGTTCAGTTTTGAATCACTTTAGAACTAAACCTTTTTGTGAGGAGCTTTCCAGTGTTTACTATATGCTTGGAGACCAACATTCTTGTTTAACTCGGTTTTATTATGTTTAATCTTGTATTTGTGTTGATTTGTATGATAGCACTAAAATGATCAAGGCATTTTGTTCGATTTTGAGCATACCCACTTGACCAAATAGTCAATCTACCTTGTGAGTGAGTGAGAAGTTGCTTACCCCTTTGAGCCTTTGTTAGAATCCATATTGGTGTTAAGTTCATTTTTGTATGGATTCTAATACCTTTTCTTGAACTATAACCATGACTTGTTATTTGAGTTTTTACCCGTGCCTAATAAGTTTGGGAGCATTCATGTCACTATGTGTGGTTGTATTCAAGCTGGGGAGAAGAGGTTGGTAGCTAAGAGGTTGAGAAAAAGAAAAAGTTTGAAAAAGAAAGAAAAAAAAAGAAAAAGAACAAGAAAAAAAAAGAGAGGGAAAAGAATTGAAAAAAAAAAGAAAAAAAAAGAAAAATGTTATGCGAATAAATTGCGTGGAATGGTGTAACAATTTGGAAAAGAGAAAAAGGTGATTAGAATTTGTGAGTGCTTGAGATTGTGAGAAATGATCACTCTCATTTGATTAGGCAAGTTTTTGTTCTTTTACCTTGAGAAAAACAATTTTTTGTTACCAGGGCCACATTACAACCCTTAAAGCCCTTGTGATTTTTGCTTTTATGCTGTTCAATATGAGTTTTTTCTTGATGAATGCATAATTTAACTTGTTGTTTACTTGATTGTTGGGTGAGAGTTAAGTCCCTCGTATTTTTTCTATTCATCTACCGATGAAGTGTGTGCTAGGTGTGATTCATTTTTGAACTTTGTATTGTCTTAGAGTTTTTGACATGTGTTTTGTATTTAGGAGTTGTTTCGTTTTCATGTTATCGTTATAGTTTAGTAGTATGTTTTGCTTTACATGTACGTTTTTCTGTTGAACCATACATTTGTTTTTGTTTTTCAAAACTTGTTGAATCGTGATTGCTTGGTTATCACTTTTGTTTTCTTGAGTTGATCGATTCTTGTTTGAGGACAAACAAGTTTAAGTTGGGGAGAGTTTGATAAGTGCTAAAATGTACTGATTTTGAGTGTAAATAATTGGCACTTATTGGCTTGATTCAACCAATAAACCTCAACTTTTGTGCATATGTTGTATAGTTTAAATTATAGTGTATATATTGAGTGTCGCGTAAATTTCATTAAGTTTAATTGATTTTTTCTCATTTTTTGTAGGTATATAAGCAATGATATTTTGTCATCATCTTATAGAGCATTGAATAAGCTTTCCAACGCTTCCGACCGCGCGTAAAACAAAGTTACGGTTCAGAAGTTATGGTCGAAACAAGTGATGGTTTGCTGTCATGTTCGCCAGGCGAACAAAAAGATCAAAAACGCGTGAAAAACACTGTTTTGATAGTAGCAAAAGTTGCATATGTTCGCCAGGCGAATAGGACTTCGCCAGGCGAATACTGGGACCCATTTTTGTTTATTTAAGTGATTTTTCAGTATTTTTTAGGTTATGTTGTTTGGGAACTTTTTACCCCAACTTCATCAAACACATTCTTGAGTATATTTAGCTTAGAAACAACATTGGAAGGTGCATCTTGATGATCCGGAGTCGAATCCACTTCAATCGGAGTTGACAGACCGCGAGATTTGTGTTCTTCTTCCTTTCTCTCTATGTATTTTTCATTTGTTGGGGTTTTGTATGTAAATTTATCTTGATTGTATGTATATTTATAGATCTTTGTATAAAATCTCTTTTACAACTCTTTATCGATGGTTATCTTGATTTTTTACTTAATGGGTTTGGATTGCTATAGATATATACGGTTCAAACTCGATCTAAGATGAACATCTATTAGATTCTAAATGCTAGAGATAGATTTAGGACTAATATTCACGTGGGTATCGATTCTTAATGCTCCGTGTTGTCGATTTGTGTGAGAGATCAACAATGAGACGATACGTTTGATCTCTCGACTTTGTGTTAGAGATAAACTTTGTTATGAGTGATACGTGATGATATTGACGAGCGAATTAGGTTGCGTGCATTTGATCCATATATTTTTTTGTTCATGATGGGTAGAACGAAATACAACTCCTGAAGAGTTTGCTCATTTCTTAAGAATGTACTTATTTTCTTGTTTTATGTTTTTCCTTTTGAATTTTTATCCCAAACCATTCAAATCCAAGCTTAGAGACGTAGAGATTGTCGAACGACATTCTTTCCCTCACACTGATCCCTGTGGAGATGATAAATCCCGGAGGAAATTCTTCCGAAAATAATATTTTTGCTTGCTGCTTTACCGCTTCAACAGTACTACAGAAGTTTAGGGTGTTAATACCTTCCATAAGCTTAACCAACCCGTTACCTAGAGCTCTCCTCGCATAATTTACAGTGCAAAAATTAGGTTTTCCTTCGATTGATATCCTATTCTCACCGCAACAGAAAATGGCGACTTCACTGGGGATTTATCGGATGGATCCCAAAAGTGTTGTTAACTTAATGTCTCGTTGGGGACTGTTTCCTGAGGAAAGCATGACAACTTCGGTGCGGAAAAGATGGTTCCACTTGAGAAGGGGTTCTCAAATAAAATGTATCACTTAGAAGATGCTGGTATGACTCTGCAGTCTTGAATGTCACTGGAGATTACCGGATCAATCCAAAGTGTTGTCAGCTTAAAGTCTCGCTGGGGACTGCGTCGAGGCAATGGTTTAAACGTGCTTCTGCAATGATGAGACTTACTGGGGAATGAAGACAGCCGGGAGTAAAATCCATCGGGTGCATGAAGAAGGGTGTGAAACATGCTAGTTTTTATCTTAATGACTTTTGTAGTAGTCGCCATTTTGAAAAGCATAATGCCCCAGAGTACCTGCTTTATGAGAGAGTCATCTCGAGAGGATTTTACAGAGAACATGGAGTCCAATTTCCCCATCATTTTTAAACTCTTGGAGAGATTTGTCAGATCTCGACGTAACTGGCTCAAATCGACGGTGTCATGACTGAGTCTTCCAAAAATAGCTCTTAAGGGAGTCAGGCTTGCATCAGGAAGTGATTTGGAAACCTCCTTCCCCTATTCAGCAGAATGTTCAAATTTCCTTGTTGACGTCTATGTGTAAGTTTCTACGATACCAAGCAAAATCAACACACATGAAATGCCTATTCTGAAACTGTCAATGCAACACACATATTTGTCTTGAAGTATTTGTTTTTGTTTTGAAAAAGATATCGCAATAACTTGTGGTTGAACCACTAGTTAGGATATGAATTTAATTTATAATGCCAGCACTAAATTAAGCATAGCTCGTAGGAGTCAGGAAACATTATCTCGTTGAGTATGCTTTCAGAAGAATTCCTACTTCAATTAGGTCTTTTGATGGTTGTATCGTGGCTTGGTTCACGGTTTAAGAAACGAAGGATAAAGGCTCAAAGTTTGTTTGTACCCACCCCTTCTTCGTGATATTCTTCAATCCTATATTCAGTTAACTGGATACAAGCCCTTATATCTCAAGCGGATTTGAGAGGGTCGGGAGATTATCAAGGCTTTAGATATGGCAATCACTTACCCATTTTGTTTTGGTGTTTGTTCACAAGACTTTGTTCTTTATTGGGGATTCTTTATTGTAATCCCTTATTTTTTGCTTTTATTCCCTAAATTTTGCCTGGACGGCGTTTTTGGATTTGACGTTGGAGTCCAGCGGGATACCCCAGTTTTGCCTAAGTCTCCTTCACAGGTTTTGACTTAGCGGGTTATATTTTTGAACGAATCGTGTGACTCTTTTGAAGGCTTGTGACTGCCCCACTCTTTAGGTAGTAGAGGGATACTCATTGACTTCTAACTTCCTAATAATGTTAAGGATAGGTTCTCGAAGGTTCGCTCCTCCTTTTTTGTGAGTTTGAGCGCTCGATCAGCTTAATTGAAAACTACCCTACCCCAGGTTAAGATGAGGGTTTTCATTATTTGGAAAGAAAACTCCTACTTCGAGGCTCAAAGGGGTTAAAGAGGGATTATCGTCCTTATATCTCCATTGTTTTTGGGATTTGAGACAATGCCTTACATCATCAGCAGGTTTCAATCGAAAGCATACGACAAGAGGTTTGACGTTTTTGGTTAATCATCCTCCTCCCAATTCTCTATCCGAGCAAGATATCGGGTAAAGATGGCATTATAGATTATGAAAAACAATTTTTGTGAGTGAAACGAATGGATTTCTTCAAGACAAACATGCATTGCATTAATTATTCAAAATGGACAAGTTCGTACATGCTAATTATGCTTAATCAAAGAAATAAAGTTCATATAAATAAACCAAATGAACTGTCTGACGAGTTTATGAAGTCTTCATATTCAAGACCGGCATGGTAGTAGTGGTTTCCTCTGGCGGAGCCTCACTGGAACGGGGAGTGCGGATACGCTCATTGCGAGTCGTCTTGCTTGCCCCAGCTGTGTCTGCCACTGCTTCATTATCAGTCTTCAAGTCTTCCTTCGGAATAACTTTCCCGAATTCTTGGTTGATCACGATCACGTCGTCTTGAGGAATACTGAAATGAAATGGACTAGGTTTCTGAGCAATTACCGGCTTCGGCTGACTCACTGTAGGAGTAACATGCTTAGATATGTTAGAAATAGGCTTTGCAGAGCTTGATCTTGGAAAATGGAAAACCCGGAGAAGAGTTTTGATCTTTGGCTGAGGATCATCAAAATACAAAATCTTCTCTTCTAACAAATCTCTGACAATGTACTTGAGAGCATAACAATCTTCCAAATCATGGTCGAGCGTACCCTCATGAAATAAACAATGAGCAGCAACATTGTGGTTGGTAGGCAAAGGATTGGGAGGTGGACCCAAAGCTCGGGTAACAACCAGACCACGTTGCACTAAGAAAGGATACAACTCGGTAAAAGTCATCGGCATCGGAGGATAAGGCTTGTACTGTCTCCTATTCGAACCATTATGACGAGGTGCCTGATTCTTAGGCTGTTGATCGGCAGGAGCATTGGGCGCTCGTTGACAGTTGACAGAGGTTCGTACATGCTGATAACCAGGAGTTTGTTGATAAACCAGAGCTTGATATACAGGAGCCAGTTGCACAGGCTGATATGTAGGAAACTGTTGATTGAAGGCAGGTGCAAGAGTAGCTACATAGGGTTGTTGAGCATACTGGACGGGATAACCTTAAACATAATTAGGTTGATGTTGCCAAGGTTGGTGAGCAGCCATTTTACGGTTATATCTGCTCGAGAGACTCTTCGGGCGTGTAGCTCCTTTATAACGGTCGAAGCTCGGAGTTTTGAACTCTAGAGGACCACTTTGTTGAACTGGTTGAGCAATAGGAGGAGGCACCAAACCGGGTTGAAGACCATAAGAAGGTACGTTCGTCCTGGTAACAGCTGGTTGAGGACCTACAATAGTATTGATAAGCTCAGAGACAATAGTGGGCTGAGTATCCATCTTTGCATTGAGGACTTGGAGCAGCTCCATAATCTGTCCCACCCTTCCTCGAAGGTCTTCGAGTTCATTGTTGACACGATGCATCTCTTGAGCTTGTTCTTCCATCCTTTTTCGAGCTTGGGCTCTAGTATAGTACCAATGCAGATAACTCAGGGTGACGAAACTGGAAGGCGAGAGAACCGAGAATGAGAAACCAGGAGACAAATGCAATGCAAAAATATGATGCTAGAATGCAGAATGCAGATGAAAGATTTTCATGGAATTCAAATATTTACGACTATCGTGGAATACCAAAAGAAATTTTATTTATTAATTTTGAAAATGGATTACAAGTAAATATTCTTAAGAGTAAGTCTTAAGAAAGTAGCTAAATAAAAGCTAATAAAGTCCTAAGGAATCATTGTCCACAACTTCAAAGAGTAGGCGGAGAGTTGGAGGAAAATAAATCCTCGTAGATTCTTCTCTTCTTGTAGGAAAGTACCTCTTCCTTCCTCGACTGAAGCTGCTTTTGAAGTTCAGCATTCTCACTGACGACCACATGATATTTGTTCTTCCATGCTTCTGCCTCGTGTTGTTCTTTCTTTAAAGCAATCTTCAACGTTTCAGCTTTGGACATGAAAACTAGAACAGGTTCCCTTCTTGGAGGCAAAGGATCTTGTCGAGGATAAGTCATCTTCAGCTTGATTGCTCTTTCTCGGACCCAACAAAGATAAGGCTCCATGGACACACAATTAAGCTTTCCTAGGCTTTCTCTACCTTTCTTATGTAAATGATTCCAAACGGACACAATCTGATCTTGAAGTTCTTTTTCATCCTTAAAGAAGATTTTCTCCACATGAACACTCTTAGGCGGTTCCTTCAACGGATATCCTAACTGTCGGCGAGCTAGAACCGGATTGTAGCTAATTCCTCCATTAAAAAAAGTAAGAGTACATTAGCGAAGTCTCCACAACTATCGATGATCAATATCCCATCATACACACAACTATACCAATCGATGTCTGAGTGCGTTAGCGCCATAATCCTTGGTGACAAAAGTCCCTTGTCAAGATCCAAAAAAGAAGCAGACTTGGGCAAGTGCAAAATAAACCACTTGTATAGTAAAGGCACACAATAGGTAATCATTCCTCCACCATAAAAGTTTCGGAGATGCACAAAATGGTAAGTGTTACCTAATAAAGATGGTATTGGATTGTTCCTCATGAATATTTTAATGGCGTTAAGGTCGACAAACCCTTCAAAACTCAGGAGGAGTAGCACTCCATAAATAAGTAAGGCGAAGATTACCTCAAATGTATCCATGCTCATATGATCTGCGTAGTATCGGGCTTTCTTGATTAAGAAGTCCGTAGGTAACCTAAAAGTTCTGCCTTTGGAAATCGTATTGCCTCTGATGTCGGATGATTTCAGATAGATAGCTCTAGCAATGTCTTGTTCTTTAGGGTTTCCTTCCAATAAATGGAAAGGAGAGTCATCCAGAATAGGTAAGCCGACCAAATAAGAGTACTCTTCTAAAGTAGGCAAGAGCTGATAGTCTGGGAAAGTGAAGCAGTGATAATCCGGATCATAGAACTGTAACAAGGTAGAAAGAAGTCCTTCGTCCACTTGAAGTTTCAACAAAGGTAATAGCTTCCCATATTTGTTTCTAAATCCCTCTTGGTCTTGAATCAAAGTTCCTAGCTTCCTTAGGTCATCCAATTTAAGACCCTTAAAAGTATTATTTCAAAGTATGTCTTCTTTTGTAATCCATGGTATCCTGCAATGTTCATAAGTGAAAATGAATTCCATGAAATCTAATGCAA